>OZ026851.1:7339584-7762696 GCA_964023205.1 Lutraria lutraria | reverse complement strand
TGAAAGCATTTTTCGTGGTGGCGAACCCATGGAGTCCATGAGTATTATGGCATGACTTAGATGTTTGCATTGATAATAACCATATTTTACTCCTATCACCAAGCGTTGCCAAACGGCAACAGTCATAGGAACGTTCGGCTTTCCATTGGCGTCACTCGCTCGGTGCGTATGAATTTTGATGTGGACCAGTATTTATCACACATACGATTTTTCACACAATCATACATACAACTGACCCGCGCACGAAATTCTTACATTAAAACTAAACTAAATAAACAAAGAAGTAGGCGAGTAACAGAAAAAAATGCCGATTCGTAACATGAGTGAAGTTTCTTAATACTGTAACTTGGCCTTCGAATAACGTGATTAGTAGACACTGTTTTGACTACTTATAAACCAAGGAACTTACGCAACAGATAAGAAACCGAAAATACATGCACGAGGGGCAGTCAAAAATATATGATTACAGTATCTTTTCTACTTGTTTTTTTTCGACCTACGTTACCAATAGTTGGCTGATATCTGTAGATTGCGTTGCACAAAGTAACTTTACATGACGTCACTTACGTATGACGTAATCAACAATAACGTAATGGCGGACGTTGCGTTCACGCTGACGCACAATGAACAAAAAGCATGTACATTGTATTAAGATTGAAGTAAAACGGGAGAAAGGCTCACATAAGTTTGGTCAGAACGTGTAATTACATACAATTCCATCAGACGATGGATACGAACATTCAACAATGGACGAACTACTGTTAGCAACAAACACCTACGCGGATGGACTTTCTTCAAAAATGTGGAATGTATAGCAAAACTGCTTTAACGATGACAATATAAAGGATACCAACAGGTGAGGCTGTGAATAACATTTTCTACAGAAAAACACGCCTTCTTTATTTATTGTGCCGAAAAAGAAAAGAGCTTTTGACCAGCATTAGCATTACGTCAAAAGCGCTAAGAACAAACAGACTGCTCGCCACCGAACGCGTCACCTCATTTAGCAAACATTTATCTTCTTTGTCCATATATTTGACTATGCTGGTTTTACAGGGTAATCTAGCATTTCATTATGCCGTTCTGAATGATTGCAGTGTCATGCGCCAATTTTAAACATGAGTTTGTACTGTTCATTCAAAAGCAAGTTGGATGCTTTTTTACACCCGCGGTATATATGCCAGTTAAACGCGAAATTGCACTGCATAACAAAGTTATAATATATTGTAATTGCATACACTGTTGTCAATGAGATGCTGGAATCATATCAGTAGGAAGTTCTCGATCATCCCCATATTCTCCCGTCCTTGGTCCCCTGGTTTGAGCAAGTACGGGGAATAAGCTACGACAGTTTGGATAAACTGTGTTGTGGACGGGGATTTCCGACGGATCAACTTAATTTGCCTAGCAGCCGAAATCAAAGCATTGTCAAAGAGTTAAAATACTGACATTCTATCCAAGGGAGATTACGTTGAGGAATTTTAAACAAATAAGTTGTTTATTGTACAATTATTAAACTTAATTTGGCAGTGTAAAGTTATTTTTGACTGACCCTCTTACTCTTAAACACTTATTTTGAAATCACGATTTGACCTCGAAATTCCCACATGTTCATAGATAAGACCAGAAAACATCGTCTATAAGAAAGGTTAGCTTTCGTTTCTGATTTCAAAGATATCATACAAAGAGACGAATCATGAAGATCGCAGTATTTGTTCTTGCTTTTGTTATTGGTAAGATTTTCTAAATATTTTCATAATTTACTTTTTGACGCCGAAACCTAAACAATTGTAACATAGTGGCCTCATACATGTTTGTTTTTATATGTAAATATCATTGATGAATTGATTGATAATTAAATGACTATAAGTGCATACTTGATAGAGAAGCACACAAATTTTGTTACGCACGTGATGTACACGTGCATTTGTATGTATGTTCAGATGGATAGTTTGCACTTGATAGTATTTGATTGTTGTGGTGAACTGATCATATAGAGACAGTTGTCTAATAATTAATCAGTAATTTTAGAATAAATTTATCAACATAACCGTTCACTTTTGGCAAGACGAAAGCAATATGGTATTAAAGAAAGATCAATTGCACAATGTTGAGTAAGGCATTAGTGATTGGTTAATTAAAACTCTAACTTAGTTCCCATTGGTCAGAAAACAAGGACCACTCAACTGCCAAACACTTTTGGACATCCTATGTAAAAGTTCGACCACACTTTGAAAGTAGTACGAAAGTTAGTGCGAACGGGAGTACGAACGGAAGTAAGATCAGTATGAAATTGAAAACGGTACTCATTGAAGTTAATTAATATTTTGATTTGGTTGCGGAGAATAAAAACATTGAAAGCGAAGTACTTGCATTATTTATTTTAATCCAACAACAAGAGTTACACAATTGTCGAATTCTTTTTTGAAAAGAGCAACAACTGATGGCAAAAATATATCGTAATTGCTTTTCAATTGCCATACGACACTGTCATATTTCAACATAATTATACGAAGAAAAAAGCTAAATGAAATGCATGTATTGTGTTTAAAAAACACATCTTATAACTATACTTTTTATACATTACCAGGAAACGTATGGTCAGAAAGTTGTTCAAATCAAAATGACTGTGTAAACACAGGCTGTAGCACTGGTAATGACTTACATTGCGTTGACAGCAATTGTTTGTGTCTGTCGCCAGCTACAGGTACGTACAGTTCTTTGTTTATACCATATTATCGGGAAGCTGATTAGCAACTTGTACTCTTTATTTTGCGTCTGTCGCGACATCACGTAATTGCCCACGGCTTGGGCACCATACTGACTGACATTTGTTCATGTTAGCGTCATATTCTTAGTAAACATCTTTAAACCAAAGATTGTGTCATCAGATTAACCAGGAACGTTTTCATCTATCTTTGCACTTTGCATCCACTATATATTGCAATCGTAACTGCTCAGGCATTTCTATGGTGGCTGATTTACGATCGCTTTTTCGCTTTGTTGCGGCGAAAAAGTGAAAATACGACATGGCGTAAACCAGCCACCATACATTTCCGAATTATTATTTTGTTATTGTTACTTGTATAATTTTGTGAATTGAATTTTTTAGGGGCCTCGTGTCATGACGATGATGATTGCGAGCACGCAGACCATAACCACGAACATTGTTATAATGATGATAATTTGGTATGGAAATGTCAAAGTCACAATTGTCATTGTGTCAAAGATTAAAAAAGGGTCAAATTCGGCAAAATTAATTATTGTAGTGTTTTTATTATCCCCGCAAGTACAGCAATACATCACTTAGAGACCTCCTCTATATCGAGACCATCTTAAAAGAACGACAACTTTTTCTGATTTATTTCAATTTTATAATGAAATCACTTTACTACATTGTATCAGTTAACAGTGTGCTCCGAAACTATTGGCGTATTTCATTCTCCTATCAGATAATCACAAAAACCCATACGCATAATAATCCTTTCGTATTTCACAAACAAAATTGCGAAACAAGAGGACAATGATGTTCCTATATCGCTCATCAGAAAAAGACCAATCGCAAAATCAATTGATCACAGGGGCAGTCAATTTTAGGGCTCGGATTTGATAAACTTTGTAGAGGTCTACTAAACAATGCTACACTGGTCGTGTGGTTTCCGACAGGAAGATTCTTGTTTTTCCTATTGGATGCCATGGCAACCAGAGTTCTTAATGTAATTTAATGTTTTGAACAGCTTTGGTAGAGCTGCATGCAAGGAACATCCCTGTAAAGTTTCATTGAAATTGGTCAATTTCTTAAGAAGGAGATGCTGTTTAAAGCAGTTGTTGACGGACGGACGCTCGCACGGACGGGCGGGCTGACGGAAGGACGACGGACAACACGCGATTACAATAGTTCACCTTGAGCAACCCCGGATATGACCTCCAATGACAACTTGTTAATTGTATTGAAAAGTTTCTATCATTGTTTATTAAACAGAAACATTATACATTAAAAAAAAATCTGCTAACCTAATGATCCTTTATTTTACGGTTATTTTCTTGGTGAAAACCAGGAATTAAATTTTTTTGGTCCCAGCATCGTTTTTCGTTTGTTGTTGTCTGATAAGCCACATGCAGAAACAACAGACATTAAATCAAACATCGATAAACACGGAATTTATATAGATGTAAACAACATTCTTTGAATGAGTATTATCAGTAAATTTCATTAGATTTGATGATCGATTAATTGATTGATTGATCGCTCGATTGATTTATTGATTGATGGTGCTCTGGGGATAATCGATTTATTTGTTTGGTTGGTTCAGGCGATGTAATATACTTAAGAACTTTGTAAACGCGACATTTTATTTTCATTAGGATGGAAAATTAGCAACAATTTGCAATCATTATTATCAAGGACTTATAAGTCCTTATTATTATGTATGAATACAACATTGGAAAACTTATAGTAATACAATTACACATTTATAATAATTTAAAAATATTAACAATCAGAACAAAATAGAAAAGATAGTTACAGACTAAAGAAGTTGCCCCAATATTTGAAAGTCACAGTTCCTTCGATACACTAGTACAAATGCACATGTATATTACTTTGATTTAGTCAGACACACAAATCATCATTTGAAACACATTCTTAAATCGTTTTTGTTATCAATCAAGTAAAACTGAAGCCTGACCAATTGACTTTTAATTAATCTATTTCGGTGAATATCAATCACGATGAAGACAAATAATCACCGAACGTGTAAATTTCATTTTTTGAAGCGATCGCTTTACCTAACAATAGTTTTATAAAGACCAGTTCTATAACCACGTGCCATTTTTGATACCGCCGTAGTTTGTCCATAGACCCTGCAGAGAAATTAGAAGTGGACACACATTTTTTTTTCAAATTTCTCTGCAGGGTTTATGGACAAACTGCAGCAGTAACAATACTAACTTTGGTACCGATGGATATGGAAAAGTGTTGACTGGAATATGGGCTACATTAAAAACTCGAAACATTTAACCCGAAGTTTCAACGAAAAATACGACTTGAGCGCCGCCATTGTTCTAGACCCTGTGATATCAATCATTATTAAAAACACTATACCACGTGATTACTGGCCGTGTAGAGCAGCTTAATTTTATGAAATGAGATTTCATTAATAAGGCAAATAATAATCAAAGCGCAGAGAGTATCAGGAGCGAAGTTTAAATGTGTTAGATAAAACTATCCTTAAGAATTTAAGGGCAAGTAGAAAAAGTGATGTACAGCTTTCGCTTCTAAAAATATGAGTATTTGGCCTAACGCGACCGGTCCGTAAAAATGACTGCGGCCCACTTATTGTAACTTTAGGTCTAGAAATTTGTCTAGAATTTATTTTAGAACGGGGGCCGAAAATCAGCATTTTCGGAATGCGATTCTTTACGGTATGCACGTTTTCAACAATACGCCATAGACCATGATGACGCATCTGCGTCTAATTAGCGCCTAATAAATGAATTAATGAAATTTGTTTTCCAATTGTATGTTTACTTACGTAGCCTTGATTCAAAGTGTAAAAAAATCCTTACCTACCTACCCAAAATGTCAAACTTGGGTAGCATTAGGGCGAATATAGAAATTTTCAATTTAGAGCTGATTTTAACTGTAAAAAAAATCGACAAAACCAAGTGCTGTGTTTTCTATTTCCGTAAGTATAGCTTGTTATTATTACTAACATGTAGGATCATTACAATCAGTTATCAATCGCACATAAATTTAACTATGTTCAGATAAGAGAAACTCTCGTATCGTACGAGAATCTCGTATCAATAAGAATATCTTTTATTAGCTGCCAATTCACATTTCCGAAATCACGATAAAATTCGGGGAAAGTCTAAACTCTGTGTATTTCGTCATGAATAATTTGCTCGATATAAAACTAAAGTACTCTATCATAAGGTGGCCTTAATAATGAATTGGTCGCTAATTGTTTATCTATTCTAGTTACGCCCCTTTTCAACAGTCAGAGTCATCCGAGACAGACAGTTCACCAAACCATCATTCCTGGGAAGAACCAGTAGTAGGCTACCATCCTCCATAAGAAACTGCCTACTTTCTCATATAAAGAGGCATGGTCGGTAGCTGGGCTCGAAGCTACGACCCTCTGTCGGTGAGACGTTACAGTGATTTTAAGTCAACCTTAACCTTAACCGCTCGACCGCTAATGAGGTTATGCTCTTTTTGTTAAGTTGTACAGAGTTTAACTTCACTTTGCGACCAGACCATTATTAAGACAATCGCATTAAAATGATCACTTACTTTTCGGATCGCTTTTCACATTTTAGCTTAAAAAGGATACTACATTATCAAGACTGAACTTTGGTTCCAAACCATTCTATGACGAGCAATGGGTTCCTATCAAAACATACATAAATAATTATAATAGACAGAAATAAAAACATTTAAAATCGAGATTCTACTGTTTACTGTATAAAGTTGCAGTGTCATCAATAATAAAGACCGATTTTCTTTTTGGTGGGGAAGGGTGCAGATGTGATCTTAAAATTGACGTGCCACTGTACTTAGATCTCTTGTAATCGGTACAAAACCGCATTGAGCGACCACTTCAAAATAAAAGTTAGACAGGGAACCAGTATACATATATACTTAGTCTGGATTACCTGCCCCTGACAATACGTGATTTATCGCAACCCAGACTAGATTTATTGAAGGAATATCAGGCAGGGAACCAGACTACATATATACTTAGTCTGGATTACCTGCCCCTAACTTCACGTGATTAAGCGAAGGGATATTAGGCAAGGAACCAGACTACATATATACTTAGTCTGGATTACCTGTCCCTGACACTACGTGATTAACCGAAAAAAATGTTAGGCAGGGAACCAAACTATATCGATACATAGCTAATTAATCGTTCGTCGGATAACTAGCTTCTGTATATATGTGTGTACGTTTAGATACATCGTATAAACATTGACATTATCGTAAATTCCGTGGATATATCATCGCTTAATTAGGAACACGTGTTTGTTGTGATTATATCAACATCATATATTCATTATTTATAGTTTATTGTATGCTTAGGATAAAGTGACAGATAGTTTCATTTTCTAGTTCATTGTACATGTCCTGATGGGTCTATTTGATTTCAATAGATCTAACGCCCTTAACAACGATCTTTCAGTTACATACGGCGGCCATTTCACCTAATAAGTTTTTCTGGACTGATCTTTTAATTGCAGCTTACTCTTCCACAAGGGGCAGGTAACTTCTCGACGTATGTATTAAATCGACATTTTTGTCATAATGTTAGAGCCTGTTTGAATTTGTCCCTTTGATGCCTAAAAGGGATAGACAATTTTGTTTTTCGACGCGCTAAAGTTTTTGTTCTAGTGTTGGGCCTTGAAAATAAGAAGACAGATCATGCGCATGCGTCAACTATCGTCTACGGGATTTTTTCTCTCATTGGAATATTGAATACTATTACGTAATTAAATGTTTTATTTTAAAAGCTGAAAAGTCACCAAGATGATCCTGGATGTTGGTGCGACGTTAAACCCCAGAGGGAAAAAAATAATCGTCAACTTGCAGAAAATAGTTTGGTAAGCTTTCTAAAGGGAGTTAACTCCAGGCGATATACACAATGTTTCATTCAGCCGTAACCTTTCTTGCGTATTATGAGCACACGTTTGGATCAAGTAAACTTGAAATATCGAACGATACGTTGACTCTGCCTATATCTGACTTAATCAATATAAATACATGTATCTAATTTGCTTTCACTGAGCGGGTGTAGGAAGCATAATTAGGAATGATTTATTTTGGAAACTGAACTATAGCCCAGCTTTCTTGCTCAGCGCGCATGAATTTTGATGCAGACCATGGTACTACGTTTTTCTACATCCGTCATGCAACAGTTAAAATAGTTTCCCGTTCCATTCTGTAATGTAATTCTATACATGTACGTTCAGTTTCTATGAGTACTTTCAGTACGTTGTTAATACTGTGTCAAAGTAGGGTAGTTTTAATGTAACGTAATGTGAAAATGATTTAACTATCTGTGTGGTAAAATATACCATATTAAGATGATAATTATTTCTGTTTATTATTTTACTGGGTTTCACGTAGCACCAACAGTCAGTGTCATTTTGGCGACTTTGTAGCCGTTTAATCCCAAGTGTACACCTGGGTGGAACCACCGACCTACAGTTAAACCCGTGCTAAAGATCTATATAGTAAACAGATATCAATATATTGCTTCCGGATTGTTTTATTTCCAATTTGAATTATGACCCGTTTCACTCATTTTACCATTTGTACAAACTCTGCCCAAAATTTTGATCTCCGTCATTCGGCTTTCAAACAAATGGTTTTAAAAGACTGTCTTCCGTGTATCGCTGAAGCTTGACATAAGGCGTAAAGATTATTTGTTTCTGGTTACATGCTTATTAAAAAATATGATAGGTATGTCGTGGACTTTGAAAGCGTATGGAAAGGTTTAAAAAGTGAAACAGTTAATGTACCGTTCCTCGGGCTTAATAAAAAGTCTAGGGTCGCGGGAAAATTAGGCTATGTCGGGTTACCAGAAACTAACAAATTTTTAGCCTAATGTTCACGAAAAATGTGGATTTTTGTCTTAGCTGGATGATCGACGATTATTGATATCAATCACCCACATTTAAATCACGTGACTGATGATAAAAATTAGTTGAAAAATAGGTCATTTTGGATAAGGGAAAGACACACAGTATCGCCTTTACGTTCTTGATGGTTAAACTTGGATATTTGTGCATAAAAGGAAGTAGCTGTTATACATATCTCAATACTTGTTTACGGTTAAGCCACTGGCAGATTTATTTGGGTTATAAACGCGCATGACTCAATACATTCACGTGTATTCGATGACTCATTAATTTAATACCACAAATTTACCTGTGATCACAACATACATTTGGTGTCATACATTTTGGACTTTATTCACAAGCAGCCTACTTTAAGGACGTTTTTTTCATATCTCAGTTTTTGGTGACCGGACAGGTATATATTCCGATCAACCCGTACTATTCCGGATAGCGAGACACGAGTGCATTATACAGTGAATGTAATAGTAAATTTGGACATTTCAAGTAGACTTTTTACAAGAGACTATTAGATTTGTAGAAAAGGCTTGTCTAAGTGTATTCATTTGTATGTATACGACAACCAGGCGATATGAATGTCGCAATATAAAGATTTAATCTAGATGTTTTCAGGATTTTCCTAAGCCGTCGATATCTTAATGTTATGTAGCTGTGAAGATATGGGGAATATGAAAAACAGGTAGCGTCGTGCATTTAAACCGTCATTTACATCTTACTGTGAGTTCGACAGGAAAAGCTTCACCATGTGGTGAGATAAACAGTTCAACCATTTGCCACTTTGCCACCGATACGTGTCACCACTGCATTGACTGCATCAACTGAGACACTTCGGATCCACGATCAATCAAAGAAGACTTCATTTATTCTCATTTACTAAAAGTTACATGAAAAAAATCATCTTGAAAATGCATGGCCATATCTATATACAGTGTTTCCATCTGTAAAATAGAGCCAAACTTTTATGACATGACACACACACGAAGTAACCTTAAGCATCTGCAATCATATGTAACGTTAAGAACCCTAATTGGAAGCCAAGCTAATGAGCAATTATTATATTTTTGATGTACTGAGTAATATTTATTCTGTGATTATTTAGTGGAGCTTTTTTCAATGTGTGACCAAGCACAGTGTGGTGAACTCTAACTTGAAAAAAAAAAACAGTCATCAAATACCAATCTGTTTGAATTACAACGTATGCGAGTGAAATACATGTACTTAATGGCTTTGAATATTTGGAGTGACCTATCAATAATGGAAGAGTGCTCGTGAAATCCTGAGCTCATTAAAGGTTTGGTAGGAATTCACAGTTTGAATAAAACTATGTCAGATGACGGCGACTTTGACCCCAATGCTGATGTTCCATCCTGGGTGAACATCGTGGTGCCAATAACGTCTGGAATTCTGTTTATAATTATTGTGGTTCTTCTCTACAGAACGGAAAAAGAAATTCCAATAGATACTCTCGTAGACTGGGTACGTAGTACACTACTATGTCTTTACCATGTGTTATCATTTAATTTACATGACAATACGTTAAAAAACAAGACGCAGAGTAACATGACGTAACGTAGTGTGGCTAGCAACGTAACGTAAAGCAACATAATAATAATGTTGTTTTTGTATTTTTATCTAATTACAATTCGGTGAATTTATGATTGGAACAGAACTTTATTTCAGACGTGTACACATTGTCAAATACAGCACAACCTCTCCAGGGCAGCCCTCTCTTGAGCAACAATCTCCCTTCAACAACAGCATGATTTTTCCCAACTGTGCAATTTAATTATTGATTTAACCTCTCTAGAACAACAACCCCTAAACAACAACATAAGTTTGCTCCTCTCATTGTTGATATGGAGAAGCTGCACTGTATATACAAATACATTACATATACACAAATATTAACATGGTCATTTAAGTACATTGTACATAAATATTCAATTGAAAATAACTACTGTAGTTGGTGAGAATGGGCTTAATAATAATAAGACTAATTTAACAGATTATGAAGTTACATTTTGGTAGTGTAATACAGCATAATGTTACGTTAAATACGTAAACAAGAAACACAATCCCCCCGCCCCGTTGACCTTGACCTTTTGGCCTCAAAGTGCAAAGGTCATGTAGAGGTTGTCATGAGGAACCAACATATAAAGTTTGATGACTGTAGGTGGAAGCGTTTTGATTTTATAGACAAGGTTAAAATTTGGTACAAACAGACAGACAAACAGACAGACAGGCCAAAAATAGCATCGATCTACTGATACGGGGGCATAAAAATGGTGTAGCGTAATGTAACGTCACATAACTATTATTTAATCGTTTTTTTTTCTTCAGGCTAGTCGAATCCCTTTGTTAAACAAATGGCTACTCCCTGACGATCCTGTGATGATTGATAATAAAAGAGCGAGAAACAGAAATATGCCTAGTCGAGTAGTCAAGACAACGGAAACGGGTCATTTAAACTCAGGTTATAATATAGCTCGCTATGATTCCGTATCTACTATCAAAACACTGAATACAACCGGAAGTGTGTCTGTATACAGCGGTCGTCAGCTGTATGCTAGTCGTGGTACTTTGATAAGTTTCGAAACAAATGTGTAATGGAACCTTATTTGACAATCAGAACTCCACCCGATGATATTGTTGTTGTTGTTCGCGGACTACTTTCCATCACGGATGAACCTGGGAATTCAACGATGGAAATAACATGTTTCTCTTTCAATGAAAACTTGATGCCAATTTTATCTATCGAGAACGATAAACACGTTTGAAGTCTGTCATTCTGAGAATGATTCTTGCCATGAAAACGAGTGCCTAGTATTGAAAAAGTAGTGACCGGAAACCAAATAACTAAAATTTGTAACCCTACACTAAATAATTATATGAGTGGAATGTCCGGAAATGCCCGAGTAGTTACGATTGCTTATTTGACTGTGTATTTGTTAGCTAACTATATAGTTCTCTCCCTTTTCTATGATTATATAGCGTTTTTAATTCTGTATTTACACATTCCAAAATCACACCATTAAAAAGCTTGTAGTGTATGTTTAACAAATTATTCATTCAAAAGGTGTGTAATGTTTAATAAGGATTGCTTGTATTAGTATCTGTGATCCATTATTTCTAAACAGTCAATTGATGCTACGCTTATTGAGTATAAGTGGAGGGTACCTTTGTCATACAAATTAATTAATTCATACTGCTTCTGAATATATTTTTTTTGACATAATAAAGCTGATAAACTTGGCTATATCCTGTCAGAAGGTCATTATTGTGTTGTTTTATATCATTAAAATGAGACAATGTTATTATACAAATTTACGTATTTTATGGACTGTTCATTCAAAACATCATGACAATTGTGTGGGATTATTTAACTGTCGCGTCAACAGGCATTACAAGTGTTTTTAATTGGTGCCGAAACGGAGGAAGTTTATCCGGAGGCTTGCCCATTTTAAGTTAGCTTTCTTAGAAGCCGCATCGGATAAACGTTCTCACTCTCGGCACCAACCATGCATTCTCAATATGCTGCAGAACTCTTGTTCAGTTTTGGATGATAGTTTTTCAATGTCTCATGCAGTTTGTCAGCATTTCAGATAAAATGAAAATTTCTGTGTCTGACCCTATCACAATGAATGTCATTAATGTTATTGGTGGAAGCCTGTTGTTTCCAATTAATGGTCACACACCGTGACCTACTACATCCATAGGACATGCGCGCAGCTGATTTATCGGTTGTTTTCTAGCAATCAGAAAAGAGCATCACCGAGATTATAGTTTTGACTACACGACGGCATAAAGACAAACATTTCGGCGGAAGATTAAAAGATAATGGTTAATGAAAATTAATATGCTGTATATCAAAATTACAAATAACAAACCTTTCACGATACAAAATGTATATAAACATTTTTTCGTACAAAACATTCATGACATGCAGCATTTGATGTAGCCCTGAAAAAAAATTCTTCTGCTGACAAACAGAACAACAGTTTCACGATATAAAATTAAATTTGGTCTTGAGATGATAAATCGAACAAAACTTTCACGATGTAATTATCTGTTATACAAATTTGATTTAAATGTTCAGCATTCCATTGCACGATTTTTAAATAATATAACATTTAAGTAAAAGTTTAGCATTCTATCGTACATTTTTTCATGATATAACATTTCTTTCACAATTTTAAATATAAGCCATGTCGTGAAAGATTCGTCTTAATCTGATATTTCGAACATAAAAATTTAATCGTACGAAATTTTCATTTCAATCTATCATACACATTTTCGTGATACATGTATATTTATTTTCAAAGATTCAATTTAAATAAAAAAATTAGCGTGAACATTTCTTGAGCCTGGTCAGGAATGCTATAGCTAGCATCCTGGCTGAAAATCATAAGTAAATTTTTATACTTGGGTGGTACCAATTTTGACCCCCAAGGCCATAATTTGAACAAACTTGGTAGAGGTCCATTGGACAATGCTACACATCAAATATCTAAGCTTTTCTGACAAACAGATTGTTTAAATTTTCCTGTACGTATAAGCCTATGCACTATCAAGTAAATTTTTATACCTGGGTGATACGAATTTTGACCACAGGGCCATAATTTGAACAAACTTAGTTGTCTAGGGATTCACTATATATACAATTCTACAAACTATCTAAGCACTAGGCAGTATGCATTGCCGTTTATGGCAAGAAGTTTTTTTTAATGTACATAACATGTGTTTATTTCGTCCATTATATGTACGAAAATGTTTGAGTACGAAATCACCGCTGACAACTTTATACTGAATATAATATCGTAGTTAAATAATACATTTTTCCACAATCAACTATACCCGTAATCTAATTTTATAGAACAAAATTAATGAAAAAAATCCCAATAATTTTGATCAGGTCTGTAGTGTCCCAAAGTATGGTCCGTACTGTCCCAAGATTTGGTCCAGAGTGTGTTGTCCTCGTAATGTCCGTGGTCCAAAGTGTCCATTTACCATTTAAGCATCTGGATGACGTAATCTAATCACAAACGTCTGGAGGATGCTGATTCAAGGTCAAAATGGCGAAAGTGAGAGTTGCGCGCAATATTAGAATTTGTATTTTCTTCTGCCAAGTGAAGACATTTTAGAATGGCAATGACGAATTCAAGTTTATTATTGTTTCAGAAAAATGAAGATTACGTCTATTGAAAAGAATATTTTGTTCGAGTGTCGTTTGAAAATAAAATAAAACAACGTTATGACCAACTGCAGAGTGAGTCAATTTTCCTGTCTAAATACCTTTTAGCATTTGAATTAGACTTTTGTTTGTCAGTATTATTAGTATTTTCTCGATATCGATGCACAGGTTGTACAATTTTTGTCCACATAATGCAAAGATGCCAACATGTTGAAATGCTTTGAAATCGCGAAAACATGTGACATTCATTTATTTCATGTCGAGTAATCTGTATTGACTCAACATTTTTGATAATAAACTGTTTTTACCCTCATCTAATGAAATTACTGTTATAAATTGTACTGTTGAACATTACAGAAGAGTATTTTTTTCTAAACGTTTTCAAAATAGACTTGGGACTCTTGACTATTGTCGGTTTGGATTACCAAACATTCAGTTATTTTGTTTTTTTAGGGCTCTTAACCCCAAGTGTCTGTGCACTAGAATACAGGGCTTTTTTCAGTTAGGTGAAAGGGCCTTTTTTAAATTTGGCAAAAAAACGCATAATTTTTGCAAAAGGGGAAGAATTTTTTTTATGTAAGTTGAATTTTAGGAGAAACTGCATGATTTTAAAGAATTTTCCTGAGGGGAAGATCCCTCTTAACGGCCCCTGCTATAGGGACCAGTGTTGCATCTAGGCCGCGCGATTGCGTGATTCACGCATATTTTTGGCAGATCGCGCATTTTCATTGAGACAATGCTTGCCAGGTCGCGCATCTGACTGCCGATTCTGCTGGCGATCATAGTAAATGTATCCGCCATGTTTGTTTTTGTCTAAAACTGGAATCGGACCGTACAGCGGGCGTTTATTCATGATTATGTTAATTAGTTCTATTCGGCGATAGAACATTGTATTTCATTCTTCTTCTCAGATGGTAAAAGCATGCCAGACATGCAAAAAACAAAACGCCCATCAAATACAGCGAAATTCTTTCCAAGTTCGTAAGTTTTTCGCACATTCTCCGCCATGTTGCTAATGACTCAGTTAACAACGATTCCCATTCTCGCAAGTAACAATTTTTCGAAGCCGGTAAGCAGTAGCTCTTATTAAACAAATTTACACGATAAAGTCCGAGGGTTTCGTATAATTTGCATATTAAGGCGGTGTTAAATCTTCGATATCGTATAGAGTGTAGTACAGTGATTGACAGCTGTAGGCGGTGTTTAATGAACAGAAGCGTGTCGGTTGATTGGGATTAACAAACTGCTTTAAGTGAGAGCTGTGGGCGAATTTTGATGATCGTTAGCGAAAAACCAATATAGCGTGTCGGATGTTTATTGGTATTATATATACAACTTTAAGTACTGCTCGAGCTACTGATTTGTGCTATTTCCGGGCAACTGGTCTTTTGATTTTATGGTAGCCCGGTGGGCTGGTATGAAATATTTTTGGTTTCCTGACCGAAAATCGTAGTTGCCTGCAATGTATTTGTCCGACACTGTTTAACAGTATTATACCTTCATTGTTGTTTTTGATCTCCAAATCTACGTAAAAATGAGTTATACAAGATGGAAACTATATTATCTGGTCATTAATTATAGTGTCTTTGTTCTCATCCGAGCGATCAAGGACCATGTTGGCCCTTTTTATGCCCCCGTACCGATAGATCGGGGGCATATTGTTTTTGGCCTCTCTGTTTGTCTGTTTGTACCAAACTTTAACCTTGCCTATAAAATCAAAACGCCTGCACCTACATCCATCAAACTTCATATGTAGGTTCCTCATGACAACCTCTACAGGACCTGTGCATTTTCAGGTCAGTAGGTCAAAGGTCAAGGTCACAGGGTCATTGTGTTTAAAAAAAATTCAGACATTTTTTTAGGATACTCCTACATTTTTCATGGGATTTTGACGAAACTTTCACAGACTTGTTGTTACCAAGAACCCCCACATTTATATTCCGGGTTTTGTGATTTGATCATTTTTTACGGAATTATGGCCCTTTGTTTATTTTGTGTGATTGTAACAGCGAAATACTCTTGTTTCCTTGTTTTCTCAAGGGATTTTAATAAAACTTTCATGGAACTATTGTTATCGAGATACCCAATGCATGTTGTAAAGGTTTTATGATTTGATAAATTTTGACGGAATTATGGCCCTTTTGTTTAAAAGACATCAATGGAAATCAGTGGCACAAGCGGCATGGCCATGCTACGTTTACTTTGGATTTTATTAACATTTTAGAAATGGCAGTTGGACAAAAAAAAATTCCTCGCAGACACTTTATGACATATTTTTATCTTGCATTTACTCTTTAATTGTAGATAGTAGAAACATGGGACCATTACATACAAGTAGTGTGGGTCAATGGAAATCTGTGATGACAACAGATTTGGTATGGTATGGTTACTTTTGGTTTTATTACATTTCTAGAAATGACAGTTTGTGAGAAAATTTCCTGGCGTCAAGATTTTTTGACAAATCTAATTTTTTATTTTCTCCTTAAGCGTTGTTGGTATATGCATGCAACTTTACTTACAAGTAGATGGCATGAACAAAAGTTGGTGGCAAGGTTGAATTTGCTATGCTCTGCTTACTTTTGACTTTATTGATATTCTAGAAATAACCTTTTCTGTGAAAATTCTCTGAGAGTTGCGGACAATTTTGATGTTCAATATCTCTACCAGTATTTGGTCTGCAGCTTTGAACGTGCACATGCTAGTAATAGACATCAATGGAAATCTGTCTCATACGCGGCATGGCCATGCTACGTTTACTTTGGATTTTATTAACATTTTAGAAATGGCAGTTGGAGAGAAAAAATTTTCTCGCTGACACTTTATGACATATTTTTATCTTGCATTTACTCTTTAATTGTAGATAGTAGAAACATGGGACCATTACATACAAGTAGTGTGGATCAATGGAAATCTGTGATGAGAACAGATTTGGTATGGTATGGTTACTTTTGGTTTTATTACATTTCTAGAATGACAGTTTGTGAGAAAATTTCCCGGCGTCAAGATTTTTTGACAAATCTAATTTTTTATTTTCTCCTTAAGCGTTGTTGGTATATGCATGCAACTTTACTTACAAGTAGTTGGCATGAACAAAAGTTGGTGGCAAGTTTGAATTTGCTATGCTCTGCTTACTTTTGACTTTATTGAAATTCTAGAAATAACCATTTCTGTGAAAATTCTCCGAGAGTTGCGGACAATCTTTGATGTTCAATATCTCTACCATGATTTGGTCTCCAGCATTGAAAGTACACATGCTAGTAATAGACATCAATGAAAATCAGTTGCATAAGCGGCATGGCTATGCTACGTTTACTTTGGATTTTATTAACATTTTAGAAATGGCAGTTGGATAGAAAATATTTTCTCGCAGACACTTTATGACATATTTTTATCTTGCATTTTCTCGCAGACACTTTATGACATATTTTTATCTTGCATTTTCTCTTTAATTGTAGATAGTAGAAACATGGGACCATTGCATACAAGTAGTATGGGTCAATGGAAATCTGTGATGAGAACAGATTTGGTATGGTATGGTTTCTTTTGGTTTTATTACATTTCTAGAAATGACAGTTTGTGAGAAAATTTCCTGGCGTCAAGATTTTTTGACAAATCTAATTTTTTATTTTCTCCTTAAGCGTTGTTGGTATATGCATGCAACTTTACTTACAAGTAGTTGGCATGAACAAAAGTTGGTGGCAAGGTTGAATTTGCTATGCTCTGCTTACTTTTGACTTTATTGAAATTCTAGAAATAACCATTTCTGTGAAAATTCTCCGAGAGTTGCGGACAATCTTTGATGTTCAATATCTCTACCAGTATTTGGTCTGCAGCTTTGAACGTGCACATGCTAGTAAAAGACATCAATGGAAATCTGTCTCATACGCGGCATGGCCATGCTACGTTTACTTTGGATTTTATTAACATTTTAGAAATGGCAGTTGGACAGAAAAAATTTTCTCGCAGACACTTTATGACATATTTTTATCTTGCATTTGCTCTTTAATTGTAGATAGTAGAAACATGGGACCATTACATACAAGTAGTGTGGATCAATGGAAATCTGTGATAAGAACAGGTTTGGTATGGTATGGTTACTTTTGGTTTTATTACATTTCTAGAAATGACAGTTTGTGAGAAAATTTCCTGGCGTCAAGATTTTTTGACAAATCTAATTTTTTATTTTCTCCTTAAGCATTGTTGGTATATGCATGCAACTTTACTTACAAGTAGTTGGCATGAACAAAAGTTGGTGGCAAGGTTGAATTTGCTATACTCTGCTTACTTTTGACTTTATTGAAATTCTAGAAATAACCATTTCTGTGAAAATTCTCTGAGAGTTGCGGACAATCTTTGATGTTCAATATCTCTACCAGTATTTGGTCTGCAGCTTTGAAAGTACACATGCTAGTAAAAGACATCAATGGAAATCAGTGGCACAAGCGGCATGGCCATGCTATGTTTACTTTGGATTTTATTAACATTTTAGAAATGGCAGTTGGACAGAAAAAAATTCCTCGCAGACACTTTATGACATATTTTTATCTTGCATTTTCTCTTTAATTGTAGATAGTAGAAACATGGGACCATTACATACAAGTAGTGTGGGTCAATGGAAATCTGTGATGAGAACAGATTTGGTATGGTATGGTTACTTTTGGTTTTATTACATTTCTAGAAATGACAGTTTGTGAGAAAATTTCCTGGCGTCAAGATTTTTTGACAAATCTAATTTTTTATTTTCTCCTTAAGCGTTGTTGGTATATGCATGCAACTTTACTTACAAGTAGATGGTATGAACAAAAGTTGGTGGCAAGGTTGAATTTGCTATGCTCTGCTTACTTTTGACTTTATTGAAATTCTAGAAATAACCATTTCTGTGAAAATTCTCCGAGAGTTGCGGACAATCTTTGATGTTCAATATCTCTACCAGTATTTGGTCTGCAGCTTTGAACGTGCACATGCTAGTAAAAGACATCAATGGAAATCTGTCTCATACGCGGCATGGCCATGCTACGTTTACTTTGGATTTTATTAACATTTTAGAAATGGCAGTTGGACAGAAAAAATTTTCTCGCAGACACTTTATGACATATTTTTATCTTGCATTTGCTCTTTAATTGTAGATAGTAGAAACATGGGACCATTACATACAAGTAGTGTGGGTCAATGGAAATCTGTGATGAGAACAGATTTGGTATGGTATGGTTACTTTTGGTTTTATTACATTTCTAGAAATGACAGTTTGTGAGAAAATTTCCTGGCGTCAAGATTTTTTGACAAATCTAATTTTTTATTTTCTCCTTAAGCGTTGTTGGTATATGCATGCAACTTTACTTACAAGTAGTTGGCATGAACAAAAGTTGGTGGCAAGTTTGAATTTGCTATGCTCTGCTTACTTTTGACTTTATTGAAATTCTAGAAATAACCATTTCTGTGAAAATTCTCCGAGAGTTGCGGACAATCTTTGATGTTCAATATCTCTACCAGTATTTGGTCTGCAGCTTTGAAAGTGCACATGCTAGTAAAAGACATCAATGGAAATCAGTGGCACAAGCGGCATAGCCATGCTACGGTTACTTTGGAGTTCATGAATATTTTAGAAATGGCAGTTGGACAGAATTTTTTTTCTTGCAGACACTTTACGACATAATTTTATCTTGCATTTACTCTTTAATTGTAGATAGTAGAAACATGGGACCATTACATACAAGTAGTGTGGATCAATGGAAATCTGTGATGAGAACAGATTTGGTATGGTATGGTTACTTTTGGTGTAATTACATTTCTAGAAATGACAGTTTGTGAGAAAATTTCCTGGCGTCAAGATTTTTGTCTAATTTTTTATTTTCTCCTTAAGCGTTGTTGGTATATGCATGCAACTTTACTTACAAGTAGTTGGCATGAACAAAAGTTGGTGGCAAGGTGGAATTTGCTATGGTCTGCTTACTTTTGACTTTATTGAAATTCTAGAAATAACCATTTCTGTGAAAATTCTCCGAGAGTTGCGGACAATCTTTGATGTTCAATATCTCTACCAGTATTTGGTCTGCAGCTTTGAAAGTACACATGCTAGTAAAAGACATCAATGGAAATCAGTGGCACAAGCGGCATGGCCATGCTACGTTTACTTTGGATTTTATTAACATTTTAGAAATGGCAGTTGGACAAAAAAAAATTCCTCGCAGACACTTTATGACATATTTTTATCTTGCATTTACTCTTTAATTGTAGATAGTAGAAACATGGGACCATTACATACAAGTAGTGTGGGTCAATGGAAATCTGTGATGACAACAGATTTGGTATGGTATGGTTACTTTTGGTTTTATTACATTTCTAGAAATGACAGTTTGTGAGAAAATTTCCTGGCGTCAAGATTTTGTGACAAATCTAATTTTTTATTTTCTCCTTAAGCGTTGTTGGTATATGCATGCAACTTTACTTACAAGTAGATGGTATGAACAAAAGTTGGTGGCAAGGTTGAATTTGCTATGCTCTGCTTACTTTTGACTTTATTGAAATTCTAGAAATAACCATTTCTGTGAAAATTCTCCGAGAGTTGCGGACAATCTTTGATGTTCAATATCTCTACCAGTATTTGGTCTGCAGCTTTGAACGTGCACATGCTAGTAATAGACATCAATGGAAATCTGTCTCATACGCGGCATGGCCATGCTACGTTTACTTTGGATTTTATTAACATTTTAGAAATGGCAGTTGGACAGAAAAATTTTTCTCGCAGACACTTTATGACATATTTTTATCTTGCATTTGCTCTTTAATTGTAGATAGTAGAAACATGGGACCATTACATACAAGTAGTATGGATCAATGGAAATCTGTGATAAGAACAGATTTGGTATGGTATGGTTACTTTTGGTTTTATTACATTTCTAGAATTGACAGTTTGTGAGAAAATTTCCTGGCGTCAAGATTTTTTGACAAATCTATTTTTTTATTTTCTCCTTAAGCGTTGTTGGTATATGCATGCAACTTTACTTACAAGTAGTTGGCATGAACAAAAGTTGGTGGCAAGTTTGAATTTGCTATGCTCTGCTTACTTTTGACTTTATTGAAATTCTAGAAATAACCATTTCTGTGAAAATTCTCTGAGAATTGCGGACAATCTTTGATGTTCAATATCTCTACCATTATTTGGTCTCCAGCATTGAAAGTGCACATGCTAGTAATAGACATCTATGGAAATCAGTGGCATAAGCGGCATGGCCATGCTACGTTTACTTTGGATTTTATTAACATTTTAGAAATGGCAGTTGGAGAGAAAAAAATTTCTCGCTGACACTTTATGACATATTTTTATCTTGCATTTGCTCTTTAATTGTAGATAGTAGAAACATGGGACCATTACATACAAGTAGTGTGGATCAATGGAAATCTGTGATGAGAACAGATTTGGTATGGTATGGTTACTTTTGGTTTTATTACATTTCTAGAATGACAGTTTGTGAGAAAATTTCCTGGCGTCAAGATTTTTTGACAAATCTAATTTTTTATTTTCTCCTTAAGCGTTGTTGGTATATGCATGCAACTTTACTTACAAGTAGTTGGCATGAACAAAAGTTGGTGGCAAGTTTGAATTTGCTATGCTCTGCTTACTTTTGACTTTATTGAAATTCTAGAAATAACCATTTCTGTGAAAATTCTCCGAGAGTTGCGGACAATCTTTGATGTTCAATATCTCTACCAGTATTTGGTCTGCAGCTTTGAACGTGCACATGCTAGTAAAAGACATCAATGGAAATCTGTCTCATACGCGGCATGGCCATGCTACGTTTACTTTGGATTTTATTAACATTTTAGAAATGGCAGTTGGACAGAAAAAATTTTCTCGCAGACACTTTATGACATATTTTTATCTTGCATTTGCTCTTTAATTGTAGATAGTAGAAACATGGGACCATTACATACAAGTAGTGTGGATCAATGGAAATCTGTGATAAGAACAGGTTTGGTATGGTATGGTTACTTTTGGTTTTATTACATTTCTAGAAATGACAGTTTGTGAGAAAATTTCCTGGCGTCAAGATTTTTTGACAAATCTAATTTTTTATTTTCTCCTTAAGCATTGTTGGTATATGCATGCAACTTTACTTACAAGTAGTTGGCATGAACAAAAGTTGGTGGCAAGGTTGAATTTGCTATACTCTGCTTACTTTTGACTTTATTGAAATTCTAGAAATAACCATTTCTGTGAAAATTCTCCGAGAGTTGCGGACAATCTTTGATGTTCAATATCTCTACCAGTATTTGGTCTGCAGCTTTGAAAGTACACATGCTAGTAAAAGACATCAATGGAAATCAGTGGCACAAGCGGCATGGCCATGCTATGTTTACTTTGGATTTTATTAACATTTTAGAAATGGCAGTTGGACAGAAAAAAATTCCTCGCAGACACTTTATGACATATTTTTATCTTGCATTTTCTCTTTAATTGTAGATAGTAGAAACATGGGACCATTACATACAAGTAGTGTGGGTCAATTGAAATCTGTGATGAGAACAGATTTGGTATGGTATGGTTACTTTTGGTTTTATTACATTTCTAGAAATGACAGTTTGTGAGAAAATTTCCTGGCGTCAAGATTTTTTGACAAATCTAATTTTTTTTTTTTCTCCTTAAGCGTTGTTGGTATATGCATGCAACTTTACTTACAAGTAGATGGTATGAACAAAAGTTGGTGGCAAGGTTGAATTTGCTATGCTCTGCTTACTTTTGACTTTATTGAAATTCTAGAAATAACCATTTCTGTGAAAATTCTCCGAGAGTTGCGGACAATCTTTGATGTTCAATATCTCTACCAGTATTTGGTCTGCAGCTTTGAACGTGCACATGCTAGTAAAAGACATCAATGGAAATCTGTCTCATACGCGGCATGGCCATGCTACGTTTACTTTGGATTTTATTAACATTTTAGAAATGGCAGTTGGACAGAAAAAATTTTCTCGCAGACACTTTATGACATATTTTTATCTTGCATTTGCTCTTTAATTGTAGATAGTAGAAACATGGGACCATTACATACAAGTAGTGTGGGTCAATGGAAATCTGTGATGAGAACAGATTTGGTATGGTATGGTTACTTTTGGTTTTATTACATTTCTAGAAATGACAGTTTGTGAGAAAATTTCCTGGCGTCAAGATTTTTTGACAAATCTAATTTTTTATTTTCTCCTTAAGCGTTGTTGGTATATGCATGCAACTTTACTTACAAGTAGTTGGCATGAACAAAAGTTGGTGGCAAGTTTGAATTTGCTATGCTCTGCTTACTTTTGACTTTATTGAAATTCTAGAAATAACCATTTCTGTGAAAATTCTCCGAGAGTTGCGGACAATCTTTGATGTTCAATATCTCTACCAGTATTTGGTCTGCAGCTTTGAAAGTGCACATGCTAGTAAAAGACATCAATGGAAATCAGTGGCACAAGCGGCATAGCCATGCTACGGTTACTTTGGAGTTCATGAACATTTTAGAAATGGCAGTTGGACAGAATTTTTTTTCTTGCAGACACTTTACGACATAATTTTATCTTGCATTTACTCTTTAATTGTAGATAGTAGAAACATGGGACCATTACATACAAGTAGTGTGGATCAATGGAAATCTGTGATGAGAACAGATTTGGTATGGTATGGTTACTTTTGGTGTAATTACATTTCTAGAAATGACAGTTTGTGAGAAAATTTCCTGGCGTCAAGATTTTTTGACAAATCTAATTTTTTATTTTCTCCTTAAGCGTTGTTGGTATATGCATGCAACTTTACTTACAAGTAGTTGGCATGAACAAAAGTTGGTGGCAAGGTGGAATTTGCTATGGTCTGCTTACTTTTGACTTTATTGAAATTCTAGAAATAACCATTTCTGTGAAAATTCTCCGAGAGTTGCGGACAATCTTTGATGTTCAATATCTCTACCAGTATTTGGTCTGCAGCTTTGAAAGTACACATGCTAGTAAAAGACATCAATGGAAATCAGTGGCACAAGCGGCATGGCCATGCTACGTTTACTTTGGATTTTATTAACATTTTAGAAATGGCAGTTGGACAAAAAAAAATTCCTCGCAGACACTTTATGACATATTTTTATCTTGCATTTACTCTTTAATTGTAGATAGTAGAAACATGGGACCATTACATACAAGTAGTGTGGGTCAATGGAAATCTGTGATGACAACAGATTTGGTATGGTATGGTTACTTTTGGTTTTATTACATTTCTAGAAATGACAGTTTGTGAGAAAATTTCCTGGCGTCAAGATTTTGTGACAAATCTAATTTTTTATTTTCTCCTTAAGCGTTGTTGGTATATGCATGCAACTTTACTTACAAGTAGATGGTATGAACAAAAGTTGGTGGCAAGGTTGAATTTGCTATGCTCTGCTTACTTTTGACTTTATTGAAATTCTAGAAATAACCATTTCTGTGAAAATTCTCCGAGAGTTGCGGACAATCTTTGATGTTCAATATCTCTACCAGTATTTGGTCTGCAGCTTTGAACGTGCACATGCTAGTAATAGACATCAATGGAAATCTGTCTCATACGCGGCATGGCCATGCTACGTTTACTTTGGATTTTATTAACATTTTAGAAATGGCAGTTGGACAGAAAAATTTTTCTCGCAGACACTTTATGACATATTTTTATCTTGCATTTGCTCTTTAATTGTAGATAGTAGAAACATGGGACCATTACATACAAGTAGTATGGATCAATGGAAATCTGTGATAAGAACAGATTTGGTATGGTATGGTTACTTTTGGTTTTATTACATTTCTAGAATTGACAGTTTGTGAGAAAATTTCCTGGCGTCAAGATTTTTTGACAAATCTATTTTTTTATTTTCTCCTTAAGCGTTGTTGGTATATGCATGCAACTTTACTTACAAGTAGTTGGCATGAACAAAAGTTGGTGGCAAGTTTGAATTTGCTATGCTCTGCTTACTTTTGACTTTATTGAAATTCTAGAAATAACCATTTCTGTGAAAATTCTCTGAGAATTGCGGACAATCTTTGATGTTCAATATCTCTACCATTATTTGGTCTCCAGCATTGAAAGTGCACATGCTAGTAATAGACATCTATGGAAATCAGTGGCATAAGCGGCATGGCCATGCTACGTTTACTTTGGATTTTATTAACATTTTAGAAATGGCAGTTGGAGAGAAAAAAATTTCTCGCTGACACTTTATGACATATTTTTATCTTGCATTTGCTCTTTAATTGTAGATAGTAGAAACATGGGACCATTACATACAAGTAGTGTGGATCAATGGAAATCTGTGATGAGAACAGATTTGGTATGGTATGGTTACTTTTGGTTTTATTACATTTCTAGAATGACAGTTTGTGAGAAAATTTCCTGGCGTCAAGATTTTTTGACAAATCTAATTTTTTATTTTCTCCTTAAGCGTTGTTGGTATATGCATGCAACTTTACTTACAAGTAGTTGGCATGAACAAAAGTTGGTGGCAAGTTTGAATTTGCTATGCTCTGCTTACTTTTGACTTTATTGAAATTCTAGAAATAACCATTTCTGTGAAAATTCTCCGAGAGTTGCGGACAATCTTTGATGTTCAATATCTCTACCAGTATTTGGTCTGCAGCTTTGAACGTGCACATGCTAGTAAAAGACATCAATGGAAATCTGTCTCATACGCGGCATGGCCATGCTACGTTTACTTTGGATTTTATTAACATTTTAGAAATGGCAGTTGGACAGAAAAAATTTTCTCGCAGACACTTTATGACATATTTTTATCTTGCATTTACTCTTTAATTGTAGATAGTAGAAACATGGGACCATTACATACAAGTAGTATGGATCAATGGAAATCTGTGATAAGAACAGATTTGGTATGGTATGGTTACTTTTGGTTTTATTACATTTCTAGAATTGACAGTTTGTGAGAAAATTTCCTGGCGTCAAGATTTTTTGACAAATCTATTTTTTTATTTTCTCCTTAAGCGTTGTTGGTATATGCATGCAACTTTACTTACAAGTAGTTGGCATGAACAAAAGTTGGTGGCAAGTTTGAATTTGCTATGCTCTGCTTACTTTTGACTTTATTGAAATTCTAGAAATAACCATTTCTGTGAAAATTCTCTGAGAATTGCGGACAATCTTTGATGTTCAATATCTCTACCATTATTTGGTCTCCAGCATTGAAAGTGCACATGCTAGTAATAGACATCAATGGAAATCAGTGGCATAAGCGGCATGGCCATGCTACGTTTACTTTGGATTTTATTAACATTTTAGAAATGGCAGTTGGAGAGAAAAAAATTTCTCGCTGACACTTTATGACATATTTTTATCTTGCATTTACTCTTTAATTGTAGATAGTAGAAACATGGGACCATTACATACAAGTAGTGTGGATCAATGGAAATCTGTGATGAGAACAGATTTGGTATGGTATGGTTACTTTTGGTTTTATTACATTTCTAGAATGACAGTTTGTGAGAAAATTTCCTGGCGTCAAGATTTTTTGACAAATCTAATTTTTTATTTTCTCCTTAAGCGTTGTTGGTATATGCATGCAACTTTACTTACAAGTAGTTGGCATGAACAAAAGTTGGTGGCAAGTTTGAATTTGCTATGCTCTGCTTACTTTTGACTTTATTGAAATTCTAGAAATAACCATTTCTGTGAAAATTCTCCGAGAGTTGCGGACAATCTTTGATGTTCAATATCTCTACCAGTATTTGGTCTGCAGCTTTGAACGTGCACATGCTAGTAAAAGACATCAATGGAAATCTGTCTCATACGCGGCATGGCCATGCTACGTTTACTTTGGATTTTATTAACATTTTAGAAATGGCAGTTGGACAGAAAAAATTTTCTCGCAGACACTTTATGACATATTTTTATCTTGCATTTGCTCTTTAATTGTAGATAGTAGAAACATGGGACCATTACATACAAGTAGTATGGATCAATGGAAATCTGTGATGAGAACAGGTTTGGTATGGTATGGTTACTTTTGGTTTTATTACATTTCTAGAAATGACAGTTTGTGAGAAAATTTCCTGGCGTCAAGATTTTTTGACAAATCTAATTTTTTATTTTCTCCTTAAGCATTGTTGGTATATGCATGCAACTTTACTTACAAGTAGTTGGCATGAACAAAAGTTGGTGGCAAGGTTGAATTTGCTATACTCTGCTTACTTTTGACTTTATTGAAATTCTAGAAATAACCATTTCTGTGAAAATTCTCCGAGAGTTGCAGACAATCTTTGATGTTCAATATCTCTACCAGTATTTGGTCTGCAGCTTTCAAAGTACACATGCTAGTAAAAGACATCAATGGAAATCAGTGGCACAAGCGGCATGGCCATGCTATGTTTACTTTGGATTTTATTAACATTTTAGAAATGGCAGTTGGACAGAAAAAAATTCCTCGCAGACACTTTATGACATATTTTTATCTTGCATTTTCTCTTTAATTGTAGATAGTAGAAACATGGGACCATTACATACAAGTAGTGTGGGTCAATGGAAATCTGTGACGAGAACAGATTTGGTATGGTATGGTTACTTTTGGTTTTATTACATTTCTAGAAATGACAGTTTGTGAGAAAATTTCCTGGCGTCAAGATTTTTTGACAAATCTAATTTTTTATTTTCTCCTTAAGCGTTGTTGGTATATGCATGCAACTTTACTTACAAGTAGATGGTATGAACAAAAGTTGGTGGCAAGGTTGAATTTGCTATGCTCTGCTTACTTTTGACTTTATTGAAATTCTAGAAATAACCATTTCTGTGAAAATTCTCCGAGAGTTGCGGACAATCTTTGATGTTCAATATCTCTACCAGTATTTGGTCTGCAGCTTTGAACGTGCACATGCTAGTAAAAGACATCAATGGAAATCTGTCTCATACGCGGCATGGCCATGCTACGTTTACTTTGGATTTTATTAACATTTTAGAAATGGCAGTTGGACAGAAAAAATTTTCTCGCAGACACTTTATGACATATTTTTATCTTGCATTTGCTCTTTAATTGTAGATAGTAGAAACATGGGACCATTACATACAAGTAGTATGGATCAATGGAAATCTGTGATAAGAACAGATTTGGTATGGTATGGTTACTTTTGGTTTTATTACATTTCTAGAATTGACAGTTTGTGAGAAAATTTCCTGGCGTCAAGATTTTTTGACAAATCTATTTTTTTATTTTCTCCTTAAGCGTTGTTGGTATATGCATGCAACTTTACTTACAAGTAGTTGGCATGAACAAAAGTTGGTGGCAAGTTTGAATTTGCTATGCTCTGCTTACTTTTGACTTTATTGAAATTCTAGAAATAACCATTTCTGTGAAAATTCTCTGAGAATTGCGGACAATCTTTGATGTTCAATATCTCTACCATTATTTGGTCTCCAGCATTGAAAGTGCACATGCTAGTAATAGACATCAATGGAAATCAGTGGCATAAGCGGCATGGCCATGCTACGTTTACTTTGGATTTTATTAACATTTTAGAAATGGCAGTTGGAGAGAAAAAAATTTCTCGCTGACACTTTATGACATATTTTTATCTTGCATTTACTCTTTAATTGTAGATAGTAGAAACATGGGACCATTACATACAAGTAGTGTGGATCAATGGAAATCTGTGATGAGAACAGATTTGGTATGGTATGGTTACTTTTGGTTTTATTACATTTCTAGAATGACAGTTTGTGAGAAAATTTCCTGGCGTCAAGATTTTTTGACAAATCTAATTTTTTATTTTCTCCTTAAGCGTTGTTGGTATATGCATGCAACTTTACTTACAAGTAGTTGGCATGAACAAAAGTTGGTGGCAAGTTTGAATTTGCTATGCTCTGCTTACTTTTGACTTTATTGAAATTCTAGAAATAACCATTTCTGTGAAAATTCTCTGAGAGTTGCGGACAATCTTTGATGTTCAATATCTCTACCAGTATTTGGTCTGCAGCTTTGAACGTGCACATGCTAGTAAAAGACATCAATGGAAATCTGTCTCATACGCGGCATGGCCATGCTACGTTTACTTTGGATTTTATTAACATTTTAGAAATGGCAGTTGGACAGAAAAAATTTTCTCGCAGACACTTTATGACATATTTTTATCTTGCATTTGCTCTTTAATTGTAGATAGTAGAAACATGGGACCATTACATACAAGTAGTATGGATCAATGGAAATCTGTGATGAGAACAGGTTTGGTATGGTATGGTTACTTTTGGTTTTATTACATTTCTAGAAATGACAGTTTGTGAGAAAATTTCCTGGCGTCAAGATTTTTTGACAAATCTAATTTTTTATTTTCTCCTTAAGCATTGTTGGTATATGCATGCAACTTTACTTACAAGTAGTTGGCATGAACAAAAGTTGGTGGCAAGGTTGAATTTGCTATACTCTGCTTACTTTTGACTTTATTGAAATTCTAGAAATAACCATTTCTGTGAAAATTCTCCGAGAGTTGCAGACAATCTTTGATGTTCAATATCTCTACCAGTATTTGGTCTGCAGCTTTCAAAGTACACATGCTAGTAAAAGACATCAATGGAAATCAGTGGCACAAGCGGCATGGCCATGCTATGTTTACTTTGGATTTTATTAACATTTTAGAAATGGCAGTTGGACAGAAAAAAATTCCTCGCAGACACTTTATGACATATTTTTATCTTGCATTTTCTCTTTAATTGTAGTTAGTAGAAACATGGGACCATTACATACAAGTAGTGTGGGTCAATGGAAATCTGTGATGAGAACAGATTTGGTATGGTATGGTTACTTTTGGTTTTATTACATTTCTAGAAATGACAGTTTGTGAGAAAATTTCCTGGCGTCAAGATTTTTTGACAAATCTAATTTTTTATTTTCTCCTTAAGCGTTGTTGGTATATGCATGCAACTTTACTTACAAGTAGATGGTATGAACAAAAGTTGGTGGCAAGGTTGAATTTGCTATGCTCTGCTTACTTTTGACTTTATTGAAATTCTAGAAATAACCATTTCTGTGAAAATTCTCCGAGAGTTGCGGACAATCTTTGATGTTCAATATCTCTACCAGTATTTGGTCTGCAGCTTTGAACGTGCACATGCTAGTAAAAGACATCAATGGAAATCTGTCTCATACGCGGCATGGCCATGCTACGTTTACTTTGGATTTTATTAACATTTTAGAAATGGCAGTTGGACAGAAAAATTTTTCTCGCAGACACTTTATGACATATTTTTATCTTGCATTTGCTCTTTAATTGTAGATAGTAGAAACATGGGACCATTACATACAAGTAGTATGGATCAATGGAAATCTGTGATAAGAACAGATTTGGTATGGTATGGTTACTTTTGGTTTTATTACATTTCTAGAATTGACAGTTTGTGAGAAAATTTCCTGGCGTCAAGTTTTTTGACAAATCTATTTTTTTATTTTCTCCTTAAGCGTTGTTGGTATATGCATGCAACTTTACTTACAAGTAGTTGGCATGAACAAAAGTTGGTGGCAAGTTTGAATTTGCTATGCTCTGCTTACTTTTGACTTTATTGAAATTCTAGAAATAACCATTTCTGTGAAAATTCTCTGAGAATTGCGGACAATCTTTGATGTTCAATATCTCTACCATTATTTGGTCTCCAGCATTGAAAGTGCACATGCTAGTAATAGACATCAATGGAAATCAGTGGCATAAGCGGCATGGCCATGCTACGTTTACTTTGGATTTTATTAACATTTTAGAAATGGCAGTTGGAGAGAAAAAAATTTCTCGCAGACACTTTATGACATATTTTTATCTTGCATTTGCTCTTTAATTGTAGATAGTAGAAACATGGGACCATTACATACAAGTAGTGTGGATCAATGGAAATCTGTGATGAGAACAGATTTGGTATGGTATGGTTACTTTTGGTTTTATTACATTTCTAGAATGACAGTTTGTGAGAAAATTTCCCGGCGTCAAGATTTTTTGACAAATCTAATTTTTTATTTTCTCCTTAAGCGTTGTTGGTATATGCATGCAACTTTACTTACAAGTAGTTGGCATGAACAAAAGTTGGTGGCAAGTTTGAATTTGCTATGCTCTGCTTACTTTTGACTTTATTGAAATTCTAGAAATAACCATTTCTGTGAAAATTCTCCGAGAGTTGCGGACAATCTTTGATGTTCAATATCTCTACCATGATTTGGTCTCCAGCATTGAAAGTACACATGCTAGTAATAGACATCAATGAAAATCAGTTGCATAAGCGGCATGGCTATGCTACGTTTACTTTGGATTTTATTAACATTTTAGAAATGGCAGTTGGATAGAAAATATTTTCTCGCAGACACTTTATGACATATTTTTATCTTGCATTTTCTCTTTAATTGTAGATAGTAGAAACATGGGACCATTACATACAAGTAGTAGGGATCAATGGAAATCTGTGATGAGAACAGATTTGGTATGGTATGGTTACTTTTGGTTTTATTACATTTCTAGAAATGACAGTTTGTGAGAAAATTTCCTGGCGTCAAGATTTTTTGACAAATCTATTTTTTTATTTTCTCCTTAAGCATTGTTGGTATATGCATGCAACTTTACTTACAAGTAGTTGGCATGAACAAAAGTTGGTGGCAAGGTTGAATTTGCTATGCTCTGCTTACTTTTGACTTTATTGAAATTCTAGAAATAACCATTTCTGTGAAAATTCTCCGAGAGTTGCGGACAATCTTTGATGTTCAATATCTCTACCAGTATTTGGTCTGCAGCTTTGAAAGTACACATGCTAGTAAAAGACATCAATGGAAATCTGTCTCATACGCGGCATGGCCATGCTACGTTTACTTTGGATTTTATTAACATTTTAGAAATGGCAGTTGGAGAGAAAAAAATTTCTCGCAGACACTTTATGACATATTTTTATCTTGCATTTGCTCTTTAATTGTAGATAGTAGAAACATGGGACCATTACATACAAGTAGTGTGGATCAATGGAAATCTGTGATGAGAACAGATTTGGTATGGTATGGTTACTTTTGGTTTTATTACATTTCTAGAATGACAGTTTGTGAGAAAATTTCCCGGCGTCAAGATTTTTTGACAAATCTAATTTTTTATTTTCTCCTTAAGCGTTGTTGGTATATGCATGCAACTTTACTTACAAGTAGTTGGCATGAACAAAAGTTGGTGGCAAGTTTGAATTTGCTATGCTCTGCTTACTTTTGACTTTATTGAAATTCTAGAAATAACCATTTCTGTGAAAATTCTCCGAGAGTTGCGGACAATCTTTGATGTTCAATATCTCTACCATGATTTGGTCTCCAGCATTGAAAGTACACATGCTAGTAATAGACATCAATGAAAATCAGTTGCATAAGCGGCATGGCTATGCTACGTTTACTTTGGATTTTATTAACATTTTAGAAATGGCAGTTGGATAGAAAATATTTTCTCGCAGACACTTTATGACATATTTTTATCTTGCATTTTCTCTTTAATTGTAGATAGTAGAAACATGGGACCATTACATACAAGTAGTAGGGATCAATGGAAATCTGTGATGAGAACAGATTTGGTATGGTATGGTTACTTTTGGTTTTATTACATTTCTAGAAATGACAGTTTGTGAGAAAATTTCCTGGCGTCAAGATTTTTTGACAAATCTATTTTTTTATTTTCTCCTTAAGCATTGTTGGTATATGCATGCAACTTTACTTACAAGTAGTTGGCCTGAACGAAAGTTGGTGGCAAGGTTGAATTTGCTATGCTCTGCTTACTTTTGACTTTATTGAAATTCTAGAAATAACCATTTCTGTGAAAATTCTCCGAGAGTTGCGGACAATCTTTGATGTTCAATATCTCTACCAGTATTTGGTCTGCAGCTTTGAAAGTACACATGCTAGTAAAAGACATCAATGGAAATCAGTGGCACAAGCGGCATGGCCATGCTACAGTTACTTTGGATTTTATTAACATTTTAGAAATGGCAGTTGGACAGAAAAAATTTTCTCGCAGACACTTTATGACATATTTTTATCTTGCATTTGCTCTTTAATTGTAGATAGTAGAAACATGGGACCATTACATACAAGTAGTATGGATCAATGGAAATCTGTGATGGGAACAGATTTCGTATGGTATGGTTACTTTTGGTTTTATTACATTTCTAGAAATGACAGTTTGTGAGAAAATTTCCTGGCGTCAAGATTTTTTGACAAATGTAATTTTTTATTTTCTCCTTAAGCATTGTTGGTATATGCATGCAACTTTACTTACAAGTAGTTGGCATGAACAAAAGTTGGTGGCAAGGTTGAATTTGCTATGCTCTGCTTACTTTTTACTTTATTGAAATTCTAGAAATAACCATTTCTGTGAAAATTCTCCGAGAGTTGCGGACAATCTTTGATGTTCAATATCTCTACCAGTATTTGGTCTGCAGCTTTGAAAGTACACATGCTAGTAAAAGACATCAATGGAAATCTGTCTCATACGCGGCATGGCCATGCTACGTTTACTTTGGATTTTATTAACATTTTAGAAATGGCAGTTGGAGAGAAAAAAATTTCTCGCTGACACTTTATGACATATTTTTATCTTGCATTTACTCTTTAATTGTAGATAGTAGAAACATGGGACCATTACATACAAGTAGTGTGGATCAATGGAAATCTGTGATGAGAACAGATTTGGTATGGTATGGTTACTTTTGGTTTTATTACATTTCTAGAATGACAGTTTGTGAGAAAATTTCCTGGCGTCAAGATTTTTTGACAAATGTAATTTTTTATTTTCTCCTTAAGCATTGTTGGTATATGCATGCAACTTTACTTACAAGTAGTTGGCATGAACAAAAGTTGGTGGCAAGTTTGAATTTGCTATGCTCTGCTTACTTTTGACTTTATTGAAATTCTAGAAATAACCATTTCTGTGAAAATTCTCCGAGAGTTGCGGACAATCTTTGATGTTCAATATCTCTACCAGTATTTGGTCTGCAGCTTTGAACGTGCACATGCTAGTAAAAGACATCAATGGAAATCTGTCTCATACGCGGCATGGCCATGCTATGTTTACTTTGGATTTTATTAACATTTTAGAAATGGCAGTTGGACAGAAAAAAATTCCTCGCAGACACTTTATGACATATTTTTATCTTGCATTTTCTCTTTAATTGTAGATAGTAGAAACATGGGACCATTACATACAAGTAGTGTGGGTCAATGGAAATCTGTGATGAGAACAGATTTGGTATGGTATGGTTACTTTTGGTTTTATTACATTTCTAGAAATGACAGTTTGTGAGAAAATTTCCTGGCGTCAAGATTTTTTGACAAATCTAATTTTTTATTTTCTCCTTAAGCGTTGTTGGTATATGCATGCAACTTTACTTACAAGTAGATGGTATAAACAAAAGTTGGTGGCAAGGTTGAATTTGCTATGCTCTGCTTACTTTTGACTTTATTGAAATTCTAGAAATAACCATTTCTGTGAAAATTCTCCGAGAGTTGCGGACAATCTTTGATGTTCAATATCTCTACCAGTATTTGGTCTGCAGCTTTGAACGTGCACATGCTAGTAAAAGACATCAATGGAAATCTGTCTCATACGCGGCATGGCCATGCTACGTTTACTTTGGATTTTATTAACATTTTAGAAATGGCAGTTGGAGAGAAAAAAATTTCTCGCAGACACTTTATGACATATTTTTATCTTGCATTTTCTCTTTAATTGTAGATAGTAGAAACATGGGACCATTACATACAAGTAGTAGGGATCAATGGAAATCTGTGATGAGAACAGATTTGGTATGGTATGGTTACTTTTGGTTTTATTACATTTCTAGAAATGACAGTTTGTGAGAAAATTTCCTGGCGTCAAGATTTTTTGACAAATCTATTTTTTTATTTTCTCCTTAAGCATTGTTGGTATATGCATGCAACTTTACTTACAAGTAGTTGGCCTGAACGAAAGTTGGTGGCAAGGTTGAATTTGCTATGCTCTGCTTACTTTTGACTTTATTGAAATTCTAGAAATAACCATTTCTGTGAAAATTCTCCGAGAGTTGCGGACAATCTTTGATGTTCAATATCTCTACCAGTATTTGGTCTGCAGCTTTGAAAGTACACATGCTAGTAAAAGACATCAATGGAAATCAGTGGCACAAGCGGCATGGCCATGCTACAGTTACTTTGGATTTTATTAACATTTTAGAAATGGCAGTTGGACAGAAAATTTTTTCTCGCAGACACTTTATGACATATTTTTATCTTGCATTTGCTCTTTAATTGTAGATAGTAGAAACATGGGACCATTACATACAAGTAGTATGGATCAATGGAAATCTGTGATGGGAACAGATTTCGTATGGTATGGTTACTTTTGGTTTTATTACATTTCTAGAAATGACAGTTTGTGAGAAAATTTCCTGGCGTTAAGATTTTTTGACAAATGTAATTTTTTATTTTCTCCTTAAGCATTGTTGGTATATGCATGCAACTTTACTTACAAGTAGTTGGCATGAACAAAAGTTGGTGGCAAGGTTGAATTTGCTATGCTCTGCTTACTTTTGACTTTATTGAAATTCTAGAAATAACCATTTCTGTGAAAATTCTCCGAGAGTTGCGGACAATCTTTGATGTTCAATATCTCTACCAGTATTTGGTCTGCAGCTTTGAAAGTACACATGCTAGTAAAAGACATCAATGGAAATCTGTCTCATACGCGGCATGGCCATGCTACGTTTACTTTGGATTTTATTAACATTTTAGAAATGGCAGTTGGACAGAAAAAAATTCCTCGCAGACACTTTATGACATATTTTTATCTTGCATTTTCTCTTTAATTGTAGATAGTAGAAACATGGGACCATTGCATACAAGTAGTGTGGGTCAATGGAAATCTGTGATGAGAACAGATTTGGTATGGTATGGTTTCTTTTGGTTTTATTACATTTCTAGAAATGACAGTTTGTGAGAAAATTTCCTGGCGTCAAGATTTTTTGACAAATCTAATTTTTTATTTTCTCCTTAAGCGTTGTTGGTATATGCATGCAACTTTACTTACAAGTAGTTGGCATGAACAAAAGTTGGTGGCAAGTTTGAATTTGCTATGCTCTGCTTACTTTTTACTTTATTGAAATTCTAGAAATAACCATTTCTGTGAAAATTCTCCGAGAGTTGCGGACAATCTTTGATGTTCAATATCTCTACCAGTATTTGGTCTGCAGCTTTGAAAGTACACATGCTAGTAAAAGACATCAATGGAAATCTGTCTCATACGCGGCATGGCCATGCTACGTTTACTTTGGATTTTATTAACATTTTAGAAATGGCAGTTGGAGAGAAAAAAATTTCTCGCTGACACTTTATGACATATTTTTATCTTGCATTTACTCTTTAATTGTAGATAGTAGAAACATGGGACCATTACATACAAGTAGTGTGGATCAATGGAAATCTGTGATGAGAACAGATTTGGTATGGTATGGTTACTTTTGGTTTTATTACATTTCTAGAATGACAGTTTGTGAGAAAATTTCCTGGCGTCAAGATTTTTTGACAAATGTAATTTTTTATTTTCTCCTTAAGCATTGTTGGTATATGCATGCAACTTTACTTACAAGTAGTTGGCATGAACAAAAGTTGGTGGCAAGTTTGAATTTGCTATGCTCTGCTTACTTTTGACTTTATTGAAATTCTAGAAATAACCATTTCTGTGAAAATTCTCAGAGAGTTGCGGACAATCTTTGATGTTCAATATCTCTACCAGTATTTGGTCTGCAGCTTTGAACGTGCACATGCTAGTAAAAGACATCAATGGAAATCTGTCTCATACGCGGCATGGCCATGCTATGTTTACTTTGGATTTTATTAACATTTTAGAAATGGCAGTTGGACAGAAAAAAATTCCTCGCAGACACTTTATGACATATTTTTATCTTGCATTTTCTCTTTAATTGTAGATAGTAGAAACATGGGACCATTACATACAAGTAGTGTGGGTCAATGGAAATCTGTGATGAGAACAGATTTGGTATGGTATGGTTACTTTTGGTTTTATTACATTTCTAGAAATGACAGTTTGTGAGAAAATTTCCTGGCGTCAAGATTTTTTGACAAATCTAATTTTTTATTTTCTCCTTAAGCGTTGTTGGTATATGCATGCAACTTTACTTACAAGTAGATGGTATAAACAAAAGTTGGTGGCAAGGTTGAATTTGCTATGCTCTGCTTACTTTTGACTTTATTGAAATTCTAGAAATAACCATTTCTGTGAAAATTCTCCGAGAGTTGCGGACAATCTTTGATGTTCAATATCTCTACCAGTATTTGGTCTGCAGCTTTGAACGTGCACATGCTAGTAAAAGACATCAATGGAAATCTGTCTCATACGCGGCATGGCCATGCTACGTTTACTTTGGATTTTATTAACATTTTAGAAATGGCAGTTGGAGAGAAAAAAATTTCTCGCAGACACTTTATGACATATTTTTATCTTGCATTTTCTCTTTAATTGTAGATAGTAGAAACATGGGACCATTACATACAAGTAGTAGGGATCAATGGAAATCTGTGATGAGAACAGATTTGGTATGGTATGGTTACTTTTGGTTTTATTACATTTCTAGAAATGACAGTTTGTGAGAAAATTTCCTGGCGTCAAGATTTTTTGACAAATCTATTTTTTTATTTTCTCCTTAAGCATTGTTGGTATATGCATGCAACTTTACTTACAAGTAGTTGGCCTGAACGAAAGTTGGTGGCAAGGTTGAATTTGCTATGCTCTGCTTACTTTTGACTTTATTGAAATTCTAGAAATAACCATTTCTGTGAAAATTCTCCGAGAGTTGCGGACAATCTTTGATGTTCAATATCTCTACCAGTATTTGGTCTGCAGCTTTGAAAGTACACATGCTAGTAAAAGACATCAATGGAAATCAGTGGCACAAGCGGCATGGCCATGCTACAGTTACTTTGGATTTTATTAACATTTTAGAAATGGCAGTTGGACAGAAAATTTTTTCTCGCAGACACTTTATGACATATTTTTATCTTGCATTTGCTCTTTAATTGTAGATAGTAGAAACATGGGACCATTACATACAAGTAGTATGGATCAATGGAAATCTGTGATGGGAACAGATTTCGTATGGTATGGTTACTTTTGGTTTTATTACATTTCTAGAAATGACAGTTTGTGAGAAAATTTCCTGGCGTTAAGATTTTTTGACAAATGTAATTTTTTATTTTCTCCTTAAGCATTGTTGGTATATGCATGCAACTTTACTTACAAGTAGTTGGCATGAACAAAAGTTGGTGGCAAGGTTGAATTTGCTATGCTCTGCTTACTTTTGACTTTATTGAAATTCTAGAAATAACCATTTCTGTGAAAATTCTCCGAGAGTTGCGGACAATCTTTGATGTTCAATATCTCTACCAGTATTTGGTCTGCAGCTTTGAAAGTACACATGCTAGTAAAAGACATCAATGGAAATCTGTCTCATACGCGGCATGGCCATGCTACGTTTACTTTGGATTTTATTAACATTTTAGAAATGGCAGTTGGACAGAAAAAAATTCCTCGCAGACACTTTATGACATATTTTTATCTTGCATTTTCTCTTTAATTGTAGATAGTAGAAACATGGGACCATTGCATACAAGTAGTGTGGGTCAATGGAAATCTGTGATGAGAACAGATTTGGTATGGTATGGTTTCTTTTGGTTTTATTACATTTCTAGAAATGACAGTTTGTGAGAAAATTTCCTGGCGTCAAGATTTTTTGACAAATCTAATTTTTTATTTTCTCCTTAAGCATTGTTGGTATATGCATGCAACTTTACTTACAAGTAGTTGGCCTGAACGAAAGTTGGTGGCAAGGTTGAATTTGCTATGCTCTGCTTACTTTTGACTTTATTGAAATTCTAGAAATAACCATTTCTGTGAAAGTTCTCCGAGAGTTGCGGACAATCTTTGATGTTCAATATCTCTACCAGTATTTGGTCTGCAGCTTTGAAAGTACACATGCTAGTAAAAGACATCAATGGAAATCTGTCTCATACGCGGCATGGCCATGCTACAGTTACTTTGGATTTTATTAACATTTTAGAAATGGCAGTTGGACAGAAAAATTTTTCTCGCAGACACTTTATGACATATTTTTATCTTGCATTTGCTCTTTAATTGTAGATAGTAGAAACATGGGACCATTACATACAAGTAGTATGGATCAATGGAAATCTGTGATGGGAACATATTTCGTATGGTATGGTTACTTTTGGTTTTATTACATTTCTAGAAATGACAGTTTGTGAGAAAATTTCCTGGCGTCAAGATTTTTTGACAAATGTAATTTTTTATTTTCTCCTTAAGCATTGTTGGTATATGCATGCAACTTTACTTACAAGTAGTTGGCATGAACAAAAGTTGGTGGCAAGGTTGAATTTGCTATGCTCTGCTTACTTTTGACTTTATTGAAATTCTAGAAATAACCATTTCTGTGAAAATTCTCCGAGAGTTGCGGACAATCTTTGATGTTCAATATCTCTACCAGTATTTGGTCTGCAGCTTTGAAAGTACACATGCTAGTAAAAGACATCAATGGAAATCTGTCTCATACGCGGCATGGCCATGCTACGTTTACTTTGGATTTTATTAACATTTTAGAAATGGCAGTTGGACAGAAAAAATTTTCGCAGACACTTTATGACATATTTTTATCTTGCATTTACTCTTTAATTGTAGATAGTAGAAACATGGGACCATTACATACAAGTAGTATGGATCAATGGAAATCTGTGATAAGAACAGCTTTGGTATGGTATGGTTACTTTTGGTTTTATTACATTTCTAGAATTGACAGTTTGTGAGAAAATTTCCTGGCGTCAAGATTTTTTGACAAATCTAATTTTTTATTTTCTCCTTAAGCGTTGTTGGTATATGCATGCAACTTTACTTACAAGTAGTTGGCATGAACAAAAGTTGGTGGCAAGGTGGAATTTGCTATGCTCTGCTTACTTTTGACTTTATTGAAATTCTAGAAATAACCATTTCTGTGAAAATTCTCCGAGAGTTGCGGACAATCTTTGATGTTCAATATCTCTACCAGTATTTGGTCTGCAGCTTTGAAAGTACACATGCTAGTAAAAGACATCAATGGAAATCAGTGGCACAAGCGGCATGGCCATGCTATGTTTACTTTGGATTTTATTAACATTTTAGAAATGGCAGTTGGACAGAAAAAATTTTCTCGCAGACACTTTATGACATATTTTTATCTTGCATTTGCTCTTTAATTGTAGATAGTAGAAACATGGGACCATTACATACAAGTAGTATGGATCAATGGAAATCTGTGATGAGAACAGATTTGGTATGGTATGGTTACTTTTGGTTTTATTACATTTCTAGAAATGACAGTTTGTGAGAAAATTTCCTGGCGTCAAGATTTTTTGACAAATCTAATTTTTTATTTTCTCCTTAAGCGTTGTTGGTATATGCATGCAACTTTACTTACAAGTAGTTGGCATGTACAAAAGTTGGTGGCAAGGTTGAATTTGCTATGCTCTGCTTACTTTTGACTTTATTGAAATTCTAGAAATAACCATTTCTGTGAAAATTCTCCGAGAGTTGCGGACAATCTTTGATGTTCAATATCTCTACCAGTATTTGGTCTGCAGCTTTGAACGTGCACATGCTAGTAAAAGACATCAATGGAAATCTGTCTCATACGCGGCATGGCCATGCTACGTTTACTTTGGATTTTATTAACATTTTAGAAATGGCAGTTGGACAGAAAAAATTTTCTCGCAGACACTTTATGACATATTTTTATCTTGCATTTGCTCTTTAATTGTAGATAGTAGAAACATGGGACCATTACATACAAGTAGTATGGATCAATGGAAATCTGTGATGGGAACAGATTTGGTATGGTATGGTTACTTTTGGTTTTATTACATTTCTAGAAATGACAGTTTGTGAGAAAATTTCCTGGCGTCAAGATTTTTTGACAAATGTAATTTTTTATTTTCTCCTTAAGCATTGTTGGTATATGCATGCAACTTTACTTACAAGTAGTTGGCATGAACAAAAGTTGGTGGCAAGGTTGAATTTGCTATGCTCTGCTTACTTTTGACTTTATTGAAATTCTAGAAATAACCATTTCTGTGAAAATTCTCCGAGAGTTGCGGACAATCTTTGATGTTCAATATCTCTACCAGTATTTGGTCTGCAGCTTTGAAAGTACACATGCTAGTAAAAGACATCAATGGAAATCTGTCTCATACGTGGCATGGCCATGCTACGTTTACTTTGGATTTTATTAACATTTTAGAAATGGCAGTTGGATAGAAAATATTTTCTCGCAGACACTTTATGACATATTTTTATCTTGCATTTACTCTTTAATTGTAGATAGTAGAAACATGGGACCATTACATACAAGTAGTGTGGATCAATGGAAATCTGTGATGAGAACAGATTTGATATGGTATGGTTACTTTTGGTTTTATTACATTTCTAGAAATGACAGTTTGTGCGAAAATTTCCTGGCGTCAAGATTTTTTGACAAATCTAATTTTTTATTTTCTCCTTAAGCGTTGTTGGTATATGCATGCAACTTTACTTACAAGTAGTTGGCATGAACAAAAGTTGTTGCAAGGTTGAATTTGCTATGCTCTGCTTACTTTTGACTTTATTGAAATTCTAGAAATAACCATTTCTGTGAAAATTCTCCGAGAGTTGCAGACAATCTTTGATGTTCAATATCTCTACCAGTATTTGGTCTGCAGCTTTGAAAGTGCACATGCTAGTAATAGACATCAATGGAAATCTGTCTCATATGCGGCATGGCCATGCTACGTTTACTTTGGATTTTATTAACATTTTAGAAATGGCAGTTGGACAGAAAAAAATTTCTCGCTGACACTTTATGACATATTTTTATCTTGCATTTTCTCTTTAATTGTAGATAGTAGAAACATGGGACCATTACATACAAGTAGTGTGGATCAATGGAAATCTGTGATGAGAACAGATTTGGTATGGTATGGTTACTTTTGGTTTTATTACATTTCTAGAATGACAGTTTGTGAGAAAATTTCCTGGCGTCAAGATTTTTTGACAAATCTAATTTTTTATTTTCTCCTTAAGCGTTGTTGGTATATGCATGCAACTTTACTTACAAGTAGTTGGCATGAACAAAAGTTGGTGGCAAGGTTGAATTTGCTATGCTCTGCTTACTTTTGACTTTATTGAAATTCTAGAAATAACCATTTCTGTGAAAATTCTCCGAGAGTTGCGGACAATCTTTGATGTTCAATATCTCTACCAGTATTTGGCCTGCAGCTTTGAAAGTGCACATGCTAGTAAAAGACATCAATGGAAATCAGTGGCATAAGCGGTATGGCTATGCTACGTTTACTTTGGATTTTATTAACATTTTAGAAATGGCAGTTGGATAGAAAATATTTTCTCGCAGACACTTTATGACATATTTTTATCTCGCATTTACTCTTTAATTTTAGATAGTAGAAACATGGGACCATTACATACAAGTAGTAGGGATCAATGGAAATCTGTGATGAGAACAGATTTGGTATGGTATGGTTACTTTTGGTTTTATTACATTTCTAGAATGACAGTTTGTGAGAAAATTTCCTGGCGTCAAGATTTTTTGACAAATCTTAATTTTTTATTTTCTCCTTAAGCGTTGTTGGTATATGCATGCAACTTTACTTACAAGTAGTTGGCATGAACAAAAGTTGGTGGCAAGTTTGAATTTCCTATGCTCTGCTTACTTTTGACTTTATTGAAATTCTAGAAATAACCATTTCTGTGAAAATTCTCCGAGAGTTGCGGACAATCTTTGATGTTCAATATCTCTACCAGTATTTGGCCTGCAGCTTTGAAAGTGCACATGCTAGTAAAAGACATCAATGGAAATCAGTGGCATAAGCGGTATGGCTATGCTACGTTTACTTTGGATTTTATTATCATTTTAGAAATGGCAGTTGGATAGAAAATATTTTCTCGCAGACACTTTATGACATATTTTTATCTTGCATTTACTCTTTAATTTTAGATAGTAGAAACATGGGACCATTACATACAAGTATTAGGGATCAATGGAAATCTGTGATGAGAACAGATTTGGTATGGTATGGTTACTTTTGGTTTTATTACATTTCTAGAAATGACAGTTTGTGAGAAAATTTCCTGGCGTCAAGATTTTTTGACAAATGTAATTTTTTATTTTCTCCTTAAGCATTGTTGGTATATGCATGCAACTTTACTTACAAGTAGTTGGCATGAACAAAAGTTGGTGGCAAGGTTGAATTTGCTATGCTCTGCTTACTTTTGACTTTATTGAAATTCTAGAAATAACCATTTCTGTGAAAATTCTCCGAGAGTTGCGGACAATCTTTGATGTTCAATATCTCTACCATGATTTGGTCTCCAGCATTGAAAGTGCACATGCTAGTAATAGACATCAATGGAAATCAGTGGCATAAGCGGCATGGCTATGCTACGTTTACTTTGGATTTTATTAACATTTTAGAAATGGCAGTTGGATAGAAAATATTTTCTCGCAGACACTTTATGACATATTTTTATCTTGCATTTTCTCTTTAATTGTAGATAGTAGAAACATGGGACCATTACATACAAGTAGTAGGGATCAATGGAAATCTGTGATGAGAACAGATTTGGTATGGTATGGTTACTTTTGGTTCTATTACATTTCTAGAAATGACAGTTTGTGAGAAAATTTCCTGGCGTCAAGATTTTTTGACAAATGTAATTTTTTATTTTCTCCTTAAGCATTGTTGGTATATGCATGCAACTTTACTTACAAGTAGTTGGCATGAACGAAAGTTGGTGGCAAGGTTGAATTTGCTATGCTCTGCTTACTTTTGACTTTATTGAAATTCTAGAAATAACCATTGCTGTGAAAATTCTCCGAGAGTTGCGGACAATCTTTGATGTTCAATATCTCTACCAGTATTTGGTCTGCAGCTTTGAAAGTACACATGCTAGTAAAAGACATCAATGGAAATCAGTGGCACAAGCGGCATGGCCATGCTATGTTTACTTTGGATTTTATTAACATTTTAGAAATGGCAGTTGGACAGAAAAAAATTCCTCGCAGACACTTTATGACATATTTTTATCTTGCATTTTCTCTTTAATTGTAGATAGTAGAAACATGGGACCATTACATACAAGTAGTGTGGGTCAATGGAAATCTGTGATGAGAACAGATTTGGTATGGTATGGTTACTTTTGGTTTTATTACATTTCTAGAAATGACAGTTTGTGAGAAAATTTCCTGGCGTCAAGATTTTTTGACAAATCTAATTTTTTATTTTCTCCTTAAGCGTTGTTGGTATATGCATGCAACTTTACTTACAAGTAGTTGGCATGTACAAAAGTTGGTGGCAAGGTTGAATTTGCTATGCTCTGCTTACTTTTGACTTTATTGAAATTCTAGAAATAACCATTTCTGTGAAAATTCTCCGAGAGTTGCGAACAATCTTTGATGTTCAATATCTCTACCAGTATTTGGTCTGCAGCTTTGAACGTGCACATGCTAGTAAAAGACATCAATGGAAATCTGTCTCATACGCGGCATGGCCATGCTACGTTTACTTTGGATTTTATTAACATTTTAGAAATGGCAGTTGGACAGAAAAAATTTTCTCGCAGACACTTTATGACATATTTTTATCTTGCATTTGCTCTTTAATTGTAGATAGTAGAAACATGGGACCATTACATACAAGTAGTATGGATCAATGGAAATCTGTGATGGGAACAGATTTGGTATGGTATGGTTACTTTTGGTTTTATTACATTTCTAGAAATGACAGTTTGTGAGAAAATTTCCTGGCGTCAAGATTTTTTGACAAATGTAATTTTTTATTTTCTCCTTAAGCATTGTTGGTATATGCATGCAACTTTACTTACAAGTAGTTGGCATGAACAAAAGTTGGTGGCAAGGTTGAATTTGCTATGCTCTGCTTACTTTTGACTTTATTGAAATTCTAGAAATAACCATTTCTGTGAAAATTCTCCGAGAGTTGCGGACAATCTTTGATGTTCAATATCTCTACCAGTATTTGGTCTGCAGCTTTGAAAGTACACATGCTAGTAAAAGACATCAATGGAAATCTGTCTCATACGTGGCATGGCCATGCTACGTTTACTTTGGATTTTATTAACATTTTAGAAATGGCAGTTGGATAGAAAATATTTTCTCGCAGACACTTTATGACATATTTTTATCTTGCATTTACTCTTTAATTGTAGATAGTAGAAACATGGGACCATTACATACAAGTAGTGTGGATCAATGGAAATCTGTGATGAGAACAGATTTGATATGGTATGGTTACTTTTGGTTTTATTACATTTCTAGAAATGACAGTTTGTGAGAAAATTTCCTGGCGTCAAGATTTTTTGACAAATCTAATTTTTTATTTTCTCCTTAAGCGTTGTTGGTATATGCATGCAACTTTACTTACAAGTAGTTGGCATGAACAAAAGTTGTTGCAAGGTTGAATTTGCTATGCTCTGCTTACTTTTGACTTTATTGAAATTCTAGAAATAACCATTTCTGTGAAAATTCTCCGAGAGTTGCGGACAATCTTTGATGTTCAATATCTCTACCAGTATTTGGTCTGCAGCTTTGAAAGTGCACATGCTAGTAATAGACATCAATGGAAATCTGTCTCATATGCGGCATGGCCATGCTACGTTTACTTTGGATTTTATTAACATTTTAGAAATGGCAGTTGGACAGAAAAAAATTTCTCGCTGACACTTTATGACATATTTTTATCTCGCATTTACTCTTTAATTTTAGATAGTAGAAACATGGGACCATTACATACAAGTAGTAGGGATCAATGGAAATCTGTGATGAGAACAGATTTGGTATGGTATGGTTACTTTTGGTTTTATTACATTTCTAGAATGACAGTTTGTGAGAAAATTTCCTGGCGTCAAGATTTTTTGACAAATCTAATTTTTTATTTTCTCCTTAAGCGTTGTTGGTATATGCATGCAACTTTACTTACAAGTAGTTGGCATGAACAAAAGTTGGTGGCAAGGTTGAATTTGCTATGCTCTGCTTACTTTTGACTTTATTGAAATTCTAGAAATAACCATTTCTGTGAAAATTCTCCGAGAGTTGCGGACAATCTTTGATGTTCAATATCTCTACCATGATTTGGTCTCCAGCATTGAAAGTGCACATGCTAGTAATAGACATCAATGGAAATCAGTGGCATAAGCGGCATGGCTATGCTACGTTTACTTTGGATTTTATTAACATTTTAGAAATGGCAGTTGGATAGAAAATATTTTCTCGCAGACACTTTATGACATATTTTTATCTTGCATTTTCTCTTTAATTGTAGATAGTAGAAACATGGGACGATTACATACAAGTAGTAGGGATCAATGGAAATCTGTGATGAGAACAGATTTGGTATGGTATGGTTACTTTTGGTTCTATTACATTTCTAGAAATGACAGTTTGTGAGAAAATTTCCTGGCGTCAAGATTTTTTGACAAATGTAATTTTTTATTTTCTCCTTAAGCATTGTTGGTATATGCATGCAACTTTACTTACAAGTAGTTGGCATGAACGAAAGTTGGTGGCAAGGTTGAATTTGCTATGCTCTGCTTACTTTTGACTTTATTGAAATTCTAGAAATAACCATTGCTGTGAAAATTCTCCGAGAGTTGCGGACAATCTTTGATGTTCAATATCTCTACCAGTATTTGGTCTGCAGCTTTGAAAGTACACATGCTAGTAAAAGACATCAATGGAAATCAGTGGCACAAGCGGCATGGCCATGCTATGTTTACTTTGGATTTTATTAACATTTTAGAAATGGCAGTTGGACAGAAAAAAATTCCTCGCAGACACTTTATGACATATTTTTATCTTGCATTTTCTCTTTAATTGTAGATAGTAGAAACATGGGACCATTACATACAAGTAGTGTGGGTCAATGGAAATCTGTGATGAGAACAGATTTGGTATGGTATGGTTACTTTTGGTTTTATTACATTTCTAGAAATGACAGTTTGTGAGAAAATTTCCTGGCGTCAAGATTTTTTGACAAATCTAATTTTTTATTTTCTCCTTAAGCGTTGTTGGTATATGCATGCAACTTTACTTACAAGTAGTTGGCATGTACAAAAGTTGGTGGCAAGGTTGAATTTGCTATGCTCTGCTTACTTTTGACTTTATTGAAATTCTAGAAATAACCATTTCTGTGAAAATTCTCCGAGAGTTGCGAACAATCTTTGATGTTCAATATCTCTACCAGTATTTGGTCTGCAGCTTTGAACGTGCACATGCTAGTAAAAGACATCAATGGAAATCTGTCTCATACGCGGCATGGCCATGCTACGTTTACTTTGGATTTTATTAACATTTTAGAAATGGCAGTTGGACAGAAAAAAATTTCTCGCAGACACTTTATGACATATTTTTATCTTGCATTTGCTCTTTAATTGTAGATAGTAGAAACATGGGACCATTACATACAAGTAGTATGGATCAATGGAAATCTGTGATGGGAACAGATTTGGTATGGTATGGTTACTTTTGGTTTTATTACATTTCTAGAAATGACAGTTTGTGAGAAAATTTCCTGGCGTCAAGATTTTTTGACAAATGTAATTTTTTATTTTCTCCTTAAGCATTGTTGGTATATGCATGCAACTTTACTTACAAGTAGTTGGCATGAACAAAAGTTGGTGGCAAGGTTGAATTTGCTATGCTCTGCTTACTTTTGACTTTATTGAAATTCTAGAAATAACCATTTCTGTGAAAATTCTCCGAGAGTTGCGGACAATCTTTGATGTTCAATATCTCTACCAGTATTTGGTCTGCAGCTTTGAAAGTACACATGCTAGTAAAAGACATCAATGGAAATCTGTCTCATACGTGGCATGGCCATGCTACGTTTACTTTGGATTTTATTAACATTTTAGAAATGGCAGTTGGATAGAAAATATTTTCTCGCAGACACTTTATGACATATTTTTATCTTGCATTTACTCTTTAATTGTAGATAGTAGAAACATGGGACCATTACATACAAGTAGTGTGGATCAATGGAAATCTGTGATGAGAACAGATTTGATATGGTATGGTTACTTTTGGTTTTATTACATTTCTAGAAATGACAGTTTGTGAGAAAATTTCCTGGCGTCAAGATTTTTTGACAAATCTAATTTTTTATTTTCTCCTTAAGCGTTGTTGGTATATGCATGCAACTTTACTTACAAGTAGTTGGCATGAACAAAAGTTGTTGCAAGGTTGAATTTGCTATGCTCTGCTTACTTTTGACTTTATTGAAATTCTAGAAATAACCATTTCTGTGAAAATTCTCCGAGAGTTGCGGACAATCTTTGATGTTCAATATCTCTACCAGTATTTGGTCTGCAGCTTTGAAAGTGCACATGCTAGTAATAGACATCAATGGAAATCTGTCTCATATGCGGCATGGCCATGCTACGTTTACTTTGGATTTTATTAACATTTTAGAAATGGCAGTTGGACAGAAAAAAATTTCTCGCTGACACTTTATGACATATTTTTATCTCGCATTTACTCTTTAATTTTAGATAGTAGAAACATGGGACCATTACATACAAGTAGTAGGGATCAATGGAAATCTGTGATGAGAACAGATTTGGTATGGTATGGTTACTTTTGGTTTTATTACATTTCTAGAATGACAGTTTGTGAGAAAATTTCCTGGCGTCAAGATTTTTTGACAAATCTAATTTTTTATTTTCTCCTTAAGCGTTGTTGGTATATGCATGCAACTTTACTTACAAGTAGTTGGCATGAACAAAAGTTGGTGGCAAGTTTGAATTTGCTATGCTCTGCTTACTTTTGACTTTATTGAAATTCTAGAAATAACCATTTCTGTGAAAATTCTCCGAGAGTTGCGGACAATCTTTGATGTTCAATATCTCTACCAGTATTTGGCCTGCAGCTTTGAAAGTGCACATGCTAGTAAAAGACATCAATGGAAATCAGTGGCATAAGCGGTATGGCTATGCTACGTTTACTTTGGATTTTATTAACATTTTAGAAATGGCAGTTGGATAGAAAATATTTTCTCGCAGACACTTTATGACATATTTTTATCTTGCATTTACTCTTTAATTTTAGATAGTAGAAACATGGGACCATTACATACAAGTATTAGGGATCAATGGAAATCTGTGATGAGAACAGATTTGGTATGGTATGGTTACTTTTGGTTTTATTACATTTCTAGAAATGACAGTTTGTGAGAAAATTTCCTGGCGTCAAGATTTTTTGACAAATGTAATTTTTTATTTTCTCCTTAAGCATTGTTGGTATATGCATGCAACTTTACTTACAAGTAGTTGGCATGAACAAAAGTTGGTGGCAAGGTTGAATTTGCTATGCTCTGCTTACTTTTGACTTTATTGAAATTCTAGAAATAACCATTTCTGTGAAAATTCTCCGAGAGTTGCGGACAATCTTTGATGTTCAATATCTCTACCAGTATTTGGTCTGCAGCTTTGAAAGTACACATGCTAGTAAAAGACATCAATGGAAATCAGTGGCACAAGCGGCATGGCCATGCTATGTTTACTTTGGATTTTATTAACATTTTAGAAATGGCAGTTGGATAGAAAATATTTTTCTCGCAGACACTTTATGACATATTTTTATCTTGCATTTACTCTTTAATTGTAGATAGTAGAAACATGGGACCATTACATACAAGTAGTGTGGATCAATGGAAATCTGTGATGAGAACAGATTTGGTATGGTATGGTTACTTTTGGTTTTATTACATTTCTAGAAATGACAGTTTGTGAGAAAATTTCCTGGCGTCAAGATTTTTTGACAAATCTAATTTTTTATTTTCTCCTTAAGCGTTGTTGGTATATGCATGCAACTTTACTTACTAGTAGATGGCATGAACAAAAGTTGGTGGCAAGGTTGAATTTGCTATGCTCTGCTTACTTTTGACTTTATTGAAATTCTAGAAATAACCATTTCTGTGAAAATTCTCCGAGAGTTGCGGACAATCTTTGATGTTCAATATCTCTACCAGTATTTGGCCTGCAGCTTTGAAAGTGCACATGCTAGTAAAAGACATCAATGGAAATCAGTGGCATAAGCGGTATGGCTATGCTACGTTTACTTTGGATTTTATTAACATTTTAGAAATGGCAGTTGGATAGAAAATATTTTCTCGCAGACACTTTATGACATATTTTTATCTCGCATTTACTCTTTAATTTTAGATAGTAGAAACATGGGACCATTACATACAAGTAGTAGGGATCAATGGAAATCTGTGATGAGAACAGATTTGGTATGGTATGGTTACTTTTGGTTTTATTACATTTCTAGAATGACAGTTTGTGAGAAAATTTCCTGGCGTCAAGATTTTTTGACAAATCTAATTTTTTATTTTCTCCTTAAGCGTTGTTGGTATATGCATGCAACTTTACTTACAAGTAGTTGGCATGAACAAAAGTTGGTGGCAAGTTTGAATTTGCTATGCTCTGCTTACTTTTGACTTTATTGAAATTCTAGAAATAACCATTTCTGTGAAAATTCTCCGAGAGTTGCGGACAATCTTTGATGTTCAATATCTCTACCAGTATTTGGCCTGCAGCTTTGAAAGTGCACATGCTAGTAAAAGACATCAATGGAAATCAGTGGCATAAGCGGTATGGCTATGCTACGTTTACTTTGGATTTTATTATCATTTTAGAAATGGCAGTTGGATAGAAAATATTTTCTCGCAGACACTTTATGACATATTTTTATCTTGCATTTACTCTTTAATTTTAGATAGTAGAAACATGGGACCATTACATACAAGTATTAGGGATCAATGGAAATCTGTGATGAGAACAGATTTGGTATGGTATGGTTACTTTTGGTTTTATTACATTTCTAGAAATGACAGTTTGTGAGAAAATTTCCTGGCGTCAAGATTTTTTGACAAATGTAATTTTTTATTTTCTCCTTAAGCATTGTTGGTATATGCATGCAACTTTACTTACAAGTAGTTGGCATGAACAAAAGTTGGTGGCAAGGTTGAATTTGCTATGCTCTGCTTACTTTTGACTTTATTGAAATTCTAGAAATAACCATTTCTGTGAAAATTCTCCGAGAGTTGCGGACAATCTTTGATGTTCAATATCTCTACCATGATTTGGTCTCCAGCATTGAAAGTGCACATGCTAGTAATAGACATCAATGGAAATCAGTGGCATAAGCGGCATGGCTATGCTACGTTTACTTTGGATTTTATTAACATTTTAGAAATGGCAGTTGGATAGAAAATATTTTCTCGCAGACACTTTATGACATATTTTTATCTTGCATTTTCTCTTTAATTGTAGATAGTAGAAACATGGGACCATTACATACAAGTAGTAGGGATCAATGGAAATCTGTGATGAGAACAGATTTGGTATGGTATGGTTACTTTTGGTTCTATTACATTTCTAGAAATGACAGTTTGTGAGAAAATTTCCTGGCGTCAAGATTTTTTGACAAATGTAATTTTTTATTTTCTCCTTAAGCATTGTTGGTATATGCATGCAACTTTACTTACAAGTAGTTGGCATGAACGAAAGTTGGTGGCAAGGTTGAATTTGCTATGCTCTGCTTACTTTTGACTTTATTGAAATTCTAGAAATAACCATTGCTGTGAAAATTCTCCGAGAGTTGCGGACAATCTTTGATGTTCAATATCTCTACCAGTATTTGGTCTGCAGCTTTGAAAGTACACATGCTAGTAAAAGACATCAATGGAAATCAGTGGCACAAGCGGCATGGCCATGCTATGTTTACTTTGGATTTTATTAACATTTTAGAAATGGCAGTTGGACAGAAAAAAATTCCTCGCAGACACTTTATGACATATTTTTATCTTGCATTTTCTCTTTAATTGTAGATAGTAGAAACATGGGACCATTACATACAAGTAGTGTGGGTCAATGGAAATCTGTGATGAGAACAGATTTGGTATGGTATGGTTACTTTTGGTTTTATTACATTTCTAGAAATGACAGTTTGTGAGAAAATTTCCTGGCGTCAAGATTTTTTGACAAATCTAATTTTTTATTTTCTCCTTAAGCGTTGTTGGTATATGCATGCAACTTTACTTACAAGTAGTTGGCATGTACAAAAGTTGGTGGCAAGGTTGAATTTGCTATGCTCTGCTTACTTTTGACTTTATTGAAATTCTAGAAATAACCATTTCTGTGAAAATTCTCCGAGAGTTGCGGACAATCTTTGATGTTCAATATCTCTACCAGTATTTGGTCTGCAGCTTTGAACGTGCACATGCTAGTAAAAGACATCAATGGAAATCTGTCTCATACGCGGCATGGCCATGCTACGTTTACTTTGGATTTTATTAACATTTTAGAAATGGCAGTTGGACAGAAAAAATTTTCTCGCAGACACTTTATGACATATTTTTATCTTGCATTTGCTCTTTAATTGTAGATAGTAGAAACATGGGACCATTACATACAAGTAGTATGGATCAATGGAAATCTGTGATGGGAACAGATTTGGTATGGTATGGTTACTTTTGGTTTTATTACATTTCTAGAAATGACAGTTTGTGAGAAAATTTCCTGGCGTCAAGATTTTTTGACAAATGTAATTTTTTATTTTCTCCTTAAGCATTGTTGGTATATGCATGCAACTTTACTTACAAGTAGTTGGCATGAACAAAAGTTGGTGGCAAGGTTGAATTTGCTATGCTCTGCTTACTTTTGACTTTATTGAAATTCTAGAAATAACCATTTCTGTGAAAATTCTCCGAGAGTTGCGGACAATCTTTGATGTTCAATATCTCTACCAGTATTTGGTCTGCAGCTTTGAAAGTACACATGCTAGTAAAAGACATCAATGGAAATCTGTCTCATACGTGGCATGGCCATGCTACGTTTACTTTGGATTTTATTAACATTTTAGAAATGGCAGTTGGATAGAAAATATTTTCTCGCAGACACTTTATGACATATTTTTATCTTGCATTTACTCTTTAATTGTAGATAGTAGAAACATGGGACCATTACATACAAGTAGTGTGGATCAATGGAAATCTGTGATGAGAACAGATTTGATATGGTATGGTTACTTTTGGTTTTATTACATTTCTAGAAATGACAGTTTGTGAGAAAATTTCCTGGCGTCAAGATTTTTTGACAAATCTAATTTTTTATTTTCTCCTTAAGCGTTGTTGGTATATGCATGCAACTTTACTTACAAGTAGTTGGCATGAACAAAAGTTGTTGCAAGGTTGAATTTGCTATGCTCTGCTTACTTTTGACTTTATTGAAATTCTAGAAATAACCATTTCTGTGAAAATTCTCCGAGAGTTGCGGACAATCTTTGATGTTCAATATCTCTACCAGTATTTGGTCTGCAGCTTTGAAAGTGCACATGCTAGTAATAGACATCAATGGAAATCTGTCTCATATGCGGCATGGCCATGCTACGTTTACTTTGGATTTTATTAACATTTTAGAAATGGCAGTTGGACAGAAAAAAATTTCTCGCTGACACTTTATGACATATTTTTATCTCGCATTTACTCTTTAATTTTAGATAGTAGAAACATGGGACCATTACATACAAGTAGTAGGGATCAATGGAAATCTGTGATGAGAACAGATTTGGTATGGTATGGTTACTTTTGGTTTTATTACATTTCTAGAATGACAGTTTGTGAGAAAATTTCCTGGCGTCAAGATTTTTTGACAAATCTAATTTTTTATTTTCTCCTTAAGCGTTGTTGGTATATGCATGCAACTTTACTTACAAGTAGTTGGCATGAACAAAAGTTGGTGGCAAGTTTGAATTTGCTATGCTCTGCTTACTTTTGACTTTATTGAAATTCTAGAAATAACCATTTCTGTGAAAATTCTCCGAGAGTTGCGGACAATCTTTGATGTTCAATATCTCTACCAGTATTTGGCCTGCAGCTTTGAAAGTGCACATGCTAGTAAAAGACATCAATGGAAATCAGTGGCATAAGCGGTATGGCTATGCTACGTTTACTTTGGATTTTATTAACATTTTAGAAATGGCAGTTGGATAGAAAATATTTTCTCGCAGACACTTTATGACATATTTTTATCTTGCATTTACTCTTTAATTTTAGATAGTAGAAACATGGGACCATTACATACAAGTATTAGGGATCAATGGAAATCTGTGATGAGAACAGATTTGGTATGGTATGGTTACTTTTGGTTTTATTACATTTCTAGAAATGACAGTTTGTGAGAAAATTTCCTGGCGTCAAGATTTTTTGACAAATGTAATTTTTTATTTTCTCCTTAAGCATTGTTGGTATATGCATGCAACTTTACTTACAAGTAGTTGGCATGAACAAAAGTTGGTGGCAAGGTTGAATTTGCTATGCTCTGCTTACTTTTGACTTTATTGAAATTCTAGAAATAACCATTTCTGTGAAAATTCTCCGAGAGTTGCGGACAATCTTTGATGTTCAATATCTCTACCATGATTTGGTCTCCAGCATTGAAAGTGCACATGCTAGTAATAGACATCAATGGAAATCAGTGGCATAAGCGGCATGGCTATGCTACGTTTACTTTGGATTTTATTAACATTTTAGAAATGGCAGTTGGATAGAAAAAATTTTCTCGCAGACACTTTATGACATATTTTTATCTTGCATTTACTCTTTAATTGTAGATAGCAGAAACATGGGACCATTACATACAAGTAGTAGGGATCAATGGAAATCTGTGATGAGAACAGATTTGGTATGGTATGGTTACTTTTGGTTTTATTACATTTCTAGAAATGACAGTTTGTGAGAAAATTTCCTGGCGTCAAGATTTTTTGACAAATCTAATTTTGTATTTTCTCCTTAAGCATTGTTGGTATATGCATGCAACTTTACTTACAAGTAGTTGGCATGAACAAATGTTGGTGGCAAGGTTGAATTTGCTATGCTCTGCTTACTTTTGACTTTATTGAAATTCTAGAAATAACCATTTCTGTGAAAATTCTCCGAGAGTTGCGGACAATCTTTGATGTTCAATATCTCTACCAGTATTTGGCCTGCAGCTTTGAAAGTACACATGCTAGTAAAAGACATCAATGGAAATCAGTGGCACAAGCGGCATGGCCATGCTATGTTTACTTTGGATTTTATTAACATTTTAGAAATGGCAGTTGGATAGAAAATATTTTTCTCGCAGACACTTTATGACATATTTTTATCTTGCATTTACTCTTTAATTGTAGATAGTAGAAACATGGGACCATTACATACAAGTAGTGTGGATCAATGGAAATCTGTGATGAGAACAGATTTGGTATGGTATGGTTACTTTTGGTTTTATTACATTTCTAGAAATGACAGTTTGTGAGAAAATTTCCTGGCGTCAAGATTTTTTGACAAATCTAATTTTTTATTTTCTCCTTAAGCGTTGTTGGTATATGCATGCAACTTTACTTACAAGTAGTTGGCATGTACAAAAGTTGGTGGCAAGGTTGAATTTGCTATGCTCTGCTTACTTTTGACTTTATTGAAATTCTAGAAATAACCATTTCTGTGAAAATTCTCCGAGAGTTGCGAACAATCTTTGATGTTCAATATCTCTACCAGTATTTGGTCTGCAGCTTTGAACGTGCACATGCTAGTAAAAGACATCAATGGAAATCTGTCTCATACGCGGCATGGCCATGCTACGTTTACTTTGGATTTTATTAACATTTTAGAAATGGCAGTTGGACAGAAAAAAATTTCTCGCAGACACTTTATGACATATTTTTATCTTGCATTTGCTCTTTAATTGTAGATAGTAGAAACATGGGACCATTACATACAAGTAGTATGGATCAATGGAAATCTGTGATGGGAACAGATTTGGTATGGTATGGTTACTTTTGGTTTTATTACATTTCTAGAAATGACAGTTTGTGAGAAAATTTCCTGGCGTCAAGATTTTTTGACAAATGTAATTTTTTATTTTCTCCTTAAGCATTGTTGGTATATGCATGCAACTTTACTTACAAGTAGTTGGCATGAACAAAAGTTGGTGGCAAGGTTGAATTTGCTATGCTCTGCTTACTTTTGACTTTATTGAAATTCTAGAAATAACCATTTCTGTGAAAATTCTCCGAGAGTTGCGGACAATCTTTGATGTTCAATATCTCTACCAGTATTTGGTCTGCAGCTTTGAAAGTACACATGCTAGTAAAAGACATCAATGGAAATCTGTCTCATACGTGGCATGGCCATGCTACGTTTACTTTGGATTTTATTAACATTTTAGAAATGGCAGTTGGATAGAAAATATTTTCTCGCAGACACTTTATGACATATTTTTATCTTGCATTTACTCTTTAATTGTAGATAGTAGAAACATGGGACCATTACATACAAGTAGTGTGGATCAATGGAAATCTGTGATGAGAACAGTTTTGATATGGTATGGTTACTTTTGGTTTTATTACATTTCTAGAAATGACAGTTTGTGAGAAAATTTCCTGGCGTCAAGATTTTTTGACAAATCTAATTTTTTATTTTCTCCTTAAGCGTTGTTGGTATATGCATGCAACTTTACTTACAAGTAGTTGGCATGAACAAAAGTTGTTGCAAGGTTGAATTTGCTATGCTCTGCTTACTTTTGACTTTATTGAAATTCTAGAAATAACCATTTCTGTGAAAATTCTCCGAGAGTTGCGGACAATCTTTGATGTTCAATATCTCTACCAGTATTTGGTCTGCAGCTTTGAAAGTGCACATGCTAGTAATAGACATCAATGGAAATCTGTCTCATATGCGGCATGGCCATGCTACGTTTACTTTGGATTTTATTAACATTTTAGAAATGGCAGTTGGACAGAAAAAAATTTCTCGCTGACACTTTATGACATATTTTTATCTCGCATTTACTCTTTAATTTTAGATAGTAGAAACATGGGACCATTACATACAAGTAGTAGGGATCAATGGAAATCTGTGATGAGAACAGATTTGGTATGGTATGGTTACTTTTGGTTTTATTACATTTCTAGAATGACAGTTTGTGAGAAAATTTCCTGGCGTCAAGATTTTTTGACAAATCTAATTTTTTATTTTCTCCTTAAGCGTTGTTGGTATATGCATGCAACTTTACTTACAAGTAGTTGGCATGAACAAAAGTTGGTGGCAAGTTTGAATTTGCTATGCTCTGCTTACTTTTGACTTTATTGAAATTCTAGAAATAACCATTTCTGTGAAAATTCTCCGAGAGTTGCGGACAATCTTTGATGTTCAATATCTCTACCAGTATTTGGCCTGCAGCTTTGAAAGTGCACATGCTAGTAAAAGACATCAATGGAAATCAGTGGCATAAGCGGTATGGCTATGCTACGTTTACTTTGGATTTTATTAACATTTTAGAAATGGCAGTTGGATAGAAAATATTTTCTCGCAGACACTTTATGACATATTTTTATCTTGCATTTACTCTTTAATTTTAGATAGTAGAAACATGGGACCATTACATACAAGTATTAGGGATCAATGGAAATCTGTGATGAGAACAGATTTGGTATGGTATGGTTACTTTTGGTTTTATTACATTTCTAGAAATGACAGTTTGTGAGAAAATTTCCTGGCGTCAAGATTTTTTGACAAATGTAATTTTTTATTTTCTCCTTAAGCATTGTTGGTATATGCATGCAACTTTACTTACAAGTAGTTGGCATGAACAAAAGTTGGTGGCAAGGTTGAATTTGCTATGCTCTGCTTACTTTTGACTTTATTGAAATTCTAGAAATAACCATTTCTGTGAAAATTCTCCGAGAGTTGCGGACAATCTTTGATGTTCAATATCTCTACCAGTATTTGGTCTGCAGCTTTGAAAGTACACATGCTAGTAAAAGACATCAATGGAAATCAGTGGCACAAGCGGCATGGCCATGCTATGTTTACTTTGGATTTTATTAACATTTTAGAAATGGCAGTTGGATAGAAAATATTTTTCTCGCAGACACTTTATGACATATTTTTATCTTGCATTTACTCTTTAATTGTAGATAGTAGAAACATGGGACCATTACATACAAGTAGTGTGGATCAATGGAAATCTGTGATGAGAACAGATTTGGTATGGTATGGTTACTTTTGGTTTTATTACATTTCTAGAAATGACAGTTTGTGAGAAAATTTCCTGGCGTCAAGATTTTTTGACAAATCTAATTTTTTATTTTCTCCTTAAGCGTTGTTGGTATATGCATGCAACTTTACTTACTAGTAGATGGCATGAACAAAAGTTGGTGGCAAGGTTGAATTTGCTATGCTCTGCTTACTTTTGACTTTATTGAAATTCTAGAAATAACCATTTCTGTGAAAATTCTCCGAGAGTTGCGGACAATCTTTGATGTTCAATATCTCTACCAGTATTTGGCCTGCAGCTTTGAAAGTGCACATGCTAGTAAAAGACATCAATGGAAATCAGTGGCATAAGCGGTATGGCTATGCTACGTTTACTTTGGATTTTATTAACATTTTAGAAATGGCAGTTGGATAGAAAATATTTTCTCGCAGACACTTTATGACATATTTTTATCTCGCATTTACTCTTTAATTTTAGATAGTAGAAACATGGGACCATTACATACAAGTAGTAGGGATCAATGGAAATCTGTGATGAGAACAGATTTGGTATGGTATGGTTACTTTTGGTTTTATTACATTTCTAGAATGACAGTTTGTGAGAAAATTTCCTGGCGTCAAGATTTTTTGACAAATCTAATTTTTTATTTTCTCCTTAAGCGTTGTTGGTATATGCATGCAACTTTACTTACAAGTAGTTGGCATGAACAAAAGTTGGTGGCAAGTTTGAATTTGCTATGCTCTGCTTACTTTTGACTTTATTGAAATTCTAGAAATAACCATTTCTGTGAAAATTCTCCGAGAGTTGCGGACAATCTTTGATGTTCAATATCTCTACCAGTATTTGGCCTGCAGCTTTGAAAGTGCACATGCTAGTAAAAGACATCAATGGAAATCAGTGGCATAAGCGGTATGGCTATGCTACGTTTACTTTGGATTTTATTATCATTTTAGAAATGGCAGTTGGATAGAAAATATTTTCTCGCAGACACTTTATGACATATTTTTATCTTGCATTTACTCTTTAATTTTAGATAGTAGAAACATGGGACCATTACATACAAGTATTAGGGATCAATGGAAATCTGTGATGAGAACAGATTTGGTATGGTATGGTTACTTTTGGTTTTATTACATTTCTAGAAATGACAGTTTGTGAGAAAATTTCCTGGCGTCAAGATTTTTTGACAAATGTAATTTTTTATTTTCTCCTTAAGCATTGTTGGTATATGCATGCAACTTTACTTACAAGTAGTTGGCATGAACAAAAGTTGGTGGCAAGGTTGAATTTGCTATGCTCTGCTTACTTTTGACTTTATTGAAATTCTAGAAATAACCATTTCTGTGAAAATTCTCCGAGAGTTGCGGACAATCTTTGATGTTCAATATCTCTACCATGATTTGGTCTCCAGCATTGAAAGTGCACATGCTAGTAATAGACATCAATGGAAATCAGTGGCATAAGCGGCATGGCTATGCTACGTTTACTTTGGATTTTATTAACATTTTAGAAATGGCAGTTGGATAGAAAATATTTTCTCGCAGACACTTTATGACATATTTTTATCTTGCATTTTCTCTTTAATTGTAGATAGTAGAAACATGGGACCATTACATACAAGTAGTAGGGATCAATGGAAATCTGTGATGAGAACAGATTTGGTATGGTATGGTTACTTTTGGTTCTATTACATTTCTAGAAATGACAGTTTGTGAGAAAATTTCCTGGCGTCAAGATTTTTTGACAAATGTAATTTTTTATTTTCTCCTTAAGCATTGTTGGTATATGCATGCAACTTTACTTACAAGTAGTTGGCATGAACGAAAGTTGGTGGCAAGGTTGAATTTGCTATGCTCTGCTTACTTTTGACTTTATTGAAATTCTAGAAATAACCATTGCTGTGAAAATTCTCCGAGAGTTGCGGACAATCTTTGATGTTCAATATCTCTACCAGTATTTGGTCTGCAGCTTTGAAAGTACACATGCTAGTAAAAGACATCAATGGAAATCAGTGGCACAAGCGGCATGGCCATGCTATGTTTACTTTGGATTTTATTAACATTTTAGAAATGGCAGTTGGACAGAAAAAAATTCCTCGCAGACACTTTATGACATATTTTTATCTTGCATTTTCTCTTTAATTGTAGATAGTAGAAACATGGGACCATTACATACAAGTAGTGTGGGTCAATGGAAATCTGTGATGAGAACAGATTTGGTATGGTATGGTTACTTTTGGTTTTATTACATTTCTAGAAATGACAGTTTGTGAGAAAATTTCCTGGCGTCAAGATTTTTTGACAAATCTAATTTTTTATTTTCTCCTTAAGCGTTGTTGGTATATGCATGCAACTTTACTTACAAGTAGTTGGCATGTACAAAAGTTGGTGGCAAGGTTGAATTTGCTATGCTCTGCTTACTTTTGACTTTATTGAAATTCTAGAAATAACCATTTCTGTGAAAATTCTCCGAGAGTTGCGGACAATCTTTGATGTTCAATATCTCTACCAGTATTTGGTCTGCAGCTTTGAACGTGCACATGCTAGTAAAAGACATCAATGGAAATCTGTCTCATACGCGGCATGGCCATGCTACGTTTACTTTGGATTTTATTAACATTTTAGAAATGGCAGTTGGACAGAAAAAATTTTCTCGCAGACACTTTATGACATATTTTTATCTTGCATTTGCTCTTTAATTGTAGATAGTAGAAACATGGGACCATTACATACAAGTAGTATGGATCAATGGAAATCTGTGATGGGAACAGATTTGGTATGGTATGGTTACTTTTGGTTTTATTACATTTCTAGAAATGACAGTTTGTGAGAAAATTTCCTGGCGTCAAGATTTTTTGACAAATGTAATTTTTTATTTTCTCCTTAAGCATTGTTGGTATATGCATGCAACTTTACTTACAAGTAGTTGGCATGAACAAAAGTTGGTGGCAAGGTTGAATTTGCTATGCTCTGCTTACTTTTGACTTTATTGAAATTCTAGAAATAACCATTTCTGTGAAAATTCTCCGAGAGTTGCGGACAATCTTTGATGTTCAATATCTCTACCAGTATTTGGTCTGCAGCTTTGAAAGTACACATGCTAGTAAAAGACATCAATGGAAATCTGTCTCATACGTGGCATGGCCATGCTACGTTTACTTTGGATTTTATTAACATTTTAGAAATGGCAGTTGGATAGAAAATATTTTCTCGCAGACACTTTATGACATATTTTTATCTTGCATTTACTCTTTAATTGTAGATAGTAGAAACATGGGACCATTACATACAAGTAGTGTGGATCAATGGAAATCTGTGATGAGAACAGATTTGATATGGTATGGTTACTTTTGGTTTTATTACATTTCTAGAAATGACAGTTTGTGAGAAAATTTCCTGGCGTCAAGATTTTTTGACAAATCTAATTTTTTATTTTCTCCTTAAGCGTTGTTGGTATATGCATGCAACTTTACTTACAAGTAGTTGGCATGAACAAAAGTTGTTGCAAGGTTGAATTTGCTATGCTCTGCTTACTTTTGACTTTATTGAAATTCTAGAAATAACCATTTCTGTGAAAATTCTCCGAGAGTTGCGGACAATCTTTGATGTTCAATATCTCTACCAGTATTTGGTCTGCAGCTTTGAAAGTGCACATGCTAGTAATAGACATCAATGGAAATCTGTCTCATATGCGGCATGGCCATGCTACGTTTACTTTGGATTTTATTAACATTTTAGAAATGGCAGTTGGACAGAAAAAAATTTCTCGCTGACACTTTATGACATATTTTTATCTCGCATTTACTCTTTAATTTTAGATAGTAGAAACATGGGACCATTACATACAAGTAGTAGGGATCAATGGAAATCTGTGATGAGAACAGATTTGGTATGGTATGGTTACTTTTGGTTTTATTACATTTCTAGAATGACAGTTTGTGAGAAAATTTCCTGGCGTCAAGATTTTTTGACAAATCTAATTTTTTATTTTCTCCTTAAGCGTTGTTGGTATATGCATGCAACTTTACTTACAAGTAGTTGGCATGAACAAAAGTTGGTGGCAAGTTTGAATTTGCTATGCTCTGCTTACTTTTGACTTTATTGAAATTCTAGAAATAACCATTTCTGTGAAAATTCTCCGAGAGTTGCGGACAATCTTTGATGTTCAATATCTCTACCAGTATTTGGCCTGCAGCTTTGAAAGTGCACATGCTAGTAAAAGACATCAATGGAAATCAGTGGCATAAGCGGTATGGCTATGCTACGTTTACTTTGGATTTTATTAACATTTTAGAAATGGCAGTTGGATAGAAAATATTTTCTCGCAGACACTTTATGACATATTTTTATCTTGCATTTACTCTTTAATTTTAGATAGTAGAAACATGGGACCATTACATACAAGTATTAGGGATCAATGGAAATCTGTGATGAGAACAGATTTGGTATGGTATGGTTACTTTTGGTTTTATTACATTTCTAGAAATGACAGTTTGTGAGAAAATTTCCTGGCGTCAAGATTTTTTGACAAATGTAATTTTTTATTTTCTCCTTAAGCATTGTTGGTATATGCATGCAACTTTACTTACAAGTAGTTGGCATGAACAAAAGTTGGTGGCAAGGTTGAATTTGCTATGCTCTGCTTACTTTTGACTTTATTGAAATTCTAGAAATAACCATTTCTGTGAAAATTCTCCGAGAGTTGCGGACAATCTTTGATGTTCAATATCTCTACCATGATTTGGTCTCCAGCATTGAAAGTGCACATGCTAGTAATAGACATCAATGGAAATCAGTGGCATAAGCGGCATGGCTATGCTACGTTTACTTTGGATTTTATTAACATTTTAGAAATGGCAGTTGGATAGAAAAAATTTTCTCGCAGACACTTTATGACATATTTTTATCTTGCATTTACTCTTTAATTGTAGATAGCAGAAACATGGGACCATTACATACAAGTAGTAGGGATCAATGGAAATCTGTGATGAGAACAGATTTGGTATGGTATGGTTACTTTTGGTTTTATTACATTTCTAGAAATGACAGTTTGTGAGAAAATTTCCTGGCGTCAAGATTTTTTGACAAATCTAATTTTGTATTTTCTCCTTAAGCATTGTTGGTATATGCATGCAACTTTACTTACAAGTAGTTGGCATGAACAAATGTTGGTGGCAAGGTTGAATTTGCTATGCTCTGCTTACTTTTGACTTTATTGAAATTCTAGAAATAACCATTTCTGTGAAAATTCTCCGAGAGTTGCGGACAATCTTTGATGTTCAATATCTCTACCAGTATTTGGTCTGCAGCTTTGAAAGTACACATGCTAGTAAAAGACATCAATGGAAATCAGTGGCACAAGCGGCATGGCCATGCTATGTTTACTTTGGATTTTATTAACATTTTAGAAATGGCAGTTGGATAGAAAATATTTTTCTCGCAGACACTTTATGACATATTTTTATCTTGCATTTACTCTTTAATTGTAGATAGTAGAAACATGGGACCATTACATACAAGTAGTGTGGATCAATGGAAATCTGTGATGAGAACAGATTTGGTATGGTATGGTTACTTTTGGTTTTATTACATTTCTAGAAATGACAGTTTGTGAGAAAATTTCCTGGCGTCAAGATTTTTTGACAAATCTAATTTTTTATTTTCTCCTTAAGCGTTGTTGGTATATGCATGCAACTTTACTTACTAGTAGATGGCATGAACAAAAGTTGGTGGCAAGGTTGAATTTGCTATGCTCTGCTTACTTTTGACTTTATTGAAATTCTAGAAATAACCATTTCTGTGAAAATTCTCCGAGAGTTGCGGACAATCTTTGATGTTCAATATCTCTACCAGTATTTGGTCTGCAGCTTTGAAAGTGCACATGCTAGTAAAAGACATCAATGGAAATCTGTCTCATACGCGGCATGGCCATGCTACGTTTACTTTGGATTTTATTAACATTTTAGAAATGGCAGTTGGATAGAAAACATTTTCTCGCTGACACTTTATGACATATTTTTATCTTGCATTTACTCTTTAATTGTAGATAGTAGAAACATGGGACCATTACATACAAGTAGTGTGGATCAATGGAAATCTGTGATGAGAACAGATTTGGTATGGTATGGTTACTTTTGGTTTTATTACATTTCTAGAAATGACAGTTTGTGAGAAAATTTCCTGGCGTCAAGATTTTTTGACAAATCTAATTTTGTATTTTCTCCTTAAGCGTTGTTGGTATATGCATGCAGCTTTACTTACAAGTAGTTGGCATGAACAAAAGTTGGTGGCAAGTTTGAATTTGCTATGCTCTGCTTAATTTTGACTTTATTGAAATTCTAGAAATAACCATTTCTGTGAAAATTCTCCGAGAGTTGCGGACAATCTTTGATGTTCAATATCTCTACTATGATTTGGTCTCCAGCATTGAAAGTGCACATGTTAGTAATAGACATCAATGGAAATCAGTGGCATAAGCGGCATGGCTATGCTACGTTTACTTTGGATTTTATTAACATTTTAGAAATGGCAGTTGGATAGAAAAAATTTTCTCGCAGACACTTTATGACATATTTTTATCTTGCATTTACTCTTTAATTGTAGATAGCAGAAACATGGGACCATTACATACAAGTAGTAGGGATTAATGGAAATCTGTGATGAGAACAGATTTGGTATGGTATGGTTACTTTTGGTTTTATTACATTTCTAGAAATGACAGTTTGTGAGAAAATTTCCTGGCGTCAAGATTTTTTGACAAATCTAATTTTGTATTTTCTCCTTAAGCATTGTTGGTATATGCATGCAACTTTACTTACAAGTAGTTGGCATGAACAAATGTTGGTGGCAAGGTTGAATTTGCTATGCTCTGCTTACTTTTGACTTTATTGAAATTCTAGAAATAACCATTTCTGTGAAAATTCTCCGAGAGTTGCGGACAATCTTTGATGTTCAATATCTCTACCAGTATTTGGTCTGCAGCTTTGAAAGTACACATGCTAGTAAAAGACATCAATGGAAATCAGTGGCACAAGCGGCATGGCCATGCTACGTTTACTTTGGATTTTATTAACATTTTAGAAATGGCAGTTGGATAGAAAATATTTTTCTCGCAGACACTTTATGACATATTTTTATCTTGCATTTACTCTTTAATTGTAGATAGTAGAAACATGGGACCATTACATACAAGTAGTGTGGATCAATGGAAATCTGTGATGAGAACAGATTTGGTATGGTATGGTTACTTTTGGTTTTATTACATTTCTAGAAATGACAGTTTGTGAGAAAATTTCCTGGCGTCAAGATTTTTTGACAAATCTAATTTTTTATTTTCTCCTTAAGCGTTGTTGGTATATGCATGCAACTTTACCTACTAGTAGATGGCATGAACAAATGTTGGTGGCAAGGTTGAATTTGCTATGCTCTGCTTACTTTTGACTTTATTGAAATTCTAGAAATAACCATTTCTGTGAAAATTCTCCGAGAGTTGCGGACAATCTTTGATGTTCAATATCTCTACCAGTATTGTGCATTATCTTCAGTATGTATTTTAAACGACTTCAATAAAACTGTTGGATCTCATCCATTAATTGTTCGGTTTATGACTGGCGTTTTTTATTTACGCCCTACTAAACCTAGATATGTTTATACTTGGGATATTAGTACAGTTTTGTGTTACCTAAAACAGTTGTATCCAAATGAAGATATTTCATGGATGAAATTGTCACATAAATTAGTCATTTTAATGGCATTGATTTGTGCAAGTCGTTCTCAGTCACTAAGTTTATTGACGCTGGAAAATATCCAGAAAGATGATGTATAGTTTATAATGTTTTATTGTGGGTTATTTAAACAGACCAGAAAGGGTAGAGTAAACCCTATTGTAAAATTTCAGAAGTATGCTCCAGATAGGAGAATATGTGTGTACAGTGTTTTGGAAGAATGTATTAAGAGAACTGACTCTTTACATGGCGAGGAAAAAAGACTTTTTATCAGTTATATCAAACCATACAAAGTTGTTACTTCATCTACCATTAGTTGATGGCTAAAATGTGTGATGTTCTGTGCTGGAATAGACAAAATTCAAGTCTCATAGTGTACATAGTGCTTCTGTATCTAAAGCCAAAGGTTGTGATGTTCCAATATCTGAAATACTTAAAGTAGCTGGTTGATCTAGTGACAGAACATTTGCTGAATTCTATGACAAGCCAATAAATGTTGAGAACTATGATGATACAATATTACAGTAATACCACTCAGAGTCAGATGTCATGTAAGTGAACAGTTGTTTTACATATGCTTTACCTTTAATTTGATTGGTAAACTACAGTCATCATTACATAGACTTAAAGTTACATATTATTACTGTAACTTAAGCAAAAAGTCTTGTCCCTGCTTTGAAGTCTCGTTTGAGGGCGGAAGTTGTATGACGTAAAAGAATTCAACAAACAAACAAGACTAACCTGAAAGTTGAAGCTTGTTTGAAATTCTTTATAGTCATATAACAACTGGAGGGATCAAATGCCCACCCAAGATATTGATCCAACCCATGTATGATTTGCCTTATAATTTAGTATTTGGCTATTTACCATATTTATATGTATATTTATAATTTTATGCAGTAACAATATTTCATGTATTTGATCCCATTTATTGGACAAACCTTTTTGGGAAGCTTTAAATACTGATTATCACGGTCATGCTCAGTGCGCATCTCATTTGATCCCTCCAGTTGTTATATGACTATAAAGAATTTCAAACAAACTTCAACTTTCAGGTAAATCTCTTTAGTTTGTTGAATTATCCTGGCTCTTATCATGGGGGGGGGGGGGGGGCAATTATGATATAAACAATAATATTCATGTATGTCTATACATTATCACTTTTATAAACTCTGGTGTTGGTACAATCTTAGGAACAGAAAATAAGTTGAGTATTTCATCAATTAAAACAAAAAGATATAAAAAACAACAACATAAGATTGTACAAAACACAGTTAACTATGTAACTATGTATGTGCACCTTTCCCATTAATACATGCTTTATATACATTTTCTGCCATTTAACATAATGTCAAATGTTACATGACACCACGTCCATTGTCTATAGTCGTGAAAATCAATGTTTTAGCTGGTGTACAGGTTAATTATGACCAGTGAAAATAAACTGCTGCGAACATCTTTAATGAAATACAGTGCATGATCCTCTCCAAAGCAACACCCTTTGTAAGAAGCAAAATCATGTTTTGAATTTGTTGAGAGGTTGTTGCTCTGGAGTCTGGAGAGGTTGAATCAATATTTAAATCGCGCAGTTGGAAGAAATCGAGCTTCCATTGAAGGGAGATTATTGCTCAAGAGAAGGCATCTCTGGAGAGGTTGTACTGTATGTCCATAGTATCGATGTTTCAGCTGAAATGGTTGTATACATGTAAGTACGATTGGTTGGAATAACTGTCATTTTGCTCTTTATTATTTTTCACAAAAATGTTGCCGTTTACATGAACCATCAAATTATTGTGCCCAAACACTAAACAATTGTTAGCAGTTTTTGTTATAAAAAGGTAGCATATTTTCCTCTTTAACTCGTTTGTTTTTACAAAACGCATCACTAACTCTCTTCTACGGCATTTTGACATCAATTCTAATGACATGGTGATTCTCCGACTTCATTACATGACGTATATTTTTGTTTGGTATTTACTACTAGTTTGCTTTTTCCAAATGAAACAGTGACTTATGTTCGGTTTCAAATACCAGGGTCCAATAGCACTTTAGCATGATCATGATAATGTACTTTGTAATGTCACTGATACATGTAGAACACATCATGTCCTCCTGTGAGGATCTTTTAACAGAATGTAATGAACAAACAAGTATAACAGAATTTTGTAAAGTTCTAGATGTAAGATGCTTCACGATACAGTATGTATAAAAAGAGCTTTAGATAGCTGAATACAGGCTCAATTAATTGTCTATGATATGTCTTTCTGGTAATGAGATAAACAAATTTATTTAGCTGTAGCTCCAATGTCGAGGTCACTCTTATAGTTCAAAAGTCATAATTTTGGTCTTTTTAGCATGTCCGCTCGGTTACTTTTTCATTGATCTTAGGATTTTGAAATAACTTCCATTAGATGTTTTGCGTGCAACTCCCAAGATTGTAGCCTTGAACAAGGTCTTTGCAGAATGCGGAGGTATTTGTCACTAATTATCTTAGTTTTCATAAGGACAATTCAATGAACCACATTCTTGTAATATATCATATAAAACATAATCTACATATTTTATCAAAAAAATAAGAATAAAGAATCTTCATTAATTAAATTCGCTTTTATCCCTTGATGCATATAAAATACCAGTACAATACTGAGTACCACGTTATAATCACATTAAATGGCCTGGACCAAGGAATATCTATGACTTCAAAGACGGAAGCGTCAGCAAAATAAATAAAAGCTTTCCGAGATGACTTTGTAATTCTTACCAATATTTTCAAGACTACAATTATATAACACAATACATTTGTTTCTAAACTTATTTGAGTCCTTGTATGAACACAAAATAATGTATTTGTTTTGGAAAGTAAAATATCAAGCCGCTTACATAGCTTTTATATAGCAAATATAAATCAATGGTAACGTGCTGGGCTGTCAACCCTGAGGCCCTAAGTTCGATTCCCAGCCTGGGCCTTGGAGATTTCTGAAATTCTATTCATAGTATTTCCCGCTATATCTGACCGTCTGTATCATATATCTATCTCTCCCTTCTGGGGCTTCTCTCAGTCTGTCCCGCTGGTCAGATCATGATGTATTTGTACTGGTAGAGGATGCACATGTGCCCTTGTGGCTGCAACATATATAAAGTGCCTTTGGACGTGCTGTAATGATATGTATGTTTGAATATTGATAGAATCCATATCATTTACTGCTTTGCTGATTTTGTCATTAATTCATAAGTTATTGATACTATTGATCAGATACAATGTATGTTCAGTATATTTCTTCCTTGAATTTCGTTTCGTCAAAGCAGGCCTAGAATTGCACGCATCATTAATATTCAGATGCACTTGTTCCGTTGTTAAAACATGTGTTAACAAGGTACAAACTGAAGGGGTTAGTTACATTGATAATTCCCACTTATATGCAAAATGGATAACTCAGTCAGAATTAATGTCCACAAACATCCATTTTCTTATAAATAGGCAAGCAGTTTCATTTAATTCTATTATCTAAAATGTTCATACAGTAAAACCCCGATTATCTGAACTCGGATTAACCAAAGACCTGGTCTTATCCAAAATGAAATTTCGGTCCCGAATTTCTCTCTCTATATTTCAATGTAAATAAACCTCGATTATCCGAATCGTCTAATCCGAATACCATGGCTTATCCGAAGTGATAAACAGGTCCCCACAATCATCCGAACGCGTATTTTCACACCTGTTATCCGAAGTCGACAATTAACTCTGATCGATCAGACTAGTTCATTGTAGGATTTCTTTAACATGTCTAAAAAAGTGTGAACAACAAATTATTAAACCACTGTGAACAAAGGATTGTTCATTTGGATCATTGTTTGCAGTAATGGGAACACACCTATTACGATATTCTGTTAGATCATTCACCTATTATTTTTTGCTTGATTTATTAATTGCATCATAATTTCACTTAGGTAAGCAACTTACATTAAAAAGTTCATTTTATTTTTCGAAGTTTGTTAAATTGACAAATAATACACATAAATATAAATTACCGGCACTCGATTTCAAAATCATATTTACATTTTCGGAAAATGAATACAAACACAATAAGCCAAGATATCTTAGGACGACAACGATTTGTGTGATGTGGGATCCTCATGACTTTGACAAATTAATAATGGCACAAACTACTCATACATGTGTTTTACGTTAAACATACACAAGTCAAGTATCGATCATATCTGCGGATATGGTCTAGCTTTTCTACTCCCAATTGTGCAAATTGTTTAAAATTATTCAAATTAATCATTCAAATCCATTATTTTAAGAAAAATAATTATATATATGTTTCTTAAAGGAAATTTAAGTCCATTCCGTTCACTACAGAAATGGTAACTCGGGGGATAACTGGTACCTATCCGTTCTCTAACACGGCATTTTTGGGTAGACATGCCACATATCTGTTTAAATAAATACTTGAAAATGAGCATAATTTTCATAATTTAAAAAATGAATATGTTAAAAACAGTAATAATGAACATAATTGACTGTTACTCCATAAATAAACAAACGAAAATGGATGTCTGCTGTTTAGTCATACCCGCTTTTCACCTACTAAGTATCATATAAGGTAGATCTAACTAATAAAAGTTGCATTTTTGAATTTTGAAATTGTTTACTGTAATAACATTGTCACATTTATTTCTGTCATACATTTTCACAAGTGTTTTTTTATATTGTTTTTTAGACGAAATTACTTTTGCGTGATATGTTTGTTTATTTGTGAGAGGTGGTGACTGGTTGCTTCTTTCATGACAATTTCCTTAACTTTAGTCTTAGTGAACAATGGTCCTCCTTATGTCAATTTTAATCATGGATGATGTTTCTAGTTTTTGTAATAAAAATAATGTACCCAAAGCAGGGCTCATTCTCGCGACCTGCTGCTTGCGAGTCAGATGCTCTACCAACTGAGTTAATTCGGCTGCTGTATAGCCTAGCCATTTTATAAATATAATACACCACACAGCTAGATTTTCAACATGTATGTGACAAGGCTTGCGTTACTTATTCTACTTTTAGATTTCATAAACGAAATCGGATGGGCCATCCTCTCAGTCTTAAAAAGAAAAAACGTTCGGTAGGTATAAAACACGCTTCTGTACTGATATGAGCATGAATTATTCTTACATACTTTTTCTGAAAGGTGTATTTATGTTTTGTTTCTTGTCACAAAGTATGCTTGAATGGAACCATAAATTGGAATCTAGTTCATTTATGCTTACATATAATGGAACAGTTTATTTATATATACATACTTAATTATTTCAGTATTGTATGAACTAACTGTAATAGTATATTGACCTAGGCTTGCTTATTCGGAATAAGGAATGACCATCCTCTCAGCCTGCATGGGATGGGGCCAATTGCGAAAAGTGTCTTGCCGTCACAAACAGATAGACTAAATAGTGACCCTCATCTTTTTATTACTATCCAAATATTCTTTCAGTCACACATTCCTAACCCGACACCTACATAATATTACATTTTGTATCTAGTTTGGTTATTTGTTACTGTATTTCGTACATTAAATTTTACAAATATCCCTTTATCAGAAATTAGAAATACAGTACATCCTCTCCAGAGTGACCCTCTGTAGAGCAACAATCTCTCTATAACAACCTCTCCAGAGTGACCCTCTGTAGAGCAACAATCTCTCTATAACAACCTCTCCAGAGTGGCCCTCTGTAGAGCAACAATCTCTCTATAACAACCTCTCCAGAGTGGCCCTCTGTAGAGCAACAATCTCTCTATAACAACCTCTCCAGAGTGGCCCTCTGTAGAGCAACAATCTCTCTATAACAACCTCTCCAGATTGACCCTCTGTAGAGCAACAATCTCTCTATAACAACCTCTCCAGAGTGACCCTCTGTAGAGCAACAATCTCTCTATAACAACCTCTCCAGAGTGGCCCTCTGTAGAGCAACAATCTCTCTATAACAACCTCTCCAGAGTGGCCCTCTGTAGAGCAACAATCTCTCTATAACAACCTCTCCAGAGTGGCCCTCTGTAGAGCAACAATCTCTCTATAACAACCTCTCCAGAGTAGTCCTCTGTAGAGCAACAATCTCTCAATAACAACCTCTCCAGAGTGACCCTCTGTAGAGCAACAATCTCTCTATAACAACCTCTCCAGAGTCGCCCTCTGTAGAGCAACAATCTCTCTATAACAACCTCTCCAGAGTGGCCCTCTGTAGAGCAACAATCTCTCTATAACAACCTCTCCACAGTGACCCTCTGTAGAGCAACAATCTCTCTATAACAACCTCTCCACAGTGACCCTCTGTAGAGCAACTGTCTCTCTACAACAACACCTTCAAAATTTCCCTAAGCTAATATTTAATATAAATTAAGCCTCTGAACAATGGACAATATTTGCAGCTCCCACAGGGTGTGGCTCTGCAGAGGTTGTACTGTATTGCAAACTTATATATAACTGTTAGTACAATTTTACTCTAGCTTGATTGATGCAGACTGTTGATCCTTCTTTGTTAATTAGCAGAATTTGGTTTCATTTCAATTGGGAGAAGCTGCTGCTTCTGATGATCAGCAAGTTGTTTTGTATGATGGATTATAAACTGCTGCTGTATTTACTGATGAAAATTCATATTTAGTATGTCATAATGTCTGTCCCCACGTATTTATCAAACAACTCTGTCAGATCCTTTGTATCAATTTCTATTAAAAAAGATATTGGTTCCGGAATGTAAAGTGCTAGTCTGAAAATGATAAATCAAGTAATTCAATGTCTTATACATATCATTAAATCATAAAAAAGTGTAAAGTGCTAGTCTGAAGATGATAAATCAAGTAATTCAATGTCTTATGCATATTATTAAATCATAAAACCCCAAATAATCAATATATAATCAGAATATGTCATTCAAATCTATCAGTGAAATAAATAAAGGCATTCAAAACTGAGTTGTTCATCCTGAGTATACAAGAAATGTGTAAGAGTAAATGTAAATGTATAATATACAGTAAATTTAGCAGTTTTTTTTGTGACATAATGTGTCTTAATAAAACACCGTGTCCACGAAATTCTGGATCACCCCTCGAATAGAATGATTTTTGTTTGGGGGGGATCAAAACTGGCCGTTAAAAGGAGGTGACCGCTGATTCCTGGTGACTGTAAGGCCAGGTTAGACTGTATACATATACAGTTGAAACGCGATAGTCTGAAATGCGATAGTTCGAAAAATGCGATAGTTCGAAATCGTTCGTCAGTCCCGTCAAATTTGAAGACACATATACATTTTTAGCAAAGATATATTACCAAAGAAATGACGAGAAAATGAAAAAGAATCGGCGCCATTTTGTTTGTTTTGTGCTAAGTAATCCGGGAAAAGTATGGAACCGTATTGTTTTTTAGATAAACTTTACAAGAAAGATTTATTTCTCTTGTATTGTGTGTTTAGCTATCATTTGCAAAGTTTGTCTCCGGTAAACAATCAAATTCAGCTTGTTCCGATTTTTACTGTTTTCAGCAGCGGAAAATTCGGTTAGAGCAGAAATATTACGAAAACATGTAGAAGTCACGCTTCAACGGGCGGGGTCATCACAATATTCCAGACTTCTTTCTAATAAATAAAAAGATGCGATTGTTCGAAAAGTGCGATAGTTCGAAATTTTCGGACGTTCCCGTGGCATTTCGAACTATCGCGTTTCAACTGTATTGTCAAATAACATAGAAATATGACAGAAATTCCGTTGAAAGTGTTTACTTCAAAGTCATAAATAAACCATTTTACATTATATTATTTAAATGCATATTAGAGTGAACCGATCAGGTCATCCTTAAAAGAAAATATAAATTGTTTTGAGTTACCCTACCTACTCACCAAAAACGGTCCTATACCCAATTTTTTTTTTTGGTCTCTTGGGTAATTATGTCAAGAGTTACTTCCCTTGAAAATGGTGGTAACATATTTTAATTTTGGCAGTTAAGAAGGCGGGGCATGGATTTATTTTGGTGACAGGCTTTATAAATATGAAAATGCAATTAAAGAACTCGCAGAAATAAAGACATAAAGAGTTCCTAGCTGAGATGCTTGGTCAGTTAATTAATAGCACCAGTGCTTTAGGAAGTGAATATAGCTACTCCCTATTTCTTTACATAAATTGTTTTATCTCTTTTAGAGGAAAAGGTATTAAAAATATATGTAGAACATTATGTATTTGGCCTTCCTTATTCAACATGCTGTAACAGTATTGATGTGAATTAATTGGCTGTGAACTGACCAGCCAGATTAGCTCAGTTGATAAAGCATCTGACTTGCAAGCAGGAGGTCATGGGTTCGAGTCCAGCATCAGGTACATTATTTTCATCTTATTACAATAGTATAAAAAAAGATAAGATGACAATGTTGATACATGTACTGATTGGATTTATTGGTTACTTTGAATACCATCAGAATCTGCTTCGTTTTGATTGTTTACAATGGGTAACAAAAAATGTTAAGCAGAAAAACATAAGGTTGAAATATGCAGATTATCATATTAAATTTTTGCTTTGTATGAAATTCACACTTATGTTATCCTAACAGTACATGTTGTTGTGCCTTAAAGGTATTTGTGTTTTGTATTGATACATGATTTACATTTTACAACATAGAATTTCATTGGCTATATTTTACACATTGTCATCCATGATGTTGTAACCATGCCATTCATTGGCAGACACAGAGGAAATTGTCCAATCAGATTTAATTATTTTTAGGAGGTAAACATGATTAGGTTATTGGCTGTGTAAAGAAATATTGCACTCTGAAACATTTAAAATAATTTTGAGATTTAGCTGTTTTATAATTGTTTAAAAAGTGAATTCATTGGACTATGGATTTGTTGTGAGTAGTTTCTTTATGACTGTTAAATATAATATTTTGCTGTATATTCTTGCGTTTCTTTTGAGGAACAGAGTTCCTATACGTATACACCACATTTTGTAGCGACAAAACAGTGACGCCTCTCATTCGCATTGAAAAATAGTATCACATAATGTATAAGTGTGCATTGCAGACTTTGCAGTTTTGTTAAATGTTGGAGATATATTGCAGGAGTCTGTTGATTTTGAAAGCACAGAAAATATTTTGGCAATCTAAACTGTAAAACTAACAGGTATAATGATTAAGTATTCAACCACACTAAAGTTCATTCATAATCTGTCCAGGTGACAAGATTTACTACATACTGAATCAAAGCGCTGATAGCGCTGGAAGAACAGGGTTTGATCCTGAGGTTAGACAGTTCTATTATCAGCCACACAGTTAAAAATAATGTGTAGGCCGAATTCTAGGGGAATTTCCCTTCATAATAGTTTTTGGCATGTAATTTTCACTGTCCTGTAAATAGATTTTTTGCCGCGGTCCTCAAAGCCTATAGTAAGCTACATCTCCGATTAAGCTGTTATGAGCCTAAATCAATTGGACAAATGATAAGCGCTCATATAAATGTTGTATTTGAGTTTCAATAAAATGAAGTACATGTACTATTTAAGTCAAACAAAATACTTTACAATGCATAAATGCATAGGAAACATACCAGCGCGTATCTAGCGGGTATATCATTGACATTCGACTGTGTTTATTTGTATGTTTAGAATACACTATCATTTATACGTTATTACTGAATACCGAAAACAACTTTTTACCGAAAAACCTTCAGATAACGGAAAACAACTTATATTGTTGTTATTATACCCCCACTACCATTGGCAGGGGGGCTATATAGGAGACACTTTGTCGGTCCGTCAGTCCGTCTGTCCCGAAACTTTTTGTTCACCATCATGGAATGATGTGTCATGCGATAGAATTACGTCAGTATCTCAAAGGTCAAGGTCACACTTGGATCTGTGACAAGGCGATATGTGGGGGTATTTTAAGTCGCTCTCAGGCAGTTCTAGTTAATAATGTTATGATTATTTTTATAAAGGTGTGTTTATTAAAATCATATACAAAATTTAGAGTTAAGATATTGTTTTTCAAGGAAGTAATGATGATAAATGTTTTCACAACTAATTTACGAGCGTATCAACACATAATTATGCCAAATCGGGTTAGGTATAAAGTTTAAACAGACGGACCAGTCATATTACTGGGACCAAAATACGTAGAAATACCGATATTTGGACCGAGTCAAGTGGTTTTAATACGTAATAGCGGGTCGGTCTCATTATCCGAACCGGTGACCATTGAAATAAAGGAAAATATCGGGACCAAGAAAAAGTGGTCTTATTATGCGAACGGTCATATTAATGGGACAGTCGCATTATGGAACTTTACTGTATTTAATATTTTACAAATTATCATAGCTTCCCTAAAAATCAATGTTTTCACTTGAAATTTCGCACATGGCTTTTATGAACACACTTTTATAAAAGTCATTTATTAGAATAATCATACATTCATACCTTAAAGAAATATAAGTTGTTTTTGGTATGAAGGGAAGCAACTCAAGCAATAAATGTTATACATACATATCTTACAATTCTTCCTAACTTCCTTAAAAAAACAAATTTTAGCTAGAAATTTTATACATGACTTTAATAAATGCCATTTTATAGATATAGTTCACCAAAATAATCATAACATTATTAATGATAACAATATAAGCTGTTTTTGGTAATCCAAAGTTGTTTTTGGTATTCAGTAACACCCTCATTTATACATACTTTTGGATTGGATTCATAAAGGAAAACAAACTGTTAATTAAATATATAGGAGCGATGATTTTATTAAGTAACAATGTATATGACATACAGACACTTCCATAAAGAAAAGTAATACTCAACAATATACATGATTGTACTTTTAGTAGAAGATATAACTAATTAGCAGTTTTGTTAGTTATACAATTATGAAGATGAAATAAACTCATCAAGTGTACTTCCACATGATCATTTATTTTTTACATGTTAAACTGATGACTGTTGATTGAGGGGTACAGTTAGTGGTTTTCATATTTTTATCAAAGCAATTATTTCATTGATAAATATTCTTCTAACTTTCTAACCCAATCTTGATTTGATGTGACATCCAAGCCCGATACCTTAAAAGATACAAATTTTTGGCAGACGCAAAAATTATGTTCAAACTACGAAGAAACCAAATGTTGTGGGGTAGTTATCCTAACCAGCTTCCCTGACCTTCAGAAATTGTACTATGATATAGGCATCCATAATTATGTTCTAACCAAACTTCCACACATATTTCAGAGGTGGGGGCAATTAAACATGGGATATATAATATCTTCAGTCAAATTTGTTGCAGACGGTGCGAGTCTGACCTAGGGTTTGAGCTCACAACCGCTTGATCAGTAGACCAGTGTTCTACCCACTGACCTAACCGGGTGGGCTATATGCATTCATACGTGGATCTAATGTTCATGGCTTTATCTTTCCAATGTCCTTCATATGATATACAGTCAAACCTGTGTTAGTAGTCACCTTTGAATACAGGCCACCCTGTGAGTAAAGGCCAGTCTTTTAAAAACTGTCATTGATATTTAGAAGAAAAAGACTTCTGAAAAAAGACCACCTGTCAATAAAGGTCACATTATGTTATTCGCATGGCTGGCCTTTGTTCTCAGGTTTAACTTTATGTGTGTTTGTTGAGATATTTATTTTATCTATCCACTGACATATTTGGAGAAAAATGTTTATGGTGACTGGACATTTGTATGAAAAAAAGTATAACACCACTTAATTGATTGGGAATTTTTATTCTAAAGAAATTCAGCAAATACCACTATCCTCAAAGTTTCAGTGATGGTAAAAAATAGATTCTAAATTATCCCTGCAGCATAAACTACAATATATATTATCTTCTTTTCAAATGCATGCATACTTTTGTCTTTCTTTTTTTACTATTTGATGCACAAAACTAAAGTTGTATGTATGTAATTCTGTGTAATGGGCCAGTGGCCTACATCATTTAAATAAAGTTATTGTATTGTATATAGTCAAACGACTTTAGCTCAGTCATCCATTCATCAGAGGTTTCCCTATCATGCTATATTGATCCCAGGTAGCAATTAATTAACTTGGGTTTAACTTTACAACCTTAATAATATATTATATCATACAGCGCAACCTCCCTAGAGCGGCCCTCTCTTAAACAACCTCCCTTCAACAACAGAATGATTTTTTCCCACTGCACAATTTAACTAATAATGTAACCTCTTAAAAGCAACAACCTTTTAACAACAACATAATTTTGCTACTCCCAAAGGGTGTTGCTTTAGTGAGGTTACACTGTATTTAAAATGCAAGAATCAGGTACATGTTGCAAGAGTGGTTGTTATCTTAGGTATGACTCAATTTTAAGGTGGTTGCTTTTTTTTTTTTTTGTTAATTGATAATTAATTAGGCAATATACAATTTGTACAGCTGTTCATGATGTTTTTAATGCTTCATGGTTTATAGGATTTTGTAAATACTTACCTTATTGTACAGCACAACCTCTCCAGAGTGGCCCTGTAATGAGCAACAACCTCCCTTCTACAACAGTATGAGTTTTACCCACTGAACGATTTAAGAATTTATATAACCTCTTTAGAGCAACAACCTCTCCTTGGCAACATAATGTTGCTGCTCCCAAAGGGTGTTGTTTTGAAAGGTTGCATTGTATCTGTATCTATCTCCAGGAAACACAAACTTGTAACTTTCTGTTCAGAATTTAAATGAATTAACACTTTTCATTTATCAATTGGACTCTGGGAGGTGAAATATATTCATATTTGGTATCAATTTATTCTTAATTTTATGTAGATTAAGATGCATATGGTTATGTATTATTTAATTAAGTGATTTCTTGATAAAAATGATCTTTTACTTCTTTTGCTTGAGAGGATAAGTGTGGGTAGCTTACAAAGACAATTAAAGTATTAACCTGGAAGGTGTAAGTTCATAGTTCACCTTGTGTTTAGCAGGTATTTTTCTATTGAAAAAGTCACACTTGCTGTTGAAGATTTTGTCATTTGAATCACAATTGTAACATAGACTTTCATTGGTGAATATTGTAAATATTTAAATTCTTTTTAATAAGCTTGTCATTGATTGATCAACAAAGGGTCCTGACTAATCAGATTCACTCAGGTTTTAGCAGGAAGTGACCCTAGTTTTTGGTGTAGTCAGGGTAACAAATATTGAAAGTTGTACTTTGTCTATTTATTTTAATGTGTTTTAAGGATATTGGATTTTGTTGTAAGTAGTTTTTGATGATTCTGTTTGAACTTTCTTCTGCTCATATTTTGCAATAAAGATTTACCAAATGATGGCAGTTTAAGAATAATTTTTTTAGTTTAGAATTTTGTATAGCTTACAAGTTCCATTGTTGTGAGTTGGACCCCCAGCGAGATGCACACTGTCCATGACAAATTTAACTGAAGATATTACATCCTATGTTAAATCTTCCTCCACCTCTGAATTATGTGGGGTACATAGCTTGGCAGTAGCTTGCAAATAGAATGAGGTTAATATTGATTAACGGACCTACAGAACACCCTAGGATGGAGCACTCTGGAGAGGAGATGAATAGACTCTAAACTAATTATGTTTTATAAAATTTATCATCATCTTGTTGATATTTCTCTCCCTGTTTACTTAGAAGCCCCAACCTGTCTAAGGTTAACCAGACATTCCCACACCCTCAGTCTCCGCCAAATTCATGCCACATCAGACTCCTTTAAAATTTTCCTTTTTCCCCCACACACCACACTTTTGTGGAACAAGTTACCTGAGCGTGTAGCTACCATCTCTGATCTTGAATCATTCAAGCAGGCAGTGACCCAGTTAACCTACTAAAACCACAGCAGTTGTTTTTACCTTCTTTTATCCTTTTATATTTTAATCACTTATTTCAATCTTTGACCGGAAAAGCTGTCTTCCAGTTTTTACTTTTTACTAATACTGGGCATGCACCCTGCAAATAATAATCATGAGAGGTGTGTGGCAGTATTCGAAGGTAGATTAAGGCCTAATTAAATGAAGTCTGGGATAACTGCCTTCCACATATAACTGAAATAATGTTGAAAATGGTGTTTAATCTGATGAAATAAATAAATAAAACCTGTTTCTGTTCAAATTTATTTGTAGCTACACAATTTAGGTCTGTAATTCTCTTAATTTGATTTAAGCTTAAATGTAAACATTAATTACTTTGTGTGTTCTTGTGCAATGTGTGTATGTTTTGTTGTTTTAGCATTTTAGCTTTATCTTGAGTTTAATGTAGAATACCTCAGTATTTATTCTTATACATCTGAAGTGATGTATTATGTTAAGGTGCTGATGTACGTCTGTCCGTCCATCAGCAATTTCATGTCCGTCCACTCTGTTACTCGTTAGTTTTAGAAGAAACATTACTCAAATGATTACCAGATCAAGATGACATGCACAGCACATGTTTCGGAAGGCTACCTTCAAAGTCAAGGTCACACTTAGGGATCGAAGGTCATATGAATTGTTTCTGCTCTGTAACTCTTTAAGTCTGCAAAGGATTTTGAAGAAACTTTACTCAAATGTTCACCATGTTCAGATGAAGTGCAGCTTCCATGTTTTGGAAGGCTTACTGCACGGTCACACTAAGGGAGTCAAAGGTCATATGCACAAAAAGAACCCCAAAATAATGTTTTTACAGTATCACTTATACGTTTGGGCGTATATTGCTCTGCCTTATGGTGCTTCTGTTTAGTTAATTATGCCCGTATTGATAGATCGCGGGCATATTGTTTTTGGTCTCCCTGTTTGTCTGTCTGTTTGTACCAAACTTTAACTTTCCTATAAAATCAAAAACGTTTGCACCTACATTCATCAGACTTAATATGCAGGTTCATCATGACAATCTCTACAGGACCTGTGCATTTTAAGATCAGAAGGTCAAAGGTCAAGGACACCCAAAGGGGGCATTGTGTTTCAAAAAGACATCTTGTTTTTATTATACCAAAGAACATGTATACAAGTATTCATATAAGCAATTTATTTTTCAGTAAACAAAGATGAAGACTAAGCATCCTGTTGCAGCCACTTGACAAGAGGTAAGTGCTCAAGTTCTAAATCAGCCCTATAGCATCACCAATTTCAGATGACAAAATTTCATCGAAATCTGTTGCATCAAGTGTGCCACTGGGGGTATATATGTTTATTGATAGCAGGGTCTTGCTTGAAATAATTATTAATGGAAAATTGAACTTTACAATACACTTTTTGTACACTTCCTTCTATAGTTGATTCTCATTATGTCAACTTCACTTATAGGAAAATTTTGTTTATGACAAACTGTTCCTTGCGTTGCCGACTTTTGTTTTGATTTCTATATGCATACTTTCAATTTTGTTTGTGTCGCACTTTAATATTAATTTGTCCACATGACTCTAATAAGTATGTAGTTTAACATATTTATGTCAAAGATAGTGCTGATCACTTTCACGCTTATTGTAACATTTCGCTTATTAAACTGAAGGCTCAATAAGATTAACATGTCAATAATCAAAGCGCTGAAAGCACTGAGGTATTCACTACTGATTGAAATATTTATGTGCTTGTGATTTTGAGAAATTATGCAGAATAAAGCCAGTGAGGCCAGTTAAGTTTGTAGGATTATCAATACTACACATATATTTCATATAAACAAGTTTTGCTATGGATGATTCTATTTCTATTAATTAGGCCTGCGCCATTGTTTTATTACGTGACCATCTGCCATTACAGAAGTGAAAGTTCCAATTACTGATAATCAGTATTTGCTAATGGAGTAGTGTTTATGAATATACCTGTAAATAAATTTCATGGTTTGATTCTCGTGGACTGTAGAGTTTAAACTGGCCTGTAGACTTGCGTAAATTATTGGATGAGCTGAAAACTACTGGTCTGCTAAGCAGCAGAAAATACAATCAAAGCACTGGGAGTACTGTGGGAAGCGAAAGTTAAGATGTTATTGATAATATTTGGTAAATTAGAAAATACCAAAAATCTCAACCAACTCTAGGCCTCAATGTTACAAACTCAAATGTATTTATTGTTTGGACTAATAATATCCTCAAAAAAGTCTTGGCTCAGTGTAATAAAGACGTTTTGGTAAAGGCCGGTCTACTTCTTATGCTCCCAATTCTGTTAAAGTTGAAAGTAAACTCATACCTCCACTTCCTGTTTACTGTAAAACACAACTCTTAATACTTTGTAATTATATGTAATAATGAAGTTAGTGTCCCCTTCATTAGGGTTAACTCTTAAGCAATGCTAGGGGTCCTGTGTTGAAAGAATTCTTAAAACGCCCTGAATTCAGTCACACGGGCTGATTATAATTCTGTATTAATGACAGTTGTTTTTATGCAAACCCATCTCACAAATAAGAAATTCATTTTGCGAGATCGAACTAGTTCGTATCTGTACTTTATGTCTGTCCAGTAGGCAGAGTTACCATCTATTAGTGTCTTTTAGAGATTCCCTTGTGTATAGTGACAATGCACACTATTTATTGTCTTTATGAATGAAACATTTGTGCGGATCATCTTTATGAATAAAACTTTAGTGCCGATGAATACTGAATTATTAAACTCAATAATTGTACAGTTTGAAATGCGATGACAATGTAATAATTCAAAATGAACATAATCCTGCAATATATCCAACTTGTATCATAACAGCAATCGGTAGATTTATTCAATCGATGGTACATAATTTTCAACACGAATGTATGCAGTAGAGGTGTCACGTTGTTAATAGGAAACTGGGTATATCACTATAGAAGCTCTTGCTTCGCTTTTGCTTAAAAAAAGACATAAAACTTATCATGAAAATCATAATGGATATCTTACTCTGAATTAAAGTGATGGTTGGTAGGATATTTGAGAGTTTAACTTGAAAATTGAGTATGATTACAAGCCACCATTGATATTGTTGAGTTGTAATCTTAATAAAAATGATCTTAGCTTGATAAAAAATCTTTTACATTTCAAAACATTCGAAACCATTCTGTTGATGAAATAAGAAAGGTCAAACTAAATCACAATAATATGTTAGCATAAAATATCCTTTCCTCTCCATCATCATGGAAATCATAGTGAACTGGTCTCAAATCTTTCATCTCCTCCAAATCGAGTTCATTCTTGCTTCACTGCAAGGTGGTGATAAAACTGTGGAAGATGAAATCACCAAAGCAAAGCTTTTGAATAACATTTGTGGGGATCAAACCCTTCTTGATGAATAATTAGGTGCACATACTCTGCAAAATGATGTGAATGACATCAGTTCTGTCATGGACCACATTACAATTACATCCTCTAAGATAGAGGATATCATAAAATTTGAACTGTCCACTCCTCTTAGTGAATTTTTAACCAGTCTCTATCATCTTCAGTTTTTTCCCTAACTCTTGGAAAGACACTTATGTCACTCCTTGAAGCCATTCTCATGTTGGCAATTATCAACCTATATCTCTACTCTGTACCATAGGGAAAGTCCTTGAAAGAGTAGTCCACAAGCATATGTTAATCATAATAGTGACAATGATCTTCTCTACCAGCTTTAAATCAGGCTTTGTACCTGGTGACTTAACAGTTAACCAACTGGTTTATCTATACAACTTCTTCATTGACTGTGAATTCTGTGACATAAGTGAGGCTTTTGACTGTGTCTTGCATCATGCTTTCCTCTTCAGACTCAAACATTTGGGATTTCTGGCAGTCTTTATAATTGGTTCTAATCTTATCTAAGTGGCAGACAGCTAACTGTTGTTCGGCCTGATGCTCAATCACAATGGAATGATATTAAAGCTGGGATTTCACACTTGTCTATTTTGGGCATCCTCATTTCCTTGATATTTATTGATGACTTTGTTTCTGACATCTGGGTAAATGTTCATCTAGTTGCAGATGACACAAGCCTTTACTTAGTTGTCGGGGTTCCATTAACTGCTTCACAAACCTACAAACAGTACCTCTTGAATAAGATTTCTTTCATTTATAGGTTCAATTTTTAGGAGGTGAATTTGGATTTTTTAGATTTTTGTTTCTTGATTACAAACACCTCATTAAGATAGCATTTTAGTACCTCTATTTTAACTTAATTTGTAGATTTTGTAAAGCAAAGGAAAAATCAACTGCCTAAATATTTGTACAAAACTTTATTATTATTCCAGTAGTTATTTCTATTAGGTAAAATGTCTTGAATTGAGATGAATTGTATTTATATTTTTGTCATATTTTTGTAATTGTAGGGTACTTTAATAAAGTTCTAGTTATGCCCCCATTTCAAAGAAATGGAGGTATATATTGCTGGTTTGCTCATGTCCGTCTTTTTTGCTCGTTGGTAATCAAACCTTGTCTGGCCAATTCGACTGTTTTGGCCTCTTAGGTCTTCACTTGGTTTGAAGGTTGGTCAAATACAGATAGATGACACCTGTTGATAAGGTCTATCGATAGGTCAAATGTCAACTATCCATTGCTCTTTAGGGCGCATTGGTGTTTCACAAACACCTCATTAAGTGAGCGTTTTAGTGCCTTTATTTGAACTTTAGATATATCAAATAACTTAAAAAAACTTAGGTAGTTGATTTTTCTGAGCTTTATTCTCTACTAGCATTTTTACAAAACTTTATTCTTATCCAAGCAGTTATTTCTATTAGGTAAAATGTCTTCAAATGACATGAATTTTTTTCTTTATATTTTTGTCATATTTTTGTAATTGTAGGGTTCTTTTTTAAAGTTCTAGTTATGCCCCCACTTTGAAGAAATGGGGGTATATATTGCTGGTTTGCTCATGTCCGTCTTTTTTGCTCGTTGGTAATCAAACCTTGTCTGGCCAATTCGACTGTTTTGGCCTCTTAGGTCTTCACTTGGTTTGAAGGTTGGTCAAATACAGATAGATGACCCGTGTTGATATGGTCTATCAATAGGTCGAAGGTCAACTATTCATTTGCCCTTTAGGGGGCATTGGTGTTTCACAAACACCTCATTAAGTGAGCGTTTTAGTACCATTATTATATCTAAGATGTATCAAATAACTTAAAAAACTTAGGTAGTTGACTTCCCTTAAGTTTATCAAAAAATAAAGCTAAGGAAAGATTGACTGCCTAACTAATTTTTACGCCTTTGAAACCAAACTATTAATGAAATAAGAAAGGCCAAACTAAATCACAATAATATGTTAGCATAAAAATTCCTTTCCTTTCCTCTCCATCGTCGTTGAAATCATGGTGAACTGGTCTCAAATCTTTCATCTCCTCCAAATCGAGTTCATCCTTGCTTCACTGCAAGGTGGTGATAACCCTGTGGAAGATGAAATCACCAAAGCAAATCTTCTGAATAACATTTGTGGGGATCAAACCCCTCTTGATTAATAATCAGGTGCTCATACTCTGCAAAATGATGTGAATGACATCAGTTCTGTCTTGGACCACATTACAATTACAACCTCTAAGAAAGAGGATATTATAAAATTTGAACTGTCCACTCCTTCGTGTGACTTTTTTACCAGTCTCTGTCCTCTTCAGTTTTTCCCTAGCTCTTGGAAAGATACTTTTGTCACTCCTTGAAGCTATTCTCATGTTGGCAATTATCAACCTATATCTCTACTCTGTACCATAGGGAAAGTCCTTGAAAGGGTAGTCCACAGGCATATGTTAATCATAATAGTGACAATGATCTTCTCTACCAGCTTTAAATCAGGCTTTGTATCTGGTGACTTAACAGTTAACCAACTGGTTTATCTATACAACTTCTTCAGTGACTGTGAATTCCAGAGCTGTGTTCTGTGACATAAGCGAGGCTTTTGACTGTGTCTTGCATCATGCTTTCCTCTTCAGACTCAAACATTTGGGATTTCTGGCAGTCTTTATAATTGGTTCTCATCTTATCTAAGTTGCAGACAGCTAACTGTTGTTCGGCCTGATGCTCAATCACAATGGAATGATATTAAAGCTGGGATTTCACACTAGTCAATTTTGGGCATCCTCATTTCCTTGATATTTATTGATGACTTTGTTTCTGACATCTGGGTAAATGTTCTTCTAGTTGCAGATGACACAAGCCTTTACATAGTTGTCGGGGTTCCATTAACTGCTTCATAAACCTACAAACAATACCTCTTGAATAAGATTTCTTTCATTTATAGGTTCAATTTTTAGGAGGTGAATTTGGATTTTTTTAGATTTTTGTTTCTTGATTACAAACACCTCATTAAGATAGCATTTTAGTACCTCTATTTTAACTTAATTTGTAGATTTTGTAAAGCAAAGGAAAAATCAACTGCCTAAATATTTGTACAAAACTTTATTATTATTCCAGTAGTTACTTCTATTAGGTAAAATGTCTTGAATTGACATAAATTGTATTTATATTTTTTTTCATATTTTTGTTATTGTAGGGTACTTTAATAAAGTTCTAGTTATGCCCCCATTTCAAAGAAATCTGGGTATATATTGCTGGTTTGCTCATGTCCGTCTTTTTTGCTCGTTGGTAATCAAACCTTGTCTGGCCAATTCGACTGTTTTGGCCTCTTAGGTCTTCACTTGGTTTGAAGGTTGGTCAAATACAGATAGATGAACCCTGTTGATAAGGTCTATCAATAGGTCAAAGGTCAACTATCCATTGCTCTTCAGAGGGCATTGGTGTTTCACAAACACCATATTAAGTGAGCGTTTTAGTGCCTTTATTTGAACTTTAGATATATCAAATAACTTAAAAAAAACTTAGGTAGTTGATTTCTCTGAGCTTTATTCTCTACTAGTATTTCTACAAAACTTTATTCTTACCCTAGCAGTTATTTCTATTAGGTAAAATGTCTTGAATTGACATGAATAGTACTTATATTTTTGTCATATTTTTATAATTGTAGGGTTCTTTTTTAAAGTTCTAGTTATGCCCCCTTTTCAAAGAAATTGGGGTATATATTGCTGGTTTGCTCATGTCCGTCTTTTTTGCTCGTCGGTAATCAAACCTTGTCTGGCCAAATCGACTGTTTTGGCCTCTTAGGTCTTCACTTGGTTTGAAGGTTGGTCAAATACAGATAGATGACCCCTGTTGATAAGGTCTATCAATAGGTCAAAGGTCAACTATCCATTGCTCTTTAGAGGGCATTGGTGTTTCACAAACACCTCATTAAGTGAGCGTTTTAGTACCATTATTTTATCTAAGGTGTGTCAAATAACTTTAAAAAAACTTAGGTAGTTGACTTTCCTTAAGTTTATCAAGAAATAAAGCTAAGGAAAGATTGACTGCCTAACTAATGTTTACGCCCTCGAAACCAAACTGTTTATAAAATAAGACAGGCTAAACTAAATCACAGTAATATGTTAGTATAAAAACTCCTTTCCTCTCCATTGTCATGGAAATTGTGGTGGCCTTGTCTCAGATCTTTCATCTCCTCCAAATCGAGTTCATTCTTGCTTCACTGCAAGGTGGAAACCCTGTGGAAGATAAAATCACCAAAGCAAAGCTTCTGAATAACATTTGTGGGGATCAACCCTTCTTGATGAATAATTAGGTGCTCAAACTCTGCAAAATGATGTGAATGACATCAGTTCTGTCTTGGACAACATTACAATTACAACCTCTAAGAAAGAGGATATTATAAAATTTGAACTGTCCACTCCTCTGTGTGACTTTTTTACCAGTCTCTGTCCTCTTCAGTTTTTTCCCTAGCTCTTGGAAAGATACTTTTGTCACTCCTTGAAGTCATTCTCATGTTGGCAATTATCAACCTATATCTCTACTCTGTACCATAGGGAAAGTCCTTGAAAGGGTAGTGCACAAGCATATGTTAATCATAATAGTGACAATGATATTTTCTACCAGCCTTAAATCAGGCTTTGTACCTGGTGACTTAACAGTTAACCAACTAGCTTATCTATACAACTTCTTCAGTGACTGTGAATTCCAGCGCTGTATTCTGTGACATAAGCGAGGCTTTTGACTGTGTCTTGCATCATGCTTTCCTCTTCAGACTCAAACATTTTGGGATTTCTGGCAGTCTTTTTAATTGGTTCTCATCTTATCTAAGTGGCAGACAGCTAACTGTTGTTCTGCCTAATGCTCAATCACAATGGAATGGTAGTAAAGCTGGTACTTCACAGTAGTCAAATTTGGGCCCCTCCTTTTCTTGATATTTATCATGACATTGTTTCTGACATCAGGGCAAACGTCCATATATTTGCTGATAGCTTTTTGCAAGCCTTTACATAGTTGTCAGGATTCCATTAACTGCTTCACAAACACTGAATTCTGACCTACAAACAAAACATCTTGAATAAAATTTGTTCATTTTAATAGCTTCATTTTTTAGGAGGTGAATTTGGACTTTTATAGATTTTTTTTAATTACAAACACCTCATTAAGATATAGTTTTAGTATGTTTATTTTAGTTTAAATTGTAGATTTTATAAAGCTAAGGAAAAATCAACTGCCTAAATATTTCTTCAAAACTTTATTATTATTCCAGTAGTTATGTCTATTACGTAAAATGTCTTGAATTGACATGAATTGTATTTAAATTTTTGTAATTGTAGGGTTCTTTTTTAAAGTTCTAGTTATGCCCCCATTTCAAAGAAATGGGGGTACATGTTGCTGGTTTGCTCATGTCCATCTTTTTTGCTCGTTGGTAATCAAACCTTGTCTGGCCAATTCGACTGTTTTGGCCTCTTAGGTCTTCACTTGGTTTGAAGGTTGGTCAAATACAGATAGATGACCCCTGTTGATAAGGTCTATCAATAGGTCAAAGGTCAACTATCCATTGCTCTTTAGAGGGCATTGGTGTTTCACAAACACCATATTAAGTGAGCGTTTTAGTATCATTATTTTATCTAAGATGTATCAAATAACTTAAAAAAAACTTAGGTAGTTGATTTTTCTGAGCTTTATTCTCTACTAGCATTTTAACAAAACTTTATTCTTATCCAAGCAGTTATTTCTATTAGGTAAAATGTCTTGAATTGACATGCATTTTATTTATATTTTTGTCATATTTTTGTAATTGTAGGGTTCTTTTTTAAAGTTCTAGTTATGCCCCCACTTTGAAGAAATGGGGGTATATATTGCTTTTCGCTCATGTCCGTCTTTTTTGTTCGTTGGTAATCAAACCTTGTCTGGCCAATTCGACTGTTTTGGTCCTTAGGTCTTCACTTGGTTTGAAGGTTGGTCAAATACAGATAGATGACCCCTGTTGATATGGTCTATCAATAGGTCAAAGGTCAACTATCCATTTGCCCTTTAGGGGGCATTGGTGTTTCACAAACACCTCATTAAGTGAGCGTTTTAGTACCATTATTATATCTAAGATGTATCAAATAACTTAAAAAAACTTAGGTAGTTGACTTTCCTTAAGTTTATCAAAAAATAAAGCTAAGGAAAGATTGACTGCCTAATTAATTTTTACGCCTTTGAAACCAAACTATTAATGAAATAAGAAGGCCAATTTAAATCACAATAGTATGTTAGCATAAAAACTCCTTTCCTTTCCTCTCCATCGTCATGGAAATCTATACAACTTCTTCAGTGACTGTGAATTCCAGAGCTGTATTCTGTGACAAAAGCAAGGCTTTTGACTGTGTCTTGCATCATGCTTTCCTCTTCAGACTCAAACATTTTGGGATTTCTGGCAGTCTTTTTAATTGGTTCTCATCTTATTTAAGTGGCAGACAGCTAACTGTTGTTCTGCCTGATGCTCAATCAAAATGGAATGATATTAAAGCTGGGATTTAACAGTAGTTCATTTTGGGCATCCTCATTTCCTTGATATTTATTGATGACATTGTTTGTGACATCTGGGTAAATGTCCATCTAGTTGCAGATGACACAAGCCTTTACATAGTTGTCCGGGTTCCATTAACTGCTTCACAAACCTACAAACAGTAGCTCTTGAATAAGATTTCTTTCATTTATACGTTCATTTTTTAGGAGGTGAATATGGATTTTTATAGATTTTTATTTCTTAATTACAAACACCTCATTAAGATAGCATTTTAGTACCTCTATTTTAACTTAATTTGTAGATTTTGTAAAGCAAAGGAAAAAATCAACTGCCTAAATATTTGTACAAAACTTTATTATTATTCCAGTAGTTATTTCTATTAGGTAAAATGTCTTGAATTGACATGAATTGTATTTATATTTTTGTCATATTTTTGTAATTGTAGGGTACTTTAAAAAAGTTCTAGTTATGCCCCCATTTCAAAGAAATGGGGGTATATATTGCTGTTCGCTCATGTCCGTCTTTTTTGCTCGTTGGTAATCAAACCTTGTCTGGCCAATTCGACTGTTTTGGCCTCTTAGGTCTTCACTTGGTTTGAAGGTTGGTCAAATACAGATAGATGACCCCTGTTGATAAGGTCTATCAATAGGTCAAATGTCAACTATCCATTGCTCTTTAGAGGGCATTGGTGTTTCACAAACACCATATCAAGTGAGCGTTTTAGTGCCTTTATTTGAACTTTAGATATATCAAATAACTTAAAAAAACTTAGGTAGTTGATTTTTCTGAGCTTTATTCTCTACTAGCATTTTTGCAAAACTTTATTCTTATCCAAGCATTTAAAGTTCTAGTTATGCCCCCATTTCAAAGAAATGGGGGTATATATTGCTGTTCGCTCATGTCCGTCTTTTTTGCTCGTTGGTAATCAAACCTTGTCTGGCCAATTCGACTGTTTTGGCCTCTTAGGTCTTCACTTGGTTTGAAGGTTGGTCAAATACAGATAGATGACCCCTGTTGATAAGGTCTATCAATAGGTCAAAGGTCAACTATCCATTGCTCTTTAGGGGGCATTGGTGTTTCACAAACACTTCATTAAGTGAGCGTTTTTAGTACCCTTAACTTAAGATATATCAAATAACTTAAAAAACTTAGTTAGTTTTTTTTCTCAGCTTTATTCTTTATCCGAATATTGTTGTGGCATCATTAACTTAGTCAAGGGGGTTAGATATTCGCAAAGTCAAAATGCTTTAATGGCACAACAGTGTATGGCCTTTTTCCTTCTCGAGGCCTCACTATGGTATCTCACTGACTGGATATATACAGTGTAACCTCCATGAATGGTCACCTCCGAACTACAGCCACCTTCCTGTTACAGCCAGTATACTAGCAACCCAGATTGATGTTTTACTCTATTTTCACTCTCTCAACAACAGTCATCTCCTTACAACAGCCGTTTCTGTCCTTCTCCATTGGTGGCTGTTGTAGAGGGATTGCACTGTACACAGATGAACATATTTGCTGTTTCAATTGTAGCACTGGTATGACCTGAGACAAGGCATTATTGTCATTGATGTCTATGTAATTTACAGTGTTACTAGCATGCAACTATAACAATGAAGTAAACATAGTTTTAACTTTCTATGTACAAATAATAAATACTTGTTTCTTGCTCACATGACCGTACCAGAACTTTGAAAATGAAAGCATCAAGATTATTCTAATTCAATACAACCTTATATGGTTACATAATATGTATGTAATTATGAATGCATTAATGAATATTTTAGAATGATCAGTTTTGAGATAAAGAATTTTTCTCCAAGGAATCATCAATGTAAGAGTATTTTGTTGTGTCAGATTTCCACAGACCATGACGTTTTATACAACATTCTCATACCCCGTCAGCATTAGCAGCTGTTGTAGCACCGCTAGCTTGTAATATATGAGTACCTAAGTCTAAACTTTAGCTTACTAAGCTAGTGTAACTCAATATCTTATTCTTTCTTATCAAAAAGCATTTTATTCCTGATCTACAGGGCAAGAGGTAATATTATCAAGATGCAGAATTGGTGATTCTCATTCTCACTCTTGGATGATATGCTGGAATGTATTCAATGCTGAGCTCCAAATTCTATCAGACATGTTTTTGATGACTGCATCGACCTTCAGTCAATTCATACAAAACATTTTAGCGTTCAAGACATGAGCACACTTTTTGAAACTGTTAAACCTGAAACCAATATAAAAATTTTAACGGAAGTATGATTTTATAATAGACTGTAATACTTTTTAGACACTTCATTTTTTATTAATGTTAACTATTGAGTTAACTTTTGCCATCACCTTTTAATTTTAAAGCTATTTATATCAATCACCCTTCATTCTCATTAAAACTATATTTTATTACATGACTTAATTTTTAGAAGCAAAAGCAAAGCGAGTGCTTCTACAGTTATACACCCAGTTTTGTTTAGACAAAAACGTGACGACATACATTCGCGTTGAAAAATAGTACCGTCAGTTGTATAACTCTACTGATTGCAGTTATGATACAAGTTGGATATATTGCAGGATTATGTTCATTTTGAATAATTACATTGTAATGGGATGTCCAACTGTAAACTATTGAGTTTAATAATTCGGTATTCATCCGCACAAAAGTTACATTCTTTGTGCGCTTCGCTACTATATACATGGGAATCGCTAAAAGACACAATCAGGGCGAGGACACCAGTTAACCGTAACTCTGCCTACCGGATAGATATAAAGTATGGAATGCACTCGATCTTGCGGAATGAATTTCTTATTTGCGAGATGGGTTTGTATAATACATCTTTAATATTTTAATAAAAACATCTTCAACATAAAACTTAAAATAAATTAACACTCAACCACATCGCTAAAGAGTTAATCCTAATGAAGGAAAAACTAACTCTATTTTAACATATAATTACGAAGTTTTAAGAGTCAGGCGTGTTTTACAGTGAACAGGAAGTGAAAGTATGAGTTTACTAAGCGCCATAAAACAACACTAAACAAACAAATGATCTGCAAGCTCGATGAAATAGTAAACATGTCTGAATCTTAACAAAAATAAGCACTTTTCTTATACTAAAATTGACTAAAAATGTACTGACAATTACACCCAGTCGCCCAGTTATCAATGATCTTCATCAAACTTAATGGAACTCATGGGCATGAAATCTTAGTCAAGTTTGATAACCAGCCGAATGGCCCTGGCCCTTCTCATGGAGTTATGCCCCTTGATACTTTGAAAACTTTTTTTGACAAATGTTGCTTATCTTTAAAAAAAATGATGTAATTTGCTACTCAAACCTTTTGACGGCGTATTTTGTGAAATTTTGGAACTCAATGTTTTGTTTTAATGCTATTTAAAGCATTGTGTGTCTTAGTTCATGGCTATAATGTTTGAAAAGCAGATGGTTATTCACCAAATATGCCATTATTGTCTTTACCCGGATTTACCACCCCTGATATGGGTAATAATCTATAATCACTTATAAAGTATTTGAATGCGCCATCATCTTTCACTTGATATAGAGTTGAAGTCCATTGTGGTATAATCAGTGTACAGTCAAACTTAAAAGGTAATTTTGTTCTAGATAATGACATTTTTTTTAATGGGCGGCCTTTATTTGGAGGTGGCTGCTAACACAGGTTTGATTGTACCTGGGCTTTCATCATGTGTCATTTAAGCAATACATTTTTCTGCAAGTCTTGTCGGTGGAACCAACCAGTTACACATACCACACCAATTCTGATCAAAAGAATTGATAGCCTCTGTCCCTTCAACCCACTATCGACAATTGAATCTCATACATTTATAGTTAAACTGGCTGGCAAATCTATCTACACTGTGCAGACCCCAACATTGTTCTGCAGTTGACCAGTCGTTGCAATCTAAACATTAACTTAAAATAATCTGCTCTTTGGGAGATTTTTCATGGACATTGTGTTTTCCGAAAAATGTGGATGAGAGGTTGTTGCTCCAGAGAGATTAAATTAGAACTTAAATCATGCAGTGGGAAAAAATCATGTGAGTGTTGAAGGGAGGATGTTGCTCAAGAGAGGGCTGCTCTGGAGAGGTTGTACTGTATTTTCAAACTGAGTTCATGCTATCTGTCATTATTGTTACCTTACCTGACAATATAAGTAATGTTTCTGTTATCTGTGAAGTTTTTTCGATTACATTTTGACTAGACAACAATATTCTGTACACAGCCTCTAAATCTTGCTAAGTTGTGCTTTTTCTTGCCTCATCATCCTTCCAAGTAGCTATTAATTCTGACATGTTTATCAATGATACTTTTTCATTACACATACCTACTGTCAGGGGGTTTGTCTTCAGTAACCCTTGTTGTTTCAGTAAATGCTAAGGGTGTAACGATACGCTCACCTCATGATACGATACGTATCATGATACAAGGTGGATGATACAATTCATATCACAATACTCATCTTTAGATGAAAAGACTGTTTAAACTTATCAAGGCCTTATATATATACATGTATGTATATTAGTCCTTGTTATTATGTATAAACTTTATTATAACTTCACAACATTACATCAGAGTCGTATAATTGTATTATATGTCTTTGATTACATGAAATAAAAAGCAAATAAATGTAAGCTTTGATGTTTTTATGCCATTCTTTTCTATGGTCCTAAACCCAAAATGGGTCCATATTTTGGACATAAATGTCAACGGAGATGACTTTAAATAGGAAGCCATGTTTGTTTTTATTACTTCCCTTGATCAACGATTGGGAATATGCCTTACCGTCCTGGGTTATGCGACGTATCGTGAACCGAACCGTGAGCAAATGACTTCGATAAACCATTCATATATATATTCATATATCGTTACAACCATAGTAAATGCATCTAAACAAAATTTTGGTTTTAAGTCTTGTATCTGATTCAGTGTTTAGCCATTTCAGACTTGGATGAATACTGATCTTACCTCACCCATTTCCAGAGGTATAACCCATGACCTTACTTCACTTACTTCCTGAGGTGTGAACTATGAACTAACCTCGCCCACTTCCAGGGCTGTGAATACAAACCCAACTTCAACAGTGTCTGATGGTAATAACGTTGACCCCTTCCCACCCACTTCCAGGGGTGTGAACACTCGCCCATCCCCACCCACTTTCAGAGATGTGAACAATGTACTACAAAAAAATGTAACCTCACCCACTTCCGAGGGTGTGTATACAAACCCAATCTCACCAGCTTCTGAGGGTATGAATGCTAACCCCTTCCTACCCATTTCCGTGGGGATGAACACTCGCCCATCCTCACCTACATTTGGTTGTGTGAAGACACTCCCATCCCCATCCACTTACAGGGTGCTGATTTAACCTCACATGCTTCCGGTTTTGTGAGCACTATAACTTTTTTTCCCTTTTTTCTTGGGGGTGTAAATTCTGACAAAATCTATCCACATCCAGGGGGATGTAAACTGACCTACCTTCAGAGATTATCATACCTGACCACATATTGTTATGTAGCATTGTTTCTGGTTGTCTCAACCCTTAAAATTCATCTTTGGAATGCTATCGCCATTTGTATGACCTACATTAACCAGATTATGTAGGACCTGAAACTGTTTGGAACAATTTGGTTTAACATAACTGCTGTTACCAATGGCACTTGCATCTGAGTATATTATAAAATCTACATTTCTGTTATCTTTCAATATCTTACCTTTTTAGCTTGACTATTCGAAGAATATGGAGAGCTTTTGCAATCACCATTGCGTCGGCATTGGTGTTGGCGTCTGTGTTGCATATGGTGAAAGTTGTGCGTGCAAGTTATTATCATGCATATATCTTAGTAACCACTTATGGGATTGTCTTCATTTAAGTGCCCAGGGGCATCAGACAGACAAGTTAGATAACTCTATCCATAAAATTATAAATACTGCTTCCTTCTACATTAGTGCAAAAGTATCAAATACTATTATAATAGTTCTTTGTCTGTTGCACTGTTTCACAGACAGCTCTTTTTAAATAGGTATATTAGTATTGTCTTCTAAACAAAAGTTTGTTTACTGTCTATCACTGAGAATAGTCGAGCATGCTGTCTTATGTACAGCTCTTGTTTATTAAGCATGCATATATTTTATGTCAAAATTGCAGTTATTTCAAAACATCATCATTGACATACACAAATTATGTGTATCAATGCATTTATGCAAAAACCTTGTTTTAGACAGACCTGTCTTCCTAACACACGGAGAAATAATTTTACCAACAATGGTCGCTAAAAAACTTCCTGGTAAATAATTAGTAAATGACAGAATCAATTGTTACCTCTTTTCTGTCTATCCTCTCGCTAATAATAAACCATTTATAACACAGTTAGGCGGCAATGCCCAATCTTCCCTGTGAGCCTCTTGATCAACAATGTTTACATAATATATATACATTACATGAAAAAAAAAACCCAAAGAAAACAACAAAAGCAACAATATAAGCATTTTAGTACTAAGATAACAAGAAACATTATACATTTTGTATTAATGAATTGATTTCCACCATCCACTATATTTTTGTTTAAATGTGTAAAGATTTTGCGAATTGTGTACTTCTACAGATAATGAATTCCATATTTTTAGCCCTGAGTATTTGAAGGATTTTCTTGTAAATTCAAAAAAGTGTACTTGTTTCCATTATCTGTTGGCCATTAGAACCTAGATAATATGTGTTTACTTATATCAATATGGTGATTAGCACTCTTTAAATTGAATACAAAAATGAAACATTTTGGCCATCCTTGAAAAAATGTTTGTTTGCTGTAGCCCGACCCAGAAAATTCAGTTTTTAGATTTAACCAAAAATACTTGTTAGAATGTTATTTTTATCCCCCCAAAAATATAAAAAGTCCTGTAAGGCCCCCAAAAAGTTGGATAGGGGCCATTTTGGCAAGTAGACAGGGTTACAGCAAACAAAATATTTTTTAAGGATGCCTTTGTTTTACAGTATCAATGTCCTCAAATTTTATTTCGATTAAATATAAGTGTGGATTGATATGCCTACAATCCAAAACCATTTTTCCCTACTTTATAATAAGCTACTGTTCAAGGTTTGAACACTGTTGTTTCTGATACTTTGGACACAACACCTTTTGACAACAATTGATTTATCTCAATTTCTTTACAAATTCTGGTTAAGATATCAAAGGTAAATTATAACCATTTTCTATAACATCTAAGATATAGTTATCAACGTTGATTTGTTTCCATGCTTCAAACATCCCAAAGGCGACTCATCGTACATAGAGCTTACCTTTGCCTTGTTGCAGCTTTCATTATTGCTGACTTTCTGGCTCTCTTCAGAACTTATACAATTTTCTTATTATTTACTTGCCCATACTCGGTTATATTTGAGCTTAAATAAGTATAATCAGTACTTATCTATTGCTTGATTTCTTCAGTTGTGGACTTTCCGTTTCCTGGGTTTCCACACATCAAACATAGACCGTTGGACATTGAAATTGTATCCATATGAATTGATTACTTAATTACAAACCATTTGAGCTTGAATTGCTAAAAAAATGAACAGTTGTTGTTGTTTCACACCTTTGATTAAACAATCGATTAATCAATCAATAGGAATCGATAGTGATACGTCAACTCGATTCGATAATTGATCGCAATTTTGTTCCAATTATGGAACACTAGAATAATGCCAATAGTAAAAAAAAACATAGTCTGAGCCTCGTTTATAGACAGTGACTGTTGTATATATACATATTTATATTATGTACCAGTCTATGAATGAAGCTAGAAGTTTGTTTTTTGGGCCTATTGGTGTTATATGGTCCTGTGCATAGATGCTGTCTACTTCTTGATGCATTGTTGTTGTGGTCATATCTCGACACAGTGATGTCTGATCTATTCAATGATCAATTGTACACCTTGTTTTAGATTTCTTTGCTTTCTCGGCTTTGGCCTTGTTGTTAGCTCAAGCTTCTGCTTTAATTATTCATCTCTCATCTTCACTGTCTGATGCTATAGGATTATCTCTGTATTCAGTAACAACCTTCCATCCACCCGCCTACATGGTCAAGTGGTTATGGTTGTTGACTTCAAATCACTGTAACCTCTCACTGATTGAAGGTTGTGGGTTAAAGCCCTATTACCAACCATGTCTCTTTATATTATAAAGTAGATAGTTGCATATGGAGGATGGGAGTCTAGTACTGTTTCTTCTCAGGACTCTTAGCTGTTGAAAAGGGGCAGATAACTCGATATAAAGAACAACAAACAGACATCCAAACTTCCAGCTATCAGTCAATTGTAAAAAAAGAATTTCTCTTCTTTACTAATTCTTTGGTTATTATAAAAACATAATTTTTTTATTACATTCATAAATAAATGTTTCAATTTCTGCTGATGAGCTCTGTTCCTACATTTTGAAGAAAAAAAATATTCTTTTTTTTAAATTGTGCAGCAGGACATATGGGCTGTTTATGGTCACTGCAAAGGCCACATTTGCTACATCTTCTGAATTGATGAAGATGATTTTACTCTCTGAATTTATGATATTTATTTCCTCTGTGAGACTGTAAATGTACCTCTGCATTCTCAACCTTGATTCTTCAACTTAACGTTGGTATATCGTACATGCTTTTGTAAACTTATCACTGGCTGCAATGAATTTTGGAAAGATCTTTCCTTAGTATTTTATTGTGTTTCTTTAGATCCTCATTTTCACATTCGTATTCCTCATTAAGAGTTTCTTTTACGCAAGATTATTTAGAATTACATGAATTTCATGCAACATCAAGTTAACTATTGGTCATATACTTATTTTTGTTCTCATAGGTTACTAAGTTTCACTGGTGCCTCAAAATCCTTCCCCTTTGAAAGTGCATAATCTGGAAAAATAAAAGTCTTATTGAGTGTTCAACACATAATGTAGTTATCTCAGTGGTTAGAGTGTTGGTCTACTGATCAAGAGGTTGTGATTAAGACTGGATGAGACTTACTCTGTCCATGACAAATTTAACTGTAGATATTACATCCTATGTTAATGGTCCTCGACCTCTGAATAATGTGGGGTAGCTTGGCATTAGCTTGCACATCAAATGTGGTTATTACTTCATGGTTAAGGCCTAAATGAAGGATAATTGCCTGCAAATTATAACTGAAATAATGTTGAAAATGATGTTAATCTAATTAAAAGAAATTTTAAAAAATATCACTGGAGCACTTGCTAATGCTCATGTTTGGTTAGATTTTCTTACCAGTTGCTGTACCATTCATCTTCTTGCTTACCGCTCTGAAGTCCTTTGGGTACACAAGTACCCCACCGTTTGGCATCAGCTCCGTCATCTTAAGAAAATAACAAGAAATGCCTTTAAAAAAGACAGTCGCAAAGTGTCTTTAATGTAATGTTGCATGAATTTTATTTAATCCCTAAATTACCGTTATAGTACCATGTGAATACCACCTAGCAGCCCAATTAGGTCACATATTAGAAGGATGATCTTAGGTCAGCTAAATAATAACACGTTTAGTCATATCTACTGTATATCAATTCAAATAAATGTAAAATGTTTCTCAAGAACGGTTTATAACAATTTCGACCGTAGAAAAGTACATTTTCATATGTTTCTACTTTACAACCACAAGAAGTACACTTTAAACAGTGTAGACTCACTATAAGTTGGCATGGTCTTAAATGTTACAGCACTTGTAGATTTCATCCAATGGATGGAAGAGTTTCCTATGAATCATCCGATAGAATGAGGAATTTCTTCTGAAAAATTAATACGTCATGCCAAGAAATACAGGTCAAAAGTGAGCTTAGACACAATCGCGAAAAAAATGTTGAATTTTCATTTCAGAGCAGCCATTTGAATTGAATGTGTATCGGTGATAAATTGCGTTCTAAGTTTGCGAATATGGGGATTTCCATTGTAATTCACGGCACTATATCGCAAATTAATCCATTCATAAATTGCTACTATTAGGATAAAAAAATGAGACACGAAAGAACGACTGTGTTGGCGCTAGGAGTCCATTTAGGTCACGCATTACAATGTTAATGTAATGTCAGTAAAATCAATTACGAATTTACTCATATTCAATGTATATTAATTCCACTGATATAAAATGTTTGTCTAGAACGGTTTATAACTTTATTTCGACCACAGAAGAATACATTTTCGTACATTTATGCTTTACTAATTTTACAAACACAAGAAGTACACATTAAACAATTGCTATAATTTGGCCTGGCCTTAACTTTTCTACGCTTGTAGATTTCACCCAATGGAAGGAAGGGTTTCCTCTTAATCATCCAATAGAATGAGAAATTTCTTCTGAATAATTAATATGTCATGCCAAGAAATATAGGTTAAAAGTGAGATTAGACACCTTCACAAAAAAACAATGATATTAAGAATAATGTAATTATATTGAAACAAACACACATACAAGTCCATAATTGATGATTAGGAATAGGAGATACGAAGCAGAAAACCAATGTAAGAGATTCTAAAACATAAGATTTTATAGATTTTTTTGTCTAAAAAAAAACAAATATTTGATATTGTTATTTACAAGAAGTGATTAGCATTGGGTGTGGTTGCATAAAACATTTCTATGAAATATGCTTACTTATCCCTGTATTTTGTTAAAAAAAAAAGATAGAGATTTGTCACAGAAGTGAATTATACCCCACCGCCACTTTTATATGGCTCAGTTCAAGGGCATGTAACTCAGGAATGAGTGAACCACTTTGCATGAAAATCGACTTTTCATATTGATTATATATTTCAAGTTTCAATTCAATCCCTTGAAAAATGTGGAAGCGGTTTGCTCCATAAACATTCATGAGCTATGATTGCCATTGTGCACTATATGGCAAGTACAAGGGTACATAACTCTGATTTCTTAGCTTCCTTTTACTCCTTGTACTCCTCACTGCAATTCTAACAACTGATTTGTTTCCAACTCGAGCTTTCTCTCCTTTTCTAAAAGTCTGGCCTTACATTCCTTCAGTTCTGAAGCTCTAACTTATTAAAACTCAAAACAAGTTACTAAAACATGACAGCAACAATATAATATAGGGGTGTAAACGGTTAACCGATTAATCGATTAACCGTTTGTTTGTCCGATTAAACGGTTATTAAATCATTAATCGATTAACGGAAAACAATAGAATGAAGCAAGTAAAATGTAATAATAAATATAGAAAATCAAAATTTTCAGTCAATACGTGCATGTTATCTTATCAATGAATTAGTCGACCAAAGTTGCGAAAAATACGACAGTTGAGAGTATTAACAATTCATTGACACTGACCTTGGACCATTATACACATTGACACGTATATTGTTGATTGTGTAATTAACTACTCGAGAAGCGATTTTTTGGATACAAAAGTAACTTGCTTGGTCTGGGACTCAAAATTTAATCATTAGTTTGATGAGTTAAACCATCGTAAAAATCGTCTGTCAGGACGTATTTTAGACGCAGTAGTGATGAACAAGAAAAACGTTATAGGTAGACGAATTAGCTGTATCATTGGGATCACAAACGCAAATTATAATTCAGCATTACACCAATCAACCAATCAAATTATTGTTGTTGTAAGCTCCGCCCAAATGTTCCAATTATAACCTGACCAAAACTGAGTATGAAACAAGCATGCCGTAATTTACTTTTTGCTAAAGACAGACTGGATTACGTCTGATTTTCTAATGGTTGTTGTTGACTGACTTGATCAGTACATTGTATCTGTCTGCTGTAGATGATGATAAAAAGCCTGGTGTTGGTTAAATTGGGGAATCTCTTGTTGCTATCATGAGTTGCTTTGGGGAATGCCACAAAATGTTGATTTGATGACTTCTATTTCCATTCCATTACTCCCCCCTCCTGTTTCACCTTCTGCTTGCTAATGGATATGAATTTTGGTAATTTTGGTTTTGTTGGTTTTGCAATGTGGTGAACATTGTAAACTTGACTTAGGATAAATTGTTGAAGCATGTTTTCATGGAATAAAGAGGCTAGACCTTGTTGGTTCAAGTAACTAGTCTGAAAAAGAAGAAAAAAGTAGGAATCACCTAAAACAATGTATTATCTAATTCACAAGCAACTAAGGTTGAAATACTTATTATAGTCTTATATGGTAATCAAAGGCTGCTTTTATGCTACAGTACAACCTCTCCAGAGCGGCCCTCTCTTGATCAACAAACTGCCCGCAACAATGGCATGATTTTTTCCCACTGCACAATTTAGCTATTAATTTAACCTCTCTAGAGCAACAACCTCTCAACAACAGCATAATTTTGCTTCCCCCGAAAGGTGTTGCTTTGGAGAGGTTGCACAGTAAACAGCTTATCAAGTTATCTTTAATTTAATTTTAAAATTTTGAGAGACTACAAATTTCTTTTTGTTATTTTCTGATTAAGGCTAATGTGACATAAATAACTTTAATTGTTAAGTTTAAAGTTTTAAAAGGATATAAGGCAATTAAATAATCAAAACAAATATTTAAATGAACACATACCTTATGCCACATGTGAGAGTGGTTAATGACTTCAAATCGCTGTAACCTCTCAATGATAGAGGGTCGTGGGTTCGAGACCAGCTAACGTCCATGTCTCTTTATGTAAGAAAGTAGGCAGTTGCCAACGGCGGATGGGAGTTTAGTACTGGGTTCTTCTCAGACTCTGACCGTTGAAAAGAGGCTCAAAACTCGATCAAACAAAAAAAAAACACATACATGTGAGAAAGTTTTTGACCATTATCTTACCTGCTCCCTAAATGTATCTACTGGTAGTGACCAGAGAAATGCAGCATTTTTCTTTAAACCAATGTCCTTCTGCCTTTTATTCTCTTCCTTCTTCTCTTTTTCTTCTGTATTTTCTGTTACCTAGTGGTAAAACTGTTATGATATTGTTATTTATTGAAGGAAAAAGGTGATGGAGCCCTTAGAAAGGGAAAATTCGATCATGAGGGGAACAATAACATGACAATAATATCCTCATTCTGCATATACAATGAAAATAAGCAAGAGTTTAATGGTTAGAAATAAATGCCTGTATTAGGGTCTGTAATCCTTAAATCTGAATGAATGTCAAAAATATAGCACTACACTTCTCAAAATCTTATAGCTGTCAATCTAAAACTTAATGGTCATGTGTCAAAACTGCTGTTTCTGTAAAAATCCCGCTTCATAAGAATGCCAGGCTGAAACAGACATGGCCAAAATGGTGCCGAATGCCAATAAGGCGCCACTAAAATACCACTGCATTTATTGGTCTTTGTTTTATTGATGCATCTGACTAATAATATGAACCAATAGTTCTCACTGGCCCAAAACTGCTAAAACAATCTATGACTGCTGTATCAGAACACTCAGTGTAATGATAAGCAAAACTGTTAAAAGTCAGTAAAACCTGAGAAAATCAGCTTCAGAATTATTTGTTCTTGGCAACAAACAAGAATGTAAACTTATTTGTTCTTGGCAACAAACAAGAATGTAAACTTATTTATTCTTCAATGCACAATTTATCTACAGTTTTAACATAATGTCAAGCAAATGTGGCTTGTTACTATACACATGTTTTAATACACTTGATACATTTTATCAAGGACTTACATACATATATGGATTCGCAACTGCTAAAAATAGATCAAACAAAGTCTAAGTATAAGCATTGAAAAAGGCATCAGTCGGACATTTTAAATTCCAAGATGGCGGACATCTATTATAATCCTTTCATCTCCGAGATTAAACATTCGGAATACCACGGATATTTTCGCTGTTATTATCATTTGGATATCACAGATTTTTTCGTATTTTCGCTTTTGTAAACAATAGCTTGTATTCCCATTGATTCACATCTTAAAGACGTATATCACAATTGTTAGTGCGCATCACTACTGCGCAGGTGTACACTATACCGATTAGTTAATCTCACGAATAATGTGTAGATTACGAAAGTTTGTATTCGGTGCTAGTTTAAATAAATTTATGAAAAATATGCCTTTTATGTATTAATTCACATCTTTTAACTATGTATTAGATAGTATGATGAGAAGTAACATTAAAATATTCAAGAAAACTGTGTTTGATTTATATTTTATAAGGGTTGTTTGTTGAAATGCCTGATTTTTTTGTGTACTTTTTACTCATGCGGTCAACTTTAATCATGTGTATTAGAAAAAGTAGCATGGATACCCCCCTTTTTTTCCTTCGTATGTTGTTTAGTATTATATAATGTGCAATTATGTGAAGTTTTAAAAAAATCTGTCCGTTGAAAAAAAATTATGGATGTTTTTTTCTTCAATCATACATTAAATCGTCTTCCTTTTTAGAGGGATTTTGATAAATGAATACTTTTTGTCCCAAATTTGGTTAAAATTAGACAGATTTGATCCTTTAAACAATATTTGCACACTATTCCAATCAAAACGGTGTATATAAATTGGTTGTTGATGAAGAAATACAGTTGTACAAGCCATTTTTCAAAAGTACATGTTTTTTTATCATCCGCTCAAAATGGTCTTATAGGGGGGTCATACAATCGGGCATAACTCACAAATGAGCATGGATACCTATATTTTTCTTTTTGTTTTTGTGGTAGGAAAGGACTAATCTTTATATATGCGAAGTTTAAAAAAATTCTGTCCGTTAGATTTTATTGTGATAATTATACGTCCTTAATGGCTAAGTCACATAGCCCGGCCGATGTCCGGGCTCGGTAGAGCTCGGTGGATTTTTTTGGTGCCACCGAGCTCTCCTCATCGGAAGCAGAGCTCGGTGACGTGAACGGACTCCGTCCGGACATCTTCAGGCGACCGACCGAACACCGGCCGGTGATCGTACGGAATCTGTCTCAAAATGGGATTTTCTTTTCTGCCGATGTGGCAGCAACTACCGGCCGGAGGTCGGCCGGACATCGGAAGGAATACGGCCGGTACTCGAGCAGGTAACAGGACACCGTGCGATCGCCGGCCGGGTTGTTAATGGGCTTTTCACAATGACCGGCCGATGCTCGTCCGATGTAACACGGACTTGGGTGCCGCGCTTTTCCGTTCTCCCTACTGACTGACATTGTCAGTTCATCAATATGGCTGCACCTAGGAGGCTTCGAATGGCACTGCTCGAACAGGAACTGGCTCAAGCAAGGTTCCAGTACAACCTGGTCCTGGCGGCAATATTAGAAGCCACCGAGATGGAGCGACAGAGGGCCGGCAGAAGAGAAAGACGCTGGTGGGTGCGAGAGTGGATTCTACGCAGACCCATTTTCGGCCAGTACGAGACTATCATGAGGGAACTCGAGGCCGAGCACGTTGCCGATTTCAAAGCCTTCCTCCGCATGGAGCCACAGATGTTCTATGAATTGCTTAACCGAGTTGGCCCCCGCATTACCAAGAGTACAAGGTAAGTTAATCCGTTTGTTTGTTTGTTGTTTGTTTGTTTGTTTGTTGCTTCACGTCTCACCAACAGTATTTCAGTCATTTCAGAGACGGTCAGTTGACCTACTACACACTGTTCCTGGGCGGGCCGCTCAACCATCCCTATGAGCGGTACACCAGTACTAATGCACACCTTTATTCCACAGGCAACTGACAACCTCTCTACATATGCAGCGGTAGAGGGAGAATGGCCGTAGAAATAATTTCATTACCAATCAACCGTGGAAGTTTGGTTGCCGGGACTGGGATTCGAACTCGAGACCCCTGGATTGCTAGGCAAGTGTTCTACCACTGCACCACCGGGCCCGGCAAGTTAATCCGTATTTTGCAAACGAAATTCCCTCCAAACATTATATTCTTGCTACGGTTTAATCATATTTCATCCTCTTCCTTTGCAGGCATCGAACCCCCTTGGACCCTGGGCTGAAGCTGGCAATCACCTTGAGGTTTTTGGCGACCGGAAGCAGGTACCACGATCTTGCGTTTGCGTTTCGTGTCCCACATAACACCATCGCCCTTTTCATCCCCGTGGTGTGTCAGGCCATCTACGACGTATACGAGGATGAGATGTGGGCCACTCCCCAGACAGAAGATGAATGGCGCCTGGTGGCCGAGGGATTCGGAGACAGGTGGAACTTCCCCCACTGTTGTGGCGCGATCGATGGGAAGCACGTCGCAATCAAGAAGCCCCCCAAGAGTGGCTCACTCTACTACAACTATAAAGGGTTCTTTTCTATCGTCATGCTTGCGGTGGTAGACTCGAAATACAAGTTCATCTGGGTGGATGTGGGATCACCAGGGTCGTATTCCGATGCCGGCATCTTTAACCGGTCGCGGCTAGAGCCAGGTCTTCGTGAGGCAACGATCGGACTCCCCCACCCGGATCCCCTGCCTAATGACGACCGGGACACACCTTACTACATGGTCGGAGACGACGCCTTCCCCCTTCGGCGATACATGTTAAAGCCCTATCCTCATCGTCACCTGGCACGGGACGAGCGGATCTTCAATTACCGGTGTTCCAGGGCACGCCGTGTGGTTGAAAATGCTTTTGGTATACTGGCCAATCGCTTCAGATGTCTCCTAACAACCCTGGGAATGAGACCGTCGACAGTTACTAAGACCGTCATGGCCTGTATGACCATACACAACGTCATGAGGACTCGTTACCCCAACATCCAGAATGCCGATGTCGACCGGGAAGATGAGCAGGGCCAGTTCATCGCGGGTGCATGGCGAGACCAAGCCGTGCTGGAAGATGTGCAAGCAGCAGGGAACGGACCAAGATTGACCGGACCAGGCAAAGAACTGCGCGCATACCTCAAGAATTACTTTTGCAGTCCTGCCGGGAGTGTGCCATGGCAAGATGTGGCAATAAACCAACAGTAACGTCTGTATTCTGTGTAACAATATGCATGTACTGGATGCAACCATAGACAGTTCTCAGGACTTAGTACATTGTCGTATATTACAGTCCATTATTCAGTATGTTGTTTGCAAAATTAAAACTGTTATTGTGTATTCTTAAAACATTGTCTTTATATTTTATGCCACCGCTTGTAGATCAGGAGGGGCATTTTGTTTTTGATCTGTCTGGTTGTCTGTTTATCACCAAACTTTAATATTGGCTATAACTTTTGAATTACTGGTCAAAGAAACTTGAAACTTGGAATACATGCCTTTCTCATGGAACAACACATTTGGATGACTTGCGCAAGATCAATGGTTCTACCCAGTATTTGATTGAACAAAACAGTTTGGTACACCTGAGCTTAACTTCAAACAATAAATCAACCAATCAGTCAAAAGTACAGTGGCCCGTTTCACTAAACTTCGTAAGTCTTAAGAATTCGTAAGTCAAAAATTTAGAATTATTTAAAGTTTTTATAACTTCGTCTACTCCTGCCATGTGACATCTCTTTTCAAGGACGATTCCAAAGAGATGTCACATGGCATGATTAACTTAAGATATCAGAAATTACAAACATTTTAAAGTTTCGACTTACGAATTCTTAAGACTTACGAAGTTTAGTGAAATGGGCCCAGTCACGTTTCTCTGATGCGGTGTCTGGACAGGCTTTACACATTTTGACACTCGTCAGAGCAAAAATAGACAATTATCGACCAATCTATGCAATGAAAGTATACTTATTTAAAGATTAACGTTGTAGCCATTGATCAGGATAAACACTAGTATGAAAGTCCCTTTTGGTATGACGTCGGCCAAATATAAAAATTAATGTACACCAGTACGAAAATAATCATTTGTGGGTAAATAATAAAACAACATAATGTTCATCGTGATTAATTTTGATAACTGTAATTATACGAGGCACACTGTAACTGTAATTATACGAGGCACACTGTTACTATGATTGTACGAGGCAAACTGTTACTGTGATTGTACGAGGCACATTGTTACTGTATTGTACAAAACACACTGTCAGTACATACACTACAACTTGGGGCAACTTGGCTGAGGTGTGTCTCTGTCAGATTGTGCATAATTCCATGCCCTGTCTCTACTCCTGCTCCTGATCTGAGTTGTCGTCGTCACCACCGATTGTGTTATCACGTTCAGTGCTAGCCAGCACTCTGCTGGTCGCACCTAGCACTTGTGAAAGACTGTTATCTTTTGGCCTCTGTGCATGTGACTGCATGTTGCCGGATGATGAAAGCTGCCACGCAGCTTCAGCGATGTTGGATCCTTGGCTGGCTGCCAATGGAGACTGCAAGGCCAGCAAGGCTGAGAGGTCATAGGTCGCAGAATTAGCAGGTGGTGCAGAGACTGCCCTGGTAGACTGAAACATAGCAGAGGCATAACAATTGACCGTTTTGCAAGAAAACTTAAGTGTTTGTATGGCGGGTCGTAAAAGGTCGCCCGTACTTCGTCCTCAGTACAGTTATACTGATATAGTTTCTGGTCTTTCGGGATCATTAAATGTTATTCGGTGTATTTGAAGTTTGAATAACGCTGAGGCCGGTGCTTGGGGGCGTTGACAGTGTAGTACATTTCATTGCTGTCAATGAACAGTCTTAATATAACCGAGACTGCAATTTTCTCTCTTCTGTTGCATGTTTTGCTTCCAGGAGATCATATCACCATAATTTAATTAAGGTTATGACATGCATTAGATCTGAATATTGGAAATTAATTATTATTATTATATATACTGTTTAATATCACAATGAAAAAAACACATACCTGCCACTGTTCATACTGCTGATCTGGCGGCTGCTGCTGCCGCAATGGAGCCGTAGCAAAGGGGATAAACGGTTGCGACTGTGGTTTCTGGGATACGGACTGAAGATACATCGGCTGGTGGTGATGAGGATCTACCATCGGGATGGGTGGCTGTACGAACTGCGATGGGGGTGTTGGAGGATGCTGTTGGGGGTGCTGCTGAGTCCCCGGCATGAGCGGGACGTATTTCATGAAGGTGGTGAAAGTCTCCTGCTGAAACTCTCTGTACCGAGGTGCTGGCACCTGGTTGTTCGCGCTTGTCATCCACTCAGCCCAGGCGTCACGCTCGGCCTGGAACGGATCTGCAACTGCTGTCTGGGCTATACGCACCTGTAAACATAACAATTATAAATACAGCTTTTCAAGAATGTACCCAGAAACCACAAATACGCAGAAAACTAAAAACTCAGTCGAAACTTAACCCCTCATAAATAAAACTTACATTTGACCAGTACATTACAAAGAAAATAAGATTTTAAATAGGGGACCTCCTTTGTACGGGCAGTGGCTTAAAACCGCTTGTGTTTTAGGAACCGCCAACTCACACATCTACACTTCAATACACAAAACTTGCATTTTGTATGGGATTGAAATAGCAGAAAATGGTTTATTTTGCATTTTGTCGAGTATTTAGTTCTATTTACCTTTTCCGCTGCGTCCTGAGTGGCCTTGCTACTTGACTTGAGACACGCGATCAGCGTCCTGGACATGTCGCTGACGGATGCAGCCTTGTCCTTCTTGCGGGCAGCTCCTACTCCCTGCGACGTGGCCGGCTCAGACTCAGACGCTGCAGCATACTCCAAATCCGACGCCGAATTCTCGTCCTCACCAGCCAGCTGAAGCATTCAAACCATCAATAGTAAAATCGCGGCAAGTAGAAAGAAGGGTGAGCAACTCACTGGCAAAGAAAAACAATAAGACAACTCTTTGATAACTTAGAAAATCTACTGGCAGATGCTTACCCTCCCACAGGTCGATTTCAGCGTCCGTGGTACGTGATGAGCGTCCAGAAACTCGTATGCCTTCAGTTTGAACTTCTGGAGTGACGTAAGAGGGGCCGCCGCGGATCCACTCTTGCTAATTTTGGGCCTGTTCTTGAGCTTGAAGTGTTCGGTACGGCAACTTGTGAAATGCCTCTGTATGGCTTGGACTGCAACACACATACAAATTCATTAGGTTTGTTTGTTTGTTTGTTTGTTTGTTTGATTGGGTTTTACGTCCCACGAACATTATTTCAGTCATATAGAGACGGTCAGTTTTACACTCCGTTCCTGGGCGGGCCGCTCAACCAACCCCATGAGCGGCACACCAGTACTAGGAGCACATTTCTTCCACAAGCAACTGACAGCTTCCCTTCATATTCAGCGGAAGGTGGCTGGTCGTAGAAAAATCCACGACCATCCGTGGAAGACGTGACTGCCATTACTGACAGCGGCAGCCGGATAATTCTAAGCCCCTACCGGCAGGGCACAATTCATTAAGACATTTAACAATGTTTTCTAAAGTAAAACATCGTAAATTCAAAATTTGACAAATTTAAAAATAACTTCAAACATTTCAAAAGCTGACAAGGTCTCACCAGAAAGCTCAATCTGTTCGCTAAACTTGTCCAGAGTCCATTCCTTCAACTTCGTGTTTTTGTAATTCTCATGCCCAACATCGTAGTACATAGGGTGTCCCTCGTAGAAATCTGCTATCTTTTGCATCTGGTCTTGGGTGATCTCCTCTATCGGCACACCAACGGCTCGCCGCGACGCCGACGAGGACTTGGACGAGGACGTGGGCCTGGACGAGGACGTGGGCTTGGACTGCGAAGTTGACGCCTGGGACACCCGGGACGCCATGGACTCAGCATCGGATATCTCCCCCTCGGTACCACTGGCACCACCTTCTTCCTCATTTGTCCTCTTTCGGGGAGATTTTCTCGTCTGCATTGCTTGTTTCTTTTGCCCCCTTCCATTGCTGCTAGCGGGCCTTTTTTTGCCGCAATTCTTCTCTAATCTCGGCATCCTGTTACTTACGTGTGTCAAGACCGAATGGATAATGCTGTATACAGACAGTAGCGAACAGTATATATACTAGCAGATATTTCCGGCCGGGTTACGGCCGAATTCCGGCCGAGCATCGGTCAGCCACCGGTACTATACTTTCAAAGGGTCTGTCCCACATCGGCCGTAGCTCGGTCGGAGCTCGGCCGGTGTCCGTTAAAAAAACTCGTCCTCTGGTTGTCTCAGATGCACGGGACACCGGCCGATACTCGGCCGTACACCGGCCGACGTGTTTTCCGATGTGGTTACGATGGGGCTGCGATGAGGGAGCTCGTTGAGAGCCCGTTGAAATTTAGCTCCAAAGTTAAAATTTCACCGAACTGTCACCAATGCGGTTTTAAGCAACAAACTCCACGGATGTTCGGCCGGTGTTCGGCCGAGTTCGGTGAAAATCGCACCGCTGGCTCATCGGAACCTCATCGGCCGGGCTATGTGACCTAGTCTTAATATCGCGGGATTTGATTGCTTTCAACTGTTAATACGGAAGTTGCGAATCCATGTATGTATATAAGTCCTTGATTTTATTATCTGTGTTTATCAACACTTCTTTCCCTTAAAGGGTGGGTACAAACTTCACTCAGTCAAACCAACCCTTGGCAATGGCTCCCTTCTTACAGGTCCAATCGTTGAGAAAAAGTAATATTGTCAAGATGCAGAATTGGGTCATTCTCGTTTAACTCATTCTTGACTTTTCACCGGAGATGATATGCCAGAATGTATTTCATGCGGTGCACCATATTCTATCAGACATGTCCTTGTTGACTGCATCGACCTTCAGCCAATTTTAATGTTCGGGACATAAAGACACTATTTGAAACTGTCAAACCTGAAACTATCATCAATTATATAAGGGAAGTAGGACTTCACAGTAGACAATGATATTTTTTTATACATTTTATCTATGTTAAATATTTAATTAACATTTGCTGTCACCATTTGATTTTAAACCTATTCATGTCAGTCACCCTTCATTCTCATTAATTAATTTATTCACTTTATTTTATTACATGACTTAAATCTATTGATTTCCCCTTTTTAATTTTTATTGTGCGCTATATGACCATTTGCGGTCCATGCACCATAAAACCACACAAATCTAATCTAAGGTTGGGTACCAACCAGCACACTAACCTTTAAAGTCAAACCTGTGTTAGCGGTCACCTCCAAATAAAGGCCAACCTGTGAATGGAGGCCATTCTTTTAAAAGTCACCACTGATGATATATGACAAAATGACCACTGAATAAAGGTCACCTATCAATAAAGACCACTTAACATCTTTCCCAAGGGTGGCCTTTGTTCACAGGTTTCTCTGTAAACAGATTCTCTCGGATTCTAACCAAGAACTGACCAAGTAAGCTTATCAAATGCACCACAGCTTATATTGACTGGCGCACACCAACTTGCTCTGCCGATTATACATTCATATAAGTATCTGAACAACTCATCACAAATCATCGAAACCACCTGACCCGTTAATAAGCTAATTTTCTCAATGAGACAAAACTATTACCTTACATACAGACACTTTAACAACGATTCAACCCTATTTATTAATTCTTGTGTTACTTTCTGCAAGCCCTTGGATGTATCACAAAAATAACTTACCCAAATAGACTGCTGTTTAGGCTCTCACTGACCTTCTACTTGCAGAAAACTGAAACTAATTAAATCTTGTTTTGCAAAAATACTAGTTTTTCTGGCAATATCAAGGAAGTTAGCTCCCCTTAAACTATCATCTAACAACAAATTATTTACATCCCTAAATTTCACCATTTCATGATGACCATCCTTAATATTTCGGTATCCGCCTCTTTGGTCGAGTAGTTAAGGTCGCTGACTTCAAATCAGTGTAGCCTCTCACTAATAGAGGGTCATGGATTCAAGCCCCGCTACTGACCATATCTCTTTATGTGAGAAAATAGGCAGTTGCTAATGGAGGATGGGAGTCTAGTACTGGTTCTTCCCTTTTCCCTGGAACGATGGTTAGGTGAACTGTGTACCTCATATGTCTCTGACTGTTGAAAAGGGGCATAAAACTCAAATAATCAAACAAACTAATATATCAATCGGCAGTAGATATACCGTACCTAATGGCGACACCCTGAAAACAAAATATCTCTTCTGTCCAGATTCTGCCCATGAAAAAGCTGAATAATATGCTCGTGAAAGATCTTAACATGGTGTTGTGCCCCTTTAATATCAAATGTGTATAGAAAATTGTGTTTTAAAAAACGTATGTCTTGCTAAATTTTAGGTCATGATTTTCATTGCAAAATTTATACTTTAGGATAATGGACCCTTATACAAACTTTTAATGACTATCTGAACAAAAGTTAGAGCTACATGAAGCCTAATGAATTGTGACATTCAAACATGATTGAATATTAACTTTTAACCATACAATATTTTAATATGTTGGACCTATCAAAAAGGGAGATAATATTTCATACTTGTACTTAAACTGGTTCCCGTTCCAAGTTGCAGTGCACCAAAGGAACAGGTGTTAAAGTGATACTGTAATTAAATTAAATGCAAAACTATTTTTAAAAAGTATAAAAATCTACACAGGTGACAAAAAATTGTCAAACACCAATCTTGATCGAGTACTCGATTTTTAAAAAAAGACTTAATATTTTTTTTAAGAAAAGGTCAGTAGTCCATTTCGAAATACATTTCAGTAGCTGTGTGTATTTAAATTCTACTTTATTAAGTGTTTGAACAACGAAGATCAGAAAATAATCATCCAGTTCCCTTATCTGCCCAGATACCAATCGAATTGACTGATCAACACCATGGAAATTTTAGGCCATACCTGTTGGCTTTGTACAAACAAGTCAACGGGAACCAGTTTCACTAGTACTCTCCCTTTTCTTTTATTATATAGCATTTTTAATTTCATGTTTACAAATTACAAAATTGCACAGTTCAGAAAAAACTTGGGGTGAATGATTAATAAATGATTTATTTTATTGAAAATAAACAAAAAATGAATTATTGTATTAGGGTCTGTAATCCATATAATCTGGATTGATATGTTGACAGTCTAAAACTTACCTTGGTTTACCATGCCTATTATAATAAGCGACAGTTAGTGGATTAATTACATTTGGGGCCTCTGCAACTTCTTCTATGCACCTTAAAGCCCCATTAGCTTTTTGCTATAAAAAAATATATGCAAAAAACAAACAATTGCTGATATTATCCCAAGATAAATATTACCGACGAAACAAGCCCTTTTTCTTCGAAAAAACTCATTTCGCTGTGAATTTTGCTTTTGTAAACTTGAAATATATAGAGCACGTGACGTCACTTCATGCCGTGTGCATTATATGACTGCGGAAAACCAACACCGGATTCCTCTATTATAGAACAAACGGAAGCTATTACGACCGATAAATTTATATGATTATGGGACTTTAAGCGAGCAGTTTTCAAATCTCACTTGAAACAAATTGGACAATTTTTTCTGGCAGACCTGTTATTTTCAAGCTCAACAGACTTTAGTAATGTTTTAAACCTTCCGAAACTACAGTTAAAATATATTCCCTAGCTCCACCTCTTACCAGTGCTCAATACAATTCTGCAATCTTCCTACTGAAGACTCGGCTTTACTTTCTTGTGCCTATGTGCAACAATCTTATTCAAAATTTAAGGATTTTTATATTTAATCCAATTTGACTCCACAGTCTTGTTTTTAAAAATTATAACATAATTTATACATACTACATGTGCAATGCTATTCTTATTCACTGCCACCTCCATGCAACCCAATGCTCAGACTTCCCATATTTGAAACATAGAGTGGTTGGTTTCCTGTTGAGGTCTGCTGATTCTGTACAAAACATCTTGACTTATCCTGACATTCTTGTTGAACTTTCCAATCCCCCTGACTTGCCCCCTGTGGATTTTCTTTGCTTCATTGGAATTTTCTAACCCTCCCCCTCACTTGATTGTTCATAGGAAAATCTGAAAATAAATCAGAGGACATAAAGCTTAGTAGATATTTGACATGTAGCATTGGTTAGTAGACATAATTGATAAATATCATAACCCCCCCATGAGATAAAATTCCCAGGGTGTCACTTGATTGTACATAGGAAAATCTTGAAAAAAAAGTCATTAAAATAATCCAAGAGCCTAGAGCTAGGTATTTGGCATGTAACATCACTTTGTGGACCTCTACCAAACTGTATGTATCATTACTCTGGGGGTATCCTGCCCAAGGGGCTGCTTGACTTTACTCAAGATTTCTATATGAAAATCTTAACAAATCTAATCTAAAACCAGAACATTTTTAGAGCTCAGATATTTAGTATGTAGCATGGATGACTACCAAGATTGATAAAATCATGATCCCCTGGTCAAATTGACCCTACCCTGGGGAGTCACTGTTTCATGTAGGAAAATCTTCAAGAATTTACTAAAAATCAACCAGACTGGCCTGGAATTTAGATATTTCCATGATGTAGCATTGCATAGTAGACCTCTACCAAATTTGTTCATAGCCATGAACCGCATGATCAAAATTACCTTACCTCTCGTGGTCACTTGATTGTGCAAGGCTGCTATACCGCAGTGGGCCAATGTTGCTTAAACTTGGCCGAATGTTCCTGGCCTGAAGCTCTTCCAAAGGTATTCAAAGAATTCCATTCCATGCAAACCTCTGGTAACCATGGGAATGGAAAGAAAAAACTTTAAAAATCTTTCTCTTAAACTGCTAGGGCTTGCTAACATATTCAACATAGAATACTATCTTTTGGATTTCTACCAAGATTGTTCAAAGTATAGCCATGGGTCAAAATTGGCCCGCCCAGGTGTCATGGGTTTTTCTTATGGTAAAAACTTCAAAATTCTGTTCTCTGAAACATAAATCTTTGGCATGAAACATTGTGTAGTGGCCCTCTTGTTTTAACACCAATTCTGTCTTTGCAAAATTATAGCAATATTGCCAGGCATCCTTTCACACTTATAAATGTTGAAGATGGAAAATGACCATCATGGCTGACTGTTGCTAAGCCACCAACTCAAGAAGATGGGAACTTTAATATCATTTTAACATTTAAAACCTTGAAATATGAAAAATATCTGCAAAAGAGCACTTGCTACCTAACAATTTTTTTTTACAAAATAGTCATCATTAGTGCCACCCAAAACAAAATGGCCTCTTAAGTTCCAAGTCTCAACCATTCTGTTCATGAGTAAACTTCAGTCAGAAAAAAACATGTCTACCAAATTCAGTAAAAAACAAAATGTCAGTTTACGTGTTCTATCAAACAGAAATATGAAGGCCATGCTGAAATATAGTTGGAACCTCTCCAAAGCAACACCCTTTTGGAGTTGCAATTGTGTTGTTGTTGTGAGAGGTTGTTGCTTTAGAGAGGCTAAATTCAAGTTAAGATATGCAGTGGGAAAAATCATGCTGTTGTTGAAAGGGAGGTTGTTGCTCAAGAGAGGGCTGCTCTGGAGAGGTTGTACTGTCGTATGAAATAATGGTAACAATGTACCTTAGAAAGGTGTGAATATGAAAGGTCACCTAAAACTTCAAGCAATCTTTATGCCTTTAAATTGCAAATATCAAGTGATAATTTGTCATGTATATTCAAGTATAGTTTTATCTATGTACAGAAATTAAGATTCATGTAAAATCACTTGACAGGTGCCGTTTTGATGCTTGGGTCTCTATCATTAGTAGGTTTTTACTGCATTAACAAAGTTCTTTTTATTTAAGAAAATGAAAGAGTGCAATAAGGGCAGATCTACAATTTTTCGTCTCCACGAAAATGCCATTTTATTAAAAAAAAAAACAGAAAAAATGGAGCCTAACGAAAAGTTATCTGCTTAAATTAGGGTTTGTTTAAATTCTACTGGACTAATAAAAATAGCATTTCATAATTCCGTTCAACACTACATGAATATGATTGCACCAAAATAAGTAGTATAATTCAAAATACATTCTCTCCTGAGCGAATTTTATGCTAACAATTTCACACTTATCAGTATTTTTTGTTGAAATAAGTTTGTAACCAGGGAACACAGTCATGCATATGTGTATTTTGGAATTAAGCTTAATGATACTAGGAGGAAAAAGGGAAAGTAGGAGTAAAACAGCCATTTTATGAAATTAACTAGTTTCTTGTTTGTATATTTTTTCTTTTTACTTTTAGACAAATGACCATACATGTAACAGAGTGACAAGTAAATTTAATAATAAAATTACCCATTACATGAACAATGTGCATGTTTATATACAGAAAGTCGCTTAGTGATAAATCTTTGATACCCTGGTGCACATGGGTAGGGTAGTACATGCAAGAAGTGATCCTTATACCTTCTCTTTTTACGGTAGAACCTTTCTAATCTGATCTTGTTCAGGACTGACAAAATCTTAACAAAGAGCGCACAAATAACAAAATGGGAAAAAAATTTAGGTAGCGCCTGATTATATTAAAGAAAAACAGAATCACAATTATTGTCTTATTTAAAATATAATTTTTAACACCAAATGTAAAGTATTTGTTCTACTTACCTGTAATGTACCTGTCATCCTCAAATTTTAATGTTTGTGATGTATGGTTTCAAGTTTTTACTTATACTTATTTAACCTTTTAATAATTTTACAATTTCAACATTTATTTTCAGTAATATATTTTGGTTTGAACACTGTAACTTTATAAAATTATGCTAATTTTTTCAACTTGACTTTATAAAATTATGCTGATTTTTTTACTATTTCTCATGCAATAAGCAGTTACAACCTATTTTATGTGTAATATATTTCCTATGTACCATTTTTTACAAATGGTTGAAACATGAGTTAAAATAATGATAATAAAAACAATGGTCATTTAATATCTTATCTATAATAATACACATCAACAAAGCACTAGGCTTAAATGATGTATTCAAATATTTGGATACTGCCATGTCCATAGCCCAAATTTTGGAGTGCATAGTTTTAAGCTACCATGTGCAGTAAATGATCTTAATGATCATTAATTTTGTGTATTGGTAGAAGACCATTGTTTAAGATAAAACTTGAATTGGCATGCATATACATATATTTATATATATTTATAGCCACATATTTGTTGTCTGACTTTTCTCATGAAGTTGGAACAGTCATGTTTTTTGACTAGTACTATTCCTCTGACAACTTTGTCTGTTGTAACTTGTGTTTCAATTTCAACTTTTTGCCATTAAGATTAAGCTTGTGCTAGTAACCACTTTGCATTTACTTTTTTATTTTGTTTCTGAGAATGTATTTTTTTAGGTATGAAAATGAGTAACAGGTGAGCTTTGAAGCATAGATTTTGTGATAAAAAAAACTGTCACTAAATCAGATTTTTTTAATAAGCTACTTGATTTATTGATTGCCTTGATTTCCACAACGTTCAGTGTTACATACAATGTTGATAGATTTTTTTTAGTTACTACAAGTTTTTTTGTGGAATTCTGGCTTTTAATTTGAAATTCAAATAGACCAATTTTCAAAGCCTGAGATTAATAAGGATCACACTTCTTCGTAGAACTCACCCATGATGCTGGTTATTGTAATTCAAACAGACTAATCCTATTGTCACAAAGTCATTGATTTTGTTTGTATTGTAAAACAATTTATAAGTGATTACCCTCCATTTTGAATCTGAGTAAAGTGTGTTTAAGTATCATAAGGTTTTGTGTAACAAAGGAAAATATTGGCAGGAATAATAGATACATGCACTCAATATGACAAATACATTGTATCCGAATTCAGTAATATTAAACTTGAGTAAACATGTCCAATTTAATACTTAATATTTGCAAAATGACAGAATCTGATGTACAAAAAAATGAGTAAAATTTTAAGGGGCCATTGGTGTACACATCTTTCATAGGAACATAGTTTCAGTTATGTCAATACTATTAAAGCACAACCCTTATACTTCTGTCCCTGTAATGTTTTGCAAGTTTAATATGAGAACTTCAGAAGCTTTTATTTACATCACAACACTTCAGTTAACTTCACCGCACACTAATTCCACGAAATTAAATGCACAACCAAAGTTAATAAAGCAACATAATTTGATCAGCAGTTTCTTACCTAGTTTTAGTTTTTAGCTTGACTTTCGAAGAAAAATGAGAGCTATATACTACTTGCCCTAGCATCGGCATCTGAGTTGGTTAAAGTTTTTGATAAAGTACAATAACTTGAACATTATAAAAGATGTTCAACTCATACTTGGAAATCTTCCTTATGGGGACAAGGTGTATCTTAGGACAAGTGGCATAACTCTGTGGACTGTATTTTTAGAGTTATGCCACTTTTAACTTAGAAACTTTGGTTAAAGTTTTTTACTATGTCCATTATCTTGCACATTTTCAAAGATATTCTTGTGAAATTGGAAATACTTGCTTATAAGACAAAGGGCATAACTGTGTTAGCAGTATTTTTAGAGTAATGCCCCTTTTTAAGTTAGATTTTTTGTTAAAATAGGTAAAATAGTACAATATCTTGAAGACTTTCAAAGATATTCAACTCACACTTTGAATACTTCCTTATGGGGACAAGGCGCATCTGTAGGGTAAGCAACATAACTCTGTTAACAGTATTTTCAGAGTCATGCCCCTTTTTAACTTAGATTTTTCGTTAAAATAGGTAAAATAGTACAATATCTTGAAGACTTTCAAAGATATTCAACTCAAACTTTGAACACTTCTTATGGGGTCAAGGCGCATCTGTAGGGTAAGCAACATAACTCTGTTAACAGTATATTTAGAGTTATGCCCCTTTTCAACTTAGATTTTTTTGTTAAAATAGGTAAAATAGTACAATATCTTGAATACTTTCAAAGATATTCAACTCAAACTTTGAATACTTCCTTATGGGGACAAGGTGCAACTGTGTAGTTTCACTTTATTACAAAGAAAACAACATTTTCTTAGTTTAAATATAGTACGTTTCATGTTAAACTACACCATACCAATATTTAAACTGCTGATAATTATTATGTACTTAGAGTCCTAAAAGTTTGAATACTTGTTCTATTATAAGACCTCTATACATGCTTAACTATATCATCGTCGGATACCCACGGTCGTTGCCTCCGCTCCGCTACGTACATCTCCCGTGGGATTTTTCTTTACCGATTCGCCGTTTCGATAAATAACTAAAACCGTATTCTGATTGGATGCAGTACAATCTTGTAATGCGCCTAACAGCCAATCAGATCGCTCGTACTAAAACTATGTTCGTTTCACGTATAACTTCTATAATTTTTACTTTTAATTGTAGATAAACCGTTCTATACATAGCGTGACGTCACTACGTTTGTTTAACAGTAAGTGCATAGCGCTACCGTAGTGTACACATTGGTAGATAAACAGAACGAACATTTTCGCGTGGGCGCAGCCATTTTCATTTGTGTCTCCACGCCGGAGAGTATCGAAAATGTAAGCGTCGTTTCTATTGGTTAATGTATATTCTGTTCTATTCTATGAAAACGGCGAATCGGTAAAGAAAAATCCCACGGGAGATGTACGTAGCGGAGCGGAGGCAACGACCGTGGGTATCCGACGATGAACTATATATGAATTAATCATAAATCATCACTATACATAAACACTTCATTTCCATGAAAAAAGTCTGTAATACTAACTATGTTGTCTGCTATTCATGCTGGTTTGCATCTCTGCAGCTACTGCAACAAATCCATAACTCCATTTATAAATTTTGTTTGTCCCATTAACATAGGCAAAATTCTCATTTGGTCCAAAAATTCATTTACCGAGATTGTATTTGGTTGAAGGAATACAAGCTTGACATTACACAATGTCTGGTGAGGATGAGATTGCGCATTATCACTAAGATTTTCCATCTTTGACTTCTCATCTTCCTATCCACACACAAAATCCATTCCTCAAATAACCTACTGGTTATCCAGCTTTCACCTTACTTAAACATCTCAGTTTCACTGATCTCCCTATCACTAATGGTTTGAGTTTTCTCCTGTCATACTGGAGCAAAGAGCTACTGTAATACAATTTTTAGTACCCTTCCCCCCACACACCCCACCCCCGCATACTCTTCTCTTGACTTGATAAAAGTTGTTCTTCAACCGGCTATATAAAAGATCCCACTTTCATCCATATTAAATATGTCACGCGGTTCATATTCTTCACATAAATGTGTAAGCTTTCCAACCTGACACCTCATCTAGCATTTTGATGGCAGCAATACACTACTCAAGCATCAGAAGCGTGCGTATTTTTAGTACTCATAGTAACATGAACAAAGTCAGAGTTTATTTGTTTAATTTATGCATAAAATATCTTTAAGAAGCATGTCGACAATCACAACTAGAAATTAATAAACACTAATTTGCACTAATCCCTTGACACCATTCCATCGAACACACTAGACAATTGTTTGACATTTGACACACACATAATATTATATTCTTTACTGGCCGTTAGAGACTTATGACGGTCAATGACTGGCGGTTCATAGGTAGTAAATTGTCCTTGGGAACAAATTTGCGGGCCAGAGGTCTGAGATGACCGGTGGTGAATCGTTCTTTTAGTACCCGGTATGTTGAAAATCCACTGGGGAATTCAACGTGGCCTTTGCTAAGATGTGACCGCTGTTGAGAGATGAACGTTCATCGAGGTTCCACTGTAATGTTGTCTATGTCCCGCAAACATAAATCAACTTAACTGATGAATTCATCGCCCTTTCCTTGAAGAGTGGAAAGCACATTTAATGCACATTTAACTCATTATCAATCACTGGGAATATAGTCAAGCATGCTGTCCTACTGACAACTCTTGTTCTGGTACTTGTCTCCTTTATCTTCATTTTCGCCCTTTTGCTTGGTGTTGGGTTTATCTTGTCGGTCTAGACTTATAGAAAATAGTTTTTCTGTAATTTTTGTTGTGATGGATGAATTTAAGTGCATGTTGTTTCTTATATGTTGATTTCATGATGGAGATCTGAGCAAAATTTTCTTGGAATTTAGAGATATTAGGAGATATTGTATGTTGTGAACAGGGGTGTCATTTTGATAGGTGTCCCCTGTACCATGACCACTCAAGATATTGATCATTAATCAGGTATGAATCATTAAAGCATGGAGTGGACAGAGACTACTGAGTTCTCTTCTATGATATTAAATTGGCTGCAATCACTGACTACAGAAGGATCTTGAACGCTTGCAAATTTCCATTACTGATATAAGCCCGGAGAGAAAGAATAGGGCTTGGGTTGACAGCCATCTTATCACTTATTTCTGGTGACTCAGGGTATTCAGTCTCCTTCACTAGAGGATTATCATATTCCTCTGTGACTTTTCAACTAGACCAACTGTGCCATATAGTCCACAGATAAAAACGTTTATCAGATTTGTTCAGGACAATCCAGAGGTTCTAATTCTCTCTCTACATCTCTTACTATCAAACTTACTTAATTCTACTTTCATACTACTACCTTTGTCTTGCACTGTGCAGTCTTACTGTCATACAGAATATCCAAAAATGTTTTGACAGTTGGCTGGTCTTTGTTTTCTGACCAATTGAAATCAATTTAGAATTTTAATCAACCAATCGCTTATGGCTTATGCAATACTGCGCAATTGATCCTATTTTAATGTCATACTGCTTTCGTATTGCCAAAAGTGAACGGTTATGTTGATAATTGTATACTAAAATTACTTATTAATTATCATACATCTGTCTCTATATGATAAATCCATCACAACAATTAAATATTTTCAAGTGCAAACTATGCAGCTGTAGACATGCAAATGCATGTGCATAATCTAATTTGTTCAAATTAGATATATATGCTTGTCTCTGTCAAACATATAATTATTTTCTTTTAATTAATTAATTCAATCAATCAATTAATTATATCCATATACATTTGTAATATAAAATGAAACATGTATGAGGCCACTATGTTACACCAACTGTCACAAGGGATGCACATCATTATGACCCACATAAAAAATGTTAAGTTTAGTTGGTTCTTTAGACTACTGAATACAGATATACTTTTTTGGGAATCTTAACATGGTGTTAGTCCATGTGGTCCAGGGTACTAATTTACTAATGTCCAAGCAGTGACAACAGCTAGGAGTTCAAGGTCCTCAGTTTATGTATGTTAACTCCCTGCTGGCCATAATTAATATGTAGGCTCTCCAGTCAGATTTGACATGAGCCATTCAAGAAAATCCATGTTCTCAAACAGCGCTTGAAATGATATGGCCAAAATTATTTCAATTATTTTTATTATGTTGAAGTTGGATATAGGAATAAAGTAAAGCTTTGGTGAATTAAATATTTAGTGACCCCGTAACTCAGTTGATAGGGAGCTTGCACTATAAGCCCGAAGCCCTGGGCTCGAGTACTGGGCAGGAAACCCAAGTTTTCACTCTCACTTAAGTGTCGAACAAAATAATACTGCTGATTGAAACCAAATGAAAAGCTTGTTAAATGTTCACATGCTACTGTTGATATGCTGAAAAAATTCAAGATGATACTTACCATATTAAATATTCAATTTGATTTCTAAAATACAAGTGAATTATGCACTTTTTCTCCCAGATGATTTCAAACAGGATCACTGCTGAAAGTGATCAATATTTAGGCCTAAGTTGACAGATTCTATCTCGGTAAATTCATGAGATTCGGGGATCGTAATCTTGTTTTTTCACATGAGGTGTATTCTTAATTCTTAAAAATCGCTTTTATGACATTGTATCATGTCATTAGGGTCTGTGTGCTAAGAGGTTAAACATGATTTTCAGAAAATCAGAGAGAACACATAAATTTAAGCCAGTTTATATTGATTTACTTCTTTATTCCTAAAAGAAAAATTTAATTCATCTATCTACTGAACTGCAATGTTTAAGTTTTAGATGAGTGACTTGATAACAAAAGATTTGTGATTTCATTTGTGTATTATAAGAGTTAAATCATTTAATTTAGGCTCGGATCGGATCGTCGCTTGCATAACGATCCATAACCCTAAAATTAGGGGTAGGCAGATGCATCGTAATATCAATGCATTGCGATCCCAAGTGTCCCAAAAATTAACCAGAAGCATAACTACACTAGTCTATGATCAAGTAAGTTAAGTTACCCAACAGTTTGAATCTAAGTACTGAAAGTACTGAAGTGAGAATTTATTGTCATTGATTGTTACAGTATTATAAACTGTTGATGTCATCAAGAAATACTGTGGAATCATTAATTTTCGTTGGGGATTTAATTTCGTGGATTTCGTGGGTCGACTCATCCACGAAATCAAATCCCCACAAATTCAAAAGCAGAGATAAGGCATTTCTTTTCAAAAATCAAAATTCACGAATTTATGTCCCCACGAAATAGCTATTTTAGTAAAAACCACGAAAGTTGAACCCAACGAAAATTAATGATTTCACAGTAGCTGGTGATTATTGTCTCATTACAAACTATATTGGCAGCATATATTTTGTATAATATACATTATTATGATGTCTTTACTACCTAGGTTGGTGAAGTTAACTAAGGCACTGAAAATGATGGAAGAAATCTATTTATAATTTGTTTTATTTTTAATCAAACAATTGCTTTCAAACTGTATTCCTCAAGTAGAGATGTGGTGATTACCAAATCATTTGACTACTGAAATATGCATGCTCTGAAGGAGTCTTAACTATCATGCAAATAGTTTGAATCTTGTTCACTATTTTAAGGGTCCATGTACTAAATGAGCACAACAGTGTCAACTTGCGCATGCAACAGGTGCACATCCACAGGTGCATCACACATCTGCAATTAATAGAACAAATATTATAAGTCATTAAAGACATACAAGTGTAAAACAAACCATGTATCATACTGAATGAGAAGAAATTTCTATCAAGTGAACCATTTTTTTTCTAGTTATACTTAGAGTAAGAGCATTTCGAGGGCTTAGTGCAACACTGTCGTAACTTGTTCTTATTTCAGTATGAGTTACGACACTGTTGCGCTGAACCCTCGATTTGTCTACTGATCAAGAGGTCGCGAGTTTGAACTCCTCGTGAGGCTCACACCGTCTGTGACAAATTTGACTGAAGATATCACATCCTATGTTAAATTGATCTCTACCTCTGAATTATGTGGGTAGCTTGGCAAAAGCTTATGGATAGAATGTGGTTTGTACAGGTTAAGGCCGAAATGAAGTCTAGGAAAGCTGGTTTGGGATAACTGCCTTCCTCGACATAACTGAAATAATGTTGAAAATGTGTTAAACCCGATCAAACAAACAAACTGTATTAACATGGTGACCTAATTGTTAAATCTGTGTGACCCATATTTGAATGTGACAACCTTAACAGTACATGTAGTTCAGTGCAAAATAGCCTCTGTTTTCTGATTATTTGACCAGGTGATCTATTTTTTTTACCACTAATGACCCATATTAAAATTATTTGTAGATTTAATACAGACATTTATTCTGACCAAGCATTATGAAAATGTCATTCAAAGCTGTGCGTATGGACATTGTATTTTCAAGTTAAATCCATTATTCACGGGTCTATTTTCTACAAAGAAAGGTTTCCAAGAACAATTTTAACTACTACAAAATTAATGAAGTAGTAAAAATGAGCCATGGTCCTATATAATGTCTATTTGACCAGTAGAAGACCTGTTCAGCTTAAGCGACCATTTGCGGATTATTCTGAGCACATACTGGTCAAAAAGCTGTCTAGTTGATTTTACTGCCATATTTTATACCCCCGCAAACGAAGTTTGAGATGGTGTATATTGGAGTCACACTGTCGGTCTGTTGGTTGGTCCGTCCGTCCGTCTGTCCGCATAAAATATCAAAGTTTTTGAGCAAACTGCTTTCACATTCTTTAAGCAATTGCAATGAAACTTGTTATCACCATGAAGTGTAGATGTGAAAGACACAATTTTCATTCCCAGCGATTCACTCATTCCAGAGTTATGTCCCCTTGAACTTAGCCAAATTGTGTAGAATGGCACTCTTAGTTTGTGGAGCGAACTACTTCCACATTTTTCCAGGGATGAAATTGAAACTTGAAATATGTTATCACCATGAAGTGTATTTGTGCAAGACACAATTTTCATGCCCAGTGATCCACTCATTCCAGAGTTATGTCCCCTTGAACTTAGCCGTATAGTGAAGAAATTGCAGTCTTAGTTTGTGGAGCGAACTACTTCCACATTTTTCAAGGGATTGAATTGAAACTTGAAATATGTTATCAATATAAAATGTACATGTGCAAGACACAATTTTCATGCCCACTGATCCAATCATTGCAGAGTTATGTCCCCTTGAACTTAGCCGTATAGTGTACTATCACATTCTTAGTGTCAATGCGGCGGCGGGGTATTAGTCACCTCTGTGACAGCTCTAGTTCTTTATTTTAAGTATCATTTCGGTTTAATCAAAGGTGGTGAATTGTTTTAGAAGTCGGTATCAAAGAAAGTTTAGTTACAGCAAAAGGCAGCCACCATTTGTTGGTCCAATTTTGGAGAAAACGCTATTGCGATGTACAGTAAATAACCCATGTAGCATTTTGCCCAAGATACGCGTCAGGACACAACTTATATAAATTGGTTCACAAAACCAGCAAGTGTAATTTTCTGCAAATCTGAATCTGGAATCGGACCAGAACTTCAAGAGTTATGGGCCCTTGACTTTGAAAATTTGCTATATTTTAGCTTGTTTACACTCTAGCACCTACATTTATTCACCGATCCTAATAATATTTTCAGTCAATGTCCATAACCAAAAGATCTTGGACATGTTCGATTAAAGACGGAATCGGACCCAAACTTCAAGAGTTATGGGCCCTTGATTTTGAAAATTTGCTATATTTTACCTTGTTTACACTCTAGCGCCTTCATTTATTCACCGATCCTAATCATATTTACAATGAATGTGTATGACCTTATGGTTTTGGACAAGTTAAGTTATGGGTTGAATCGGACCACAACTTCAAGAGTTATGGACCCTTGGATTAGAAAATTTGCTACGTTTTAGCTTGTTTAACAGTATTATACCTTCATTGTTAGTTTTGATCTCAAAATCTACGTAAAAATGAGTTTTACAAGATGGAAACTATTACCTGGTCATTGATTATTGGCCTTTGTTCTCAGGTGAGCGATAAAGGGCCAATGTGGCCCTCTTGTCTATTTTTAGCGCTGTTGCAATATTCCTAGGTTTTAAAGTTTGTTGCTGACGTCATGAATGATGTTAACTGTCACCCAGTAAACAATTTACGTCAGCTAAACGTCGTATAGACGTCGGACCCAACGTCTGGTAAATGTTGGATATTGGTTGATTTTGCAAACCGCCTAGACATCAAAACCCGATATCTATCTGACGTCAGTATCTGACCAAAACTGACCAGATTACAACAAAACCCAGGCTGTTTGCAACCTTGTTCTTGGTTACCATCGGCTTTCAAAGCTCACCGAATCAAATTCTAAAAATAGCAACTAATGGCTTCCCCTATCACAACCAAAGAAGGGTTTGTGTGTTTTGTACAACATCGGACCGACATCGGGCAAACATGCTTAATTAGGTGTTCAAACTAGTAGTATCCAAATAATTCAAACAGTATTAGAATAAAAAGCTTTATTGAAACATAATTTCATATGAATAGGTTCTGCTCAGAAAAAATACATAGGTGCATCATATAAGTATCGGGCCTGTTTTAAAGGATCATATGAAAATTACGGTAATAACAAGGTACATGTAAAACTAGTGCATACTAGTTAAAAATAAATATTCATTGAAAAGTATCACATGCAGCCACCGGGTATCGAACCCGGATTGCCGGGTTACAAATTCAGTGCACGAACCACTGGACCACGGTCGTGGCTGTGTGTGTGGCACTGTGTGGCTGATAATACAACTGTCTAACCTCAGGATCAAACCCTGTTCTTCCAGCGCTATCAGCACTTTGATTATAATAAACACTGATCATGACCTCTGAAGTACTATTTAAGCATAACCTAATGTGTATTTTAGTATATACATGTATGTGATTGTAACATAATTATGTGTATGTATATTTACCACAATAAAATAAAGTACAGTAAAGTTCGAACAATCCAAGTGCATACAAGTAATACATATGAAAGAGAAAAAAATGGAGAAAAAAATATTTCATTTATATGAGGATATACTATACTAAGTAATTATTACATGCTAGAAAATACCTAAGTACCTGAATAGAAAAAAACACTTTTCGACCTGCTAACAACAATATTATAATAAAAATAGAAATATACGCCATCTTGGGAAGAGGTACCGACTCAGACCCTCATAATCTACATTTTGTAGTTTCATATCTGAAAGCAGTTTGCTCCCTTTGACCTCTCTGTTGGTGTAGGGCTCCCTTAGAGATATTTTCAAGGCTTGTAAATTTACTGATGGAGATAATACGGTGTCAGCAGACGATCTTAAACGGCAAATTGTGAGAGAAAAAATCTTTAAAATGTTCCTGTCATAGTTGTAAAGCATACAATATTATATATAGTTAATTAAGGTATCGGGAATGAATGTCTGGTAATATTAAGTTTTACCAATTTATAGATTTAAAAACTAGACCATGATTAATTACTTAAATAAACCCACTGTTTAAAGTCCATAGCAAGTGTTTTAGAACAAATATTACATTCGGTTGGTCTTCTATAAACTAATATCGCACATAATTTACAAATTTTTTAACAACGATATCTACTCTGTATATTGGAATATATTACAACAAATAGCCAAAAAATAACTATAAATGTATAATGTAGGGAACCATGCATCAGATTTTTTATAACGTCTTCCGTTCGTTAGAACGGTTAGATACTTGACTTTAAAGAAATTTTGTACCCTGAAACCCGCAGTTTATTACGTAAAATGCCATAAATATAAAATGAAAACAAGTATCAAAATTCTGAGGCACACTTCACTAGATTAACATTTCCGCTACAAAATACCGAAAACTGCTTTGAAATCTGTCATCATTAAGACAATGTAGTTGTCACATATGAATATCCTATAGTTAGAATTATCATAAACAAAAATGTAAAATCTTCTATCAATGCTTGTTGAATTCGCCAACTAAGATGGAGGTAAATATTGTAGATGCGGGAACTATGTATTCGAAAGTGACATCTACTGTGTATTTTTGTATGCGAGTAATTAACAATAAAAGTGTCAGATCATTATCGTCTCATGAAATCAACAAATTTCGATTAATTGATGCATCCCATACAATTTTGATAGCCAATCAAAATCACATATGTTTACAGTTTAATAATTAAACCACGCCCAGGATTGATGTCTAGTAAGAGATTTAATAACAAACTATTGTCATTAACGAATTTTTAGTATCATATAGTGCCAATATAATGCACAACAGGTTAGAGATGGTTTATGCTGATAAAGTAAAGTCGATAAAGGGGTAAAGTTTTTATCGCAATAAAACACTATTTTTGCCCGTTCAGTCAGGTCAGGGTTTTTTGTAGCTTGGTATTAAAGTATGATATTTAATCTTTGTAAATAACTTAAAATATTATTTTACAGTTTTTAGCATATAAAGCCAGAACCGATACCTTAAACGCCCATTCATCAAGTGATTTCATATTTGACGTACGACAATCATTGGCCCAATAATAAAGCCAATGTGAAATCACTTCAATAATAACATTATGAATGTAGGTCAAGATTTCATATGTTGTGTCAACATAATAACTTGAAATTAATATCAGTGGCGCGTTTCCCTTCTCCTCCATGTCTGTCGGGGGCATATTTAAGGATTAGTCTGTTGGAATGGTCTTTGTCTATTTCTGTTACACCCTCCTTATCCATTCTCATATCACTAGCTGGAATGAAAAACAAACATGGTTAAACAAAAAATTAATAGATGTTTTTTGTCTAAACATAAGACAAACATACAACCTTTCATACAGAGTACTCCATTCAAATGAGTGATTCCAGCCTACATGACATTCAGCACAAATTTTGTCAACTGTTAAGGTTTAGACAGAGTTCTAGTCAGACATGTACATGTTAATTATTGTAAATTTACCTGTGACTGCTCCGTTACCTGTGACTGCTCCGCAGACTGCAGTGCTCTTAATTGCAAATTTCTGTTTTCCTCCCTACATGTTAAATATTGCCATCAATTCATTACTCATCAGCCTGGACATAGACAGTACAGCAAATGAGCATAGTTCATTAAAATAATAGTTTCAAGAAAAATATATTGTAATAATTATTAATTTACGTAAGTGTATACCCAGATAAGTTCGAGCAGAATCAGAAAATGTAATTTGTATTGTCACTAAAGGTCTACAAAGGATCATGTGAAGCTAAACTTTCAAACTATAACCAGACTACAGTTATAATATGAATGTTGTCATCAGCATCTTTAATAGTTGCTTAATGAAAATAGTGTTAATGCATTTCATTAATTGTCCTAAAAGCTCACTTTTCCAAAATCTCTTGGCAATGTCTTTTGCATTCTAAGTTCCAATTGCTGAGTACCTGCACCTGCAAACATAATTGTTGAAGCAATAAGGTATACACTATTTCATAAAATTTAAAAAATTGGTAGATAACAGTCACTGCCCTGTAGGCATTGAATTTGCCTTTTTGTTGAAAGGGTCAATAGTCAAATGCAAAACACTAAAACATTTAAACTACTTGTAATACATGGTAATTTTAAAGTTTTACCCATTTTTCTTTCTTATGGTCTTCTGCATTTGGAGTCTTTAACTCTTGAAACTCATTCATATTTCTGAGTCAATACTTACGTTTTTATCTTCATATTTCTTAGTCACCTAGAGGGGAAAACAGAATGTTACCAATCAATATAATGGTTATATCTTTATTTTAGAATTTAGGGGTGGAAGAGAAAAAGTGGCCAAGATGGTAAAAACTAAGCCAAGAATGTATGGTTTAGTTATTTCTGAAGACAAGGGGAAAAGTGGCCAAGAATGTATGGTTTAATTATATCTGAACATAGTGGCCAAGAGGGTAAAAACTAACCAAAAATCAGAATGCAATACTGTTATTATAAGGGAGAAAAACTGGACAGGGGGGAAAATACAATGCTACACCGGGGGTCACATATGTTGTCTTATTTTCCGTCATTTTTCACTTACTGCAGCACAAGTGCAAATCAAATTTGTGAGTGATATTTCTATAATTCGTTTCTCAGGTGAGCATGCCAGGGCCAGTTTTACTTTTCCAATTTAAGGAAGCTCATCAAAATTAGGTTCATGAATATTGATTAATTATTTTGATGAAAATTTCATGAATTGTTCATTCATGAACCTTTGATGAACTTTTATGAGCAATTCATGAAACTTCATGAACTGTTTATTAACATCATCAATTCATGAACAAATTCTCTATAGTCATGACATACAGTGAGAAATTACTAGCTACTACACATTTTGAAAACCCATACAAATTCAGTGCTTTGATCTGTATACAGTAAACTATCTTTTGTGCTATACAGTACACTGGGCTTCTGACTATGTGTCCTTATGTAATCTTTCTACACTGAGAGACAATACAATATTCCAGCACTACAACTGTGAATGAATCTATTTCATGCATGTATTGATTGAAAATGTTGTGCGGATGAATACTTAATTATTATACTTGTTAGTTTTATCGTTTAAATTGCCAATATATTTCCAATGCTTTCAAGATCAACAGAATCCTGCAATATATCTCCAACTTATATCAAAACTGCAAAACTGGTACTATTTTTCAATGCAGATGAGAGGCGTCACTGTTTTGTAACTACATAATGTGGTGTATACCTATATAGGAACTTTGTTCCTAAAAACGCTTCTGGTTGCTCCGTTATAAGCTGTGCCATTAGGGATAAGTTAACCTTGTAACTCTAAACCTAATTTAGCGGAGTAATAGCAAAGTAAAAAATTCAAAGCATGGATAATATAACTTAGAGATACCAGACTTGAATGTCAGGTTCCTATCATTTAGTTTTAAGTATGCAATTATTTTCAAATAAACAAAACAATCTATTTTAGTTTCTTTTCGAGGTGTTGTAACCATTTTGAAATCACACGCCTGCCATTGTGAAGCCTGACTACTTTTTAGACATTGACAGAGGATTGGAAAGGAATGACAACTCTGGATAGAGATTGTCATTTGGGGTCAAAATAAGGTCAAAATGTCAAATATAATGAAAAGTTTTGAACACACCAGGTCATTGTTATGATTGAATCTTCATGAATTTTTGTCCGAATGTTTGTCTTAATGATGTCTTAGACAAGTTCGATAAAGGGTCATTTGGGGTCAATAATTAGGTCACTGGGTCAAATCTTAGAAAAACTTGTGAACCCTCTTGAGGTTACTGTTTGTATTGGATCATCACCAAATCTTGCCTGAATGTCTTGGACAATTTAGATAAGGGGTCAACTGGGGTCAAAAACTAGGTCACCAGGTCAAACTTGAGGAAAACCTTAATGAATGATTGTCATGTGAGCAATGTAGGTTCATCTTGGCCTTGGCGTGGTCAGCAAGTAGTCGAAAGCAAAAATTAAAATATTATTTTCATAATTTTGATAAAAAGCGAACGGCAAATCCGATGAACAAATAATTGAACTGGTATGGCCTTATCATCCTTTGTAAAATACACAACATATTCTACACTGGTCAATTAATTGCAGTAAGGTTTTGCAGTAATTTTTTCAGCTCACCTGAGTGTGAAGTATTAGTATAGTATTTTGTCTGTCGTCTGTCTGCCCATAATTCTTCAAATGACTTTCCTCTGAAACGGCTGTCAAATTTGAACAACCTCCGCAGGAATAATCTTTGGGTCGTCCTTTACAATAGTTGCTAAAGGAATGACATTCTGTGCTGTACTCTGGTTTCCATGGCAATCAAAAGGAAATTTTTTTTAAAATCTTGTCTTGAACCACATGGTCTAAAGCTTAGATATTAGCCATGGTGCACCATCTAGAGACCCTCTAATAAAGTTGCTAAAATGATGTCCCTGGGATTAAAATTGGCCCCATCCCAGGGGTCACTTGTTTGATATAGATTTATATAGGGGAAAATATAAAAAAGTTCTTGTCTAAAAGCACAAGGTTAAGAGCTTAGATATTTTGCATGTAGCAGCATGTAGAGGCCCTCCTACAAAATTGCTAAAAATGATATCCCTGAGGTCTTATCTTCCAATACTTTTTACTTATTGCAGCACACATTTAAATCAAATTCATAGTGATATTGTCACAACTCATTTCTCAGGTGAGCATTGCAGGGCCACATGATTCTCTTGTTTGTTAATCATTTTGTTTACACAGCAAATTTAACTCTCAGTATAAAACGGTTCAGTGCTTTCCTATCATCCCATTTGTCAACCAGTTTTCGATTTCAAAATTCTCATGCTTCTTGAAAAGTGTACACACGTTTGTAATGAGAACCAGTTTTCAATCAGATTGTTAGCAGACAGGCACATGGTAGGTTGATATTTTAGTAATGAAATTAATTTTAAGTCATAGGTATGTTAGTTTTATACAATTAATTTATGAATTCTTTCTGCAGATGATTTTGTATTACTATTTTATAGTTTGTTTAATTTTCTTCAATTTCTTTGTTAGGATATTGTAATGTTATTGCTGAATGGTGTAAAAAAACTTATTGACCATGTCTCTTTATGTGAGAAAGTAGGCAGTTGCTTTCAACTTTTCCATGTGCTTTCAAGTGACCAAAAAAGCCCAAACCTACCTATCATATTGTAATAAACAAGTAACCAGAAAAATACATATTTTGTTTATGCCTAAGGAGACCCAGGTGGTTATTAGAATGTTATAATAGATATTTTGTAGTTGATGTTTAAGCTCGGTTATTTAAAATAGATTTACTGTTTTACTGGCAGTATCGTGTATAGCAATATAACATCATCATAAGTGCTCAATGACTAATTTCAAATCTAACATTCTTATGCTCAACAACAATTGGTTGAATTTTTAGCTCACATAAGCCAATGGCTCAGGATGAGCTTTTAGGAATGAATGCCTATGCCCGTCCACACTTTGGATGTTTACACTCTAGCATCTGAAGCTATACATCGATTATGTTCAATTAAGGGCAAAATGTGATCAGTATTGGCCCTTGACTTAGAAAATTTGCTTTATTTTAATTTGTTTACATTCTTCATTTCTTCACCAATATTAAACATATTTACAGTGAGTGTGTATGACCTTAAGGTCTCTGAATGAGAGTTTGATATGGGAGAAATTGAATCAGTGCTTGCAGAGTTATAGGCCCTTGACTTAGAAAAATTGCTATATTGCAACTTGATAACTTTATAGCATCTTGATTTCTTCACTTATCGTAATCATATTTACACAGCATCCATTATTCATGAAAAAAATTTTTTTTTATCAAACTCTATGTAGAAACTGCGCATACAAGATGAAAAACTACATCACCTGGTCATTAATTATAGAGTAGTTGTTCTCAGGTGAGCAATATAGGGCAATCTTGGCCCTCTTGTTGATGGACTTTTTTAGCTTTTAATGGACCCATGATATGAGTGTTCATTTTTAAATTTATCATTTTATATTTAAGTCGTTGGCAACAAGAAGAACAGTGAACAATTCTAGGTATGGTGCATGTGAATGAATAGACTTGTATTCTTTTAGGCCTGTGTTCTACAATGAAGACTTGGCCATCAGTCTAAGGTAGGTGTTAAAAATTGCTTACTCTAAAATTATTACTCTCAGCGTGTCAATGACTTTACCATAAATATTTTCTGGTTGTACTCCAGTTGTCCACAATAGTTCAGTACATGTAATATACCAGTGGCAGGGATGTTATTTTTCATCTGCAGAATTTTGTGGTTTTGATCATCCTGGGACCAACTGGGGCCCTATCAGCCCTAAGCTCCCAGCTTAATGAATTTAATATTTCTCATTTTGCCATCCGACTACATTCACGGTAACCTGCAGCTAGCAGTAAACCAATTGGATTCTGTGCCAATACTTACCTTGCTCTCCGCATGCAGCAGTCTACTTCTCTACTTGTGATAAGTGTTCAATTTCATAGAAAATATGAAAATAAGATTGAAATTATGTTGTTGTTTTTTTGTAGATTGGTTGTCAGAACTTGAGAGAAAAATGAGAATGAAATCATCTACTTCTAGTCTTTGTGATGCTGCAATGGAACGGCCTTCCCATGATACTTCTATACTGTGTATATGTCTGCTTCAGGTATGTAGAGCCTGGTAGAGTTTCATAGATCAAATATTGTCTCTCCTTAATAGCATTGAACAATGTTTTATTCTTTTAAAGATGTTTTCTATTGAGCTGTCAGTTAAACATGGTGGCTGTACCATGTTCTTCTCAATGATATGTGTGGGACAAAATTAGTAAACAAACGCTCAACAACAAACAAAGCCTTTTGAAACTCACATGGTATAGGCACCGAGTTTAAAGATAAATTACTGAAATATTTGGAACTTTCTTAGGTTTTATGAGGATATAAAGCTGTCTCAACTAAGATTTAAAATCGTATATAAGACTTTCTGTTTATAGTATAAACTCAATTCATATGTATCGACAAATCCTAATTTTGACCTTCACTTAATTTGGGTGAGGAAACCTGCGACCCACCTTAAAGTCAGAAAATCATATGAAAATCTGATAGATTTTTACAAAAGTAATCTAAATAAGTTATGCAGAAATATGCCACTATATTAATGCCTTAATGAATGAATTTGTAACATAGTCAAATATCAACCCTGATAAACTCAAGTAAATCTTTCTGTATTCATTCTTTATGAACTAACATTGTGGTCCTAAAGTGAAATCATGCAATCAAAGTACTGGAAGTACTAATGAAAACTGAACTAAAATAGACTAGCACTGCAACATAGAATGGGAATTAATTTAACTAGAGCTGTCACAGAGATGACTAATACCCCCGCCGTCGCATTGACACTATGAATGTGATAGTACACTTTAAGGCTAAGTTCAAGGGGACATAACTCTGGAATGAGTGAATTGCTGGGAATGAAAATTGGTGATAACATATTTCAAGTTTCATTGAAACTGCTTAAAGAATGTGAAAGTAGTTCGCTCCACAAACTTTTGATATTTTATGCGGACGGACGGACTGACCAACGACCGACTAACCGACAGACAGAGTGACTCCAATATACCCCCTCGCAAACCTCATTTGCGGGGGTATAGCATTTGCATGGTGGATGTAGTAAAACATAGTACTTTGGTCCGCATCAAAATTCATGCGCACCTAGCTAGTAAGGGCTATAGAAAGCTGTCTTATGGTTCTGTTTCCAATAATACTGAGGTACAATTAAAATTTTGAACCCAGTCTTTCATACAACAAAGATTTGGGAACCATTCTTTTATACAACAAAGATTTGGGAACCAGTTTTTGATACAACAAAGATTTTGCAACTGGTCTATAATGCTCTACTATAATGCACCTGTCAATATTTTGCCCAGGACCAGGGCCCGTATTTATAAAGCATCTTAATTATTTTCTTAAACTCAGTCAAAATTAGCTAAGCTAAGAAATAATTTTATCTTAAGTGATATTTATGAATGCACTTAAGAAATATTTTAGTTAAGAAAATTCTTAATCTAGAAGATATTTTAAAATGGCGTTGCTATGAAATTCCAGGGTTATCCTTCCTAAAAATAGAACCGGAATGATTTCTATCACGCTTGCGCCCGCACATTTACGAAAATATAAGATAAATAAATAAATGATCAATTCAGCATTTTATATCTCCTTTATTATGCAAAATATGTGATAAAGTTCACAAATGATCTATCATATTACTGAGTAATGATGTTGTTTATAATGACAGTGTCATAATTACAATGAGTCGTATATATATATGTATACACAGTGGTGAAGCCAGAAACAAATTTAAGCCGGGGCACTCTAGGGAGGTCCAGCCCAAGGTCACTAGGGAGATCCGGGGGCATGCACCCCGAATTCTTATTTACCTAGAAAACATCTGGGTTTTTTTCACTCCTTTGTCAAAACTGTTGTTGCTTTGGAAACAGAAAAGTCAAAATATGGTGATGAAATTGGTATGTAAGTATGTACATCATTAGATGGAAATATTGAGATAGCGTATGTATGGTCATTCTTTGCCTTGAAGGGACTCCTATAGGGTTCACCAGTTATCCGGGTCCAAATGTAAGTCAATAAAAGAAACGAACGTAATAGAATAAGATAAAATTAGAATGGTATTTACAAATTTAGACGAGAATTATCATTAGAATTCATAGGTTAAATATTGAAATTTGATACTTGGATATGAATAACATAACTGCATTAGAATCAGTCCTAACAAGATTGATTTCTTCGAAATTGTTGATAAATAACAAATAGAAGGACTTATTAATAAAGTGCAATATATAATCTAGTTCCCTCTGTAACTTTAGCTAATAGTATTTGTTTCTGTCCTGATAGAAATTTCTTAAAACATTTAAGATACCTTTTTAGCTATCTTAAAATAAGTTGATATTACAGTTAAAAATAAAGCTAAGATCGTTTATAAATAAGACTTAATATATTTCTCAAATTTAAGAGCAAAATGAACAGATTTCGTGTATTTAAGTCAAAATTTAAGAAAATCTTAAGTTAAGAAGCTTTATAAATACGGCCCCAGGAGTCATTAAGTTTTTAACAAATTCCCGCCTCTCGGAAATGGGCAAAATATGGACAGGTGCATAATTAGGAAACAGTGCCGAAGCAACCAATGAGGGAATAAAGTTTGTTGACTTGTTTTCATTTTCCAGATTTATCGTCTTAGCTCCAGTGGTTTTGTAAGATTTTCTGCTTGTTCACTGATTATTGAATATCTCTCTATATATTTTCTAGATAATCCAAGAAAAATGTTCTGCAGTAACCAAGAAAATTTTATGGCCAGATGCTGGTAAGTAAATAATATGTCTTATATATGATCTGAATTTTGATGAGATTATAATGACTAAAAACTTGGGTGATTTAAAACAGTCATTAATTAGTTCATGACTGACATTACTATCTGACAGTATTGAACCAAGGAAAACTATTTAAAGATATTATTAGAAAAATAATATTGTGAAGCCTGGAACTTTAAGTTCTGCGTTATTTATAAAAAAAATTAAGCTTGAAGCCAATAATTGTTTCTATTTAAACTAGACATTCAAAAATGTGTTGCTAATGGTTGAAAATAATCAACCCTCATGTTGTTGTTACTGTTGCCAGATATTGTGTGATTTTATTAAACTGTCAAAGCTGCATAATTTCATGATCAATGCTTGCATTTATTTCTAGCTTTGGTAAGGTTCGATTACTTTCATAATTTGCTACACCGGATGTCAAATGTGCATGTATTTAATGATACACAACATAATATTATGTAAACATGCAGAACGGAACATTCCCTAACAAGTAAAATTAACAAAAACTATCAACTGTGGTAAGAAGCTAAAAATAATTGCATTCAGCAACCATGAAATTATTATACCCCCAGGGGTATGGGTATGGGGGCTATATTGGATTCACCCTTGACGGTTGGTCGGTTGCTCCGTGGGTCTGTAGACACAATTTGTCCGGACAATTGCTCAGCTTCTACTTAAAGAATTCAATGAAACTTTACAGAAGTGATCAGTGTTAAGCCTAGTTGTGCGTGCTTAAAGCATTTTTCGTTTTGATCAATTTTCACGGAGTTATAGCCCTTTCGTTTTTTTATACAGTAAAGACAATAAGCAAATTTTATTTTTAAGTGATAAGTAGTTTGCCAAGTTGTGCATGTCCACAATAGGTTTTGTCCAAGTAAATTTTACTGAGTTATTACCCTTCGTTATTTTTTATATAATGAATATTTAGAAATTGGTCAGGATATTTCAACGCAACAATTTGCAGGTGTTAAAAAGATGAAAATATGTTATATATCCCTTTGTAAAATGTAACAATAACTGTGCCAAGGCGCCATCTGGAGGTATTCATCACCTTTTGTGATAGTTCTAGTTCAGCTTCAACAGGTTAATTAAAATCAGACTGCACCAGCAGATGTCAACCTAGTATGTAAGAAGTCTATGATGTAGCTTTTTATACCTCCAGCATCTATAATGCAGGAGACACATAGTAATTGTCTGTCTGTCCTTCCATCCATCCGTACGAGAACACCTGAATACTTACTCAGTTACTTACATAGTTATATACACTTGTCATTCACGTAGACACTTCGTCAGTTACTTGCTTAGTTATGTATGATGCAGGAGGCATAATTATGGTGATTGCACTGTCCGTCTGTACAAATAGATTTTACCATTTCATCTAGCACCATCACTGCTTAATTACCAGAATACTTGATTACTAATCCAGTTGTTGCCTACAACATTCTTAATTTACCCATACCCATACCAACCAATCTCACTTTGACATAATTTGGACTCAGTTTTGTTCAAATTGCCTTTTCTTGACGAGCATGCTACAGGGGTTTATGCAATGAATGAACACATCAGTCTCAGCATCTTGTTGTGTCTGTAGTGTTCTTATATTTCTTAAATCATAATGTTCGAAAAGTTGTTGATTTCTGATATAATGTCAATAAAACAAAGAATCACTAACTAAGGTCTATTGTACTGTAGATACCTGCATGAAGTTATTTCTGTTTTATTTTTTATCTGATGTTTTTGTAGGTGATACAGGATACAGTCTTGGATATAGGTATGGTTTACTGCGAAATCTTTCAACACAACAATGGAAAACAAACAACTTGGTTAGAGAAATATCTTCTAGACAACAAATTTTGTAATCGCCTTCTTTCAGTTCATGCATTCTGTATTATTAATATATGAATTTATAATTGAGTGAAACATTTCCCTTACATGTCAATTAAGTCAAAAACTGATCATCATTGTAAATGCTCCATGAACATCAACTATTTAATGTACATTTTTGTGCCCCACCACTTTTTGGGGGGGGGGGGGGGTATAGTTTTGTATACATTTGTAATACTAGCTATGTTTGTTTTTGACTCCACATGATTGATTGTACTTCATCCTTGATGCTGATCTGGATGTTAAACTAAAAGTCTACTGGGTATCATAATTGAATTTAATATATAAATATTATTACTTTCCTAAGGAAGAGCATTATTATATGCAAAAATGACGTTGACACAAAAACATGTGAACTTGTCATAGGCATAATCAATTTTCAAAAAATGAAAATTCTTAATTTCTGCCTGTGCATTATCTATACTTGTATTGTTTATATTGTTCAACCTTTCCAAGAGCAGCAAACTCCCTTCAAAACAGCACAATTTAACTATTAATTCAACCTCTATAACAACCATCCTCAACAACAACATAATTTACTCCAAAAGGGTGTTGCTTTATACTTGTATTCTGTTTATACTTTATAGTGAAATTTTATCAAACTTAATAATTACATGGTTGCTAAATTCATGCATTCACTTGTTTTAACTTCATACCAGTCAGTAGTTTTTATTATCATTAGGGGCGTCCCATTCCTCATGTTTATATTCTAGTAAATTGTTAAATACATGATTGTATATTTGACATCTTATCATATAAATTACGAAAATGACATAGTTCCCATATCTACAATATTTACCTCCCTTGTTTTGAATTGGTAGCCATCTTCAAAGTCAAATTTCTTACGTGTTTAATAGAAAAAACAAAAAAAGTAGTTATTAGCTGCCAAGGGAGGTAAATATTGTAGATGTAGGAACTATGTATACTTATATATTAGTCTGCAGCCCCTATTATAATAATATTTGGCTAGAATAGGGTCATGTTAAGGATTACTTGACATACATATAACTTTTATAATATTTTGTGAGAACACTAGGTACAATTTATTCTGAAATATTAAAATTATTCAGGTAGTCATAAAAATGACTTATTCTGACTATATATTGTATTATTGAAGTTCATAATCCAAATTAATGTTGTCATAACATCATTGTATAAATAAACTGTAAGTCTTGGTCTTTTCTTTGTATTTTTTATTAATGACAATCAGTAAATTTGTGACAAGTACATTAAACAAAAATTTATAAGGCAGTGAAGAAATTGAAACAAAGAAATATTTGAATGGAGCAGAAGTAAAAAAAAAAAAAGAAAAAAATTGCCCACAAAGACGGCAAAATTTCCATAAGTGCCTACACTTTACACAGACCAACAAATGTGTAAGAGTAGGCCTTGTGTATCTCATTTTCAACATCATGTATTACATCATCACATCACTATATTCTATTTAACAATCTTAATATATACATCAAGAAATATACTACTCCAAATTTGATAAAGAACACTTTCAATGATTGTATATTTCCTACAAGTACACTTAACAAAACTTATAACATCCCTTTGTAAAATATGCCAATTTTTTCATATAAGCTACATGACTATCAACAAAATGTGTTCTATTGATTTTTACCCGGTTTCTTCTCTATAGTTATAACAGTTAATTTGCATGTAGTAAGTATGAATCTTATAGAATTGCAGAAAAACACAAAATGGGGTGGATGTCCATTGAGGAAATTTTTTAAGGGCCAGCGCTGTCGGCCTTATTCAGCGAGGGTCCCATACTTACAGGTACATTTAGATTTTAATTAATATTTAATTTACTTAACACATCAAATTAAAACAAACCACTAAGTTAACATATGAAATAGCTGTGGTTAAGTTTTATACTTGATTTTGCAATGTTATTTACTAGAAAATAATTATGATATGTCTTATAATGTGCCCAGTCTGTATTGCTGCAGTATTTAGTGATATATCTACCTTTATTAAACAAAAGAAAAAATAACACAGTATTTTTATCTTAGAACTTCCAATTGCTGTATCCAATGTCACCAAAAAGTAGTGAATGTCATTAAATTGTAAAAATTTATAGTGAATTAAGTTAGGATTTATAGCAGCTCGTTCAATTTAATCTGGTATTATGATATCATTTGAAGTAAGTCATTACAGCTGTCAAATGTATTCATGAAAATTTAGTTAGTGGAAAATATAAGCGTATTTTAATGTCTTTTCTACATTACCAGAATCTTTGAAGTTTGTAAGAAATCTAATTTTGTTTTTTCTGTAATGTGGCTTAACATTCTATCGATTTCAAAAATTATACTGTACTTTCCACGTGCTGCACTTTCAAATTAAATTTTATAACTGCAGAGACATAACGGTTAAAATCAATAAAATGCATTTTTGTTGATAGTTATGTAGCTTGACTTGATAAGAGTTATGTAGCTTGACTTGATAAGAGTTATGTAGCTTGACTTGTTGGAGATGTGCACTGAAAATTTGAGCTCAGAATATAAAAAAATATATAAAATATACATGTACATATTTTACTAAAGGGACATTATAACTTACAAGTTTTCTTAATTGTAGATACTATGATAACTATATGATAATACAGATATGCTTCAATGGACAAATATTGTTTCATTTTTTCACTGGCATATGATGTTTAAATGACCAATTTTTAATCAAATCTAATCATCAGTAGTAATAAAATTTTGAAGCAATTACTTCGAGCAATATTGCTAGTGACCCTTATCAAATTTTGAGTAGTATACATGTAGTTAAAATATCCAATGTGACGAAGTAAGTAATTAAATGTCAGATACTTTCTTAGTTGTATACTACTAAAGCTATTAGCCAGTATCTTAACCCGTCACCCTTGTAATATCTTAATAGCCATATTATGCAAGACATGTCTAAGTCTATGAGACTATAGGTGACTATAAGTGTCAGATGCTTACATAGTTATATACAATTAACCAGACACCCTATTTTACTTAGTCAGTGATTGACCGTGTATATAACTGACTTAGTGTTAGTAACTAAAGTAAGTTACATCTAACCTGCTAAGTGACTATTTTTAACAAGCATTTTTGAATAGGTTATGTAAAAAACTAAGCCAGTCACTTACCCTATCATAAATACATTATCAGTGACTGGTTGTGTTTATAATACCATAAGTGACTGGCTAAGTAACCAGCTACAAATGTAAATGTATATAACTATGTAAGTATCTGACAAAGTAAGTGACAATGTTAATGATATAACTAGGTATACATAGTATGTATTCGGCAAGTGATGGACCAAATGTGTATGACAATGTCAGTGACTGGCTAATTGTTTATAACAAGGTAAGTGACCGGCTAATTGTATGTTAATTAGTGTACCAGGTATACAACTTGTGTAGTGACTGGCTTATTGTATGTTAATTAGTGTATATAACTTGTAAGTGACTAGTTAATTGTATGTTAATTAGTGTATATAATTTGGTGACAGGCTAATTGTATGTTAATTAGTGTATATAACTTGGTAAGTGACTGGTTAATTGTATGTTACTTAGTGTATATAACTTGGTAAGTGACTGGTTAATTGTATGTTAATTAGTGTATATAACTTGGTATGTGACTGACTGGCTTATTGTTTGTTGCTTAATGTAATGTGTGGTGCAATTTTATTAAACTGTCAAAGCTAAATAATCGCACGGTTGATGAATGTGATTATTTTTTAGCTTCATACCACAGTTATTTTTTTTTACCATTATATAATGTTTTGTAGTTATCGTTAAATACATGATTGTACGTTCGTTCACTGGTATAACAAAAAAAAAATCATAGTACAGATTACCAAAGTAATTGTACGGTACTACCTTGCCGAAGGTAAAAATAAATGCAAGCATTGACCGTGAAATTATGCAGCTTTGACAGTTTAATAAAATCGCACATTATCAACTTTTAACTATTGACTAATAATGTTCGGAAACAACTGACCACACTCCGATGAAATGCAACATGGTCCTGCTTTTATGAGGATCCATTAGCTGACACAAAATCTAGTTCAAGAACATGTGTATGTACTTGAAAAATAAGTAAGCCCTTTTTATAATAATTGTAAAATATGCGAAGTAACAATTATAGAATCTAAGCTAAGACATGTCTATGAAACTATACTTGAGACTTGTGTACATACCCTCAGGTAAGCATCAGATCAATACAGGAGCATCATGGGAAAACAATACCACCACAGCTTTCTACAGATCATACATCCAGTTAATGAGTGATTTCTTAGTTCTCTGCACAATGCTATAAAAAAGAACAATTTCGGTATTAATTAAATGATCATTAACTAGACAAAATATAAAATATATAAGTTGGAATATTTATTCACAAAAGTACTTAACAAAGTATAAACAGACAAACTAAGCTAGTAAAGGACCTGACTAAATACAGTCAAACCTGTGTAAGGGGTCACCCCTGAATAAAGGCCATCCTCTGAATATAGGCTATTCTTTAAAGAACAGCCATTGAATATCTAGAACAAATGACCTCTAAATAAAGATCACCTGTCAATAAAAGCCAAATTTTTCTCTTTCCTAAGGGTGGCCACTGGTTTGGCTGCATGTAAGTGCTCGACTTAGTATGTAACGGACTAACTTTGTATGTGACAGGTATACAAGTGCCTGATTAAATATATAAGTGCCTGACTTAGTATCTAAGTATCTGAATAAGTATGAAAGTGTCTGGATAAATGTCTAAGTATCTGAATAATTATGTAAGTGCCTGACTTAGTATCTAAGTATCTGAATAAGTATGTAAGTGTCTGACTTAGTATGTAACTGACTTAGTATATAAGTGCCTGACTTAGTATCTAAGTATCTGAATAAGTATGTAAGTGTCTGACTTAGTATGTAACTGACTTAGTATATAAGTGCCTGACTTAGTATCTAAGTATCTGAATAAGTATGTAAGTGTCTGACTTAGTATGTAACTGACTTAGTATATAAGTATCTGAATAAGTATGTAAGTGTCTGACTTAGTATGTAACTGACTTAGTATATAAGTGCCTGACTTAGTATCTAAGTATCTGAATAAGTATGTAAGTGTCTGACTTAGTATGTAACTGACTTAGTATCTAAGTATCTGAATAAGTATGTAAGTGCCTGGATAAATATCTTAAGTATCTGAATAAGTATGTAAGTGTCTGACTTAGTATGTAACTGACTTAGTATTTAAGTGCCTGACTTAGTATCTAAGTATCTGAATAAGTATGTAAGTGTCTGACTTAGTATGTAACTGACTTAGTATATAAGTGCCTGATTTAGTATCTAAGTATCTGAATAAGTATGTAAGTGTCTGACTTAGTATGTAACTGACTTAGTATATAAGTATCTGAATAAGTATGTAAGTGCCTGGATAAATATCTAAGTATCTGAATAAGTATGTAAGTGTCTGACTTAGTATTTAACTGACTTAGTATGTAAGTGCCTGACTTAGTATCTAAGTATCTGAATAAGTATGAAAGTGTCTGGATAAATATCTAAGTATCTGAATAATTATGTAAGTGCCTGACTTAGTATCTAAGTATCTGAATAAGTATGTAAGTGTCTGACTTAGTATGTAACTGACTTAGTATATAAGTGCCTGACTTAGTATCTAAGTATCTGAATAAGTATGTAAGTGTCTGACTTAGTATGTAACTGACTTAGTATCTAAGTATCTGAATAAGTATGTAAGTGCCTGGATAAATATCTAAGTATCTGAATAAGTATGTAAGTGTCTGACTTAGTATCTAAGTATCTGAAAAAGTATACTACTCAAAATTTGATGAGGATCACTTTTTATACTCTATGGCATTATCGTCAATTTTGGATTACATACATAAAATATATGTTTTTGTTATTTTCAAAGATACCTGCATATCATGAATGCAATATGTAATCCATACATTGAATCATTCAAGCATAATGAGCGTCGAATGAGGATAGAGTAAGAATTAGACATTTTATGGGTATGTGTGGGGGATACAAAATTTGAGGAAAATGCGCAAAAGTACTAACTTTTGTTTTTAGTATAGATACTGATGTCCTTGTGTGTCATAAACAGCCTGACATCGACTCCTCATGCTTCTAATGAGCCATAGAATCTTAAATTGTGGGATTCGAGCCCATTCTTCCAGAGGTTCCTCTCTGAGCTGTCTGGTGGTTGTTGGCTGGACAGGATGCCCAGATATCGCTCTCTGTGCCATATCTCAGACGTGTTTGATGGGATTTGGGTCAGGAGATCGAGCCGGCTAGTCCATTCAAGCAATAATTTACCTTTCAAGGTACTGATTAGTAGGTGGCTCTATGAGCATGGGCATTATCGTTCATGAAAATAACCTCCGGACCAATAGCACGATTAGATGAAAATTCGCCCTGTAATATTAAGATAATGTTAAAAAGGCACAAAACACAAACATCGATGATAGATTGTTACAAATGCATGCATACGTCTGTAGAGATGTTTCTGAATCATTGAATGAAAACCGAAAGTAGAACTACTTTTACGGAAACATGATACATGTGTATGCAAACCAGCCACTTAGGCGCATTATTTTATTGGACAGTGGATATCTCATGTATTTACCGACAAGCACTTAGTTAGAAACATGACTCTTTCCATGTAGTTACAATAAAATGATTTGAAATATATTTAGATCCGACACACTTTATTGAGGAAATATTCCAGATACATCTATATAGTCACACCATTTAGTTGCGTACTATTTCCTTTAAGCGGCATTCTTTTAACCAAGCTGTTATGGAGTCCAGCAACATTAGCTTGCTCACCGATTACAAAGGGACTTGATTTTCATAAAAATCAAGTCCTAAAAGTTGGATTGACTGAACACTGGTTCCCTTAGACTTAAACATATTCTTGTATTTATTGTATCGCCTGTTATAGAGGTAGGTCAATTTTCATAATGGTGTCTTCATTTGATTTCAAGGTACTATTTTACATTGGGGTAGAGGAATAAAAACAGTCGTAACTCTCTTAACAGAAGGTGAAAGTTTTTTTTTAAATTCACCTGTGAATGTCTTAATGGAAGTACAAAAGAATGACAATATTTCCTTACATCATATTATACAAATGTACTTCGAAGTATCTAAATAAGTATGTAAGTGCCTCACTTATAATGTAAGTATCTAAATAAGTATGTAAGTGCCTCACTTATAATGTAAGTATCTAAATAAGTATGTAAGTGCCTCACTTATAATGTAAGTATCTAAATAAGTATGTAAGTGCCTCACTTACAAATTATTTCATTGAAGTAAACTTTTATACAAAATTTCAAAATCCTTGAATGCAAACAGAAGGCACAGCCCAGAAAAAGAAAATATATTTGACCAATGTGTAATCTTGACCTTTGACCTGGGTGTTGCCAAGGACACATGGTCTCATTGTATTATGCCAAGTCATTTGTTGTTTTTTTTAAATATTTTGGTATGTACAATCAAGTGATCCCCATAGCAGGGTCAATTTTGACTCCAGGGTCATGTTTTGACAAATATCTAAACTTGAGGCCATCATTGTTGGAAGATTTTCATACGACAATCAAGTACATACCTCTATTGAAAAGTATGTTTATAAATATTTGTATGCCATTATATGTTATACTTTAAAGTTTAAAGCCCCATTAGCATTTTGGATGTTAAAATTAAAGTAGGTCTTATTTTACCTAGAAAGATATCTTATCAGTGAAATTGACTTTTGTTTGCAATAAAAATATTGGGAAATTTTCTTTTTTAATCACAAAGTATATATAGAAATATAGTACAGTATTTTTTTCAATGATATTGCAAGAAAAAAGAAAAAGCGTCTAACAACATTTCTACAAGATAAGGCTAAAGAAAGGCATTGTATAAATGTGTTTTACAGCAAATAAAATATACTTCTTATATTTTACTATCATAATATATATCATTCTGTATTACTATATTAAAAAAACTAATGGGGTTTTAACTATTTAATATTCACCTGAATTACTAATCTTACACATTGGTGCCACAACCTACAGTTTGAAAAATTTCAATCATTTTAGCCATATTACTCACTTTCTATCATACATCAGAGATGTTTTTGCAAATGATACATACAGGGCTTCATATTAAATGACTACTGCTAATCACAATAATGTAGGGGCAATGAGTATGACAACAGAGGAACTACAAGATGTGACTGTAACAAATGCAGATTTCTACCTGGATTGGTATTGTGTTCTGCTCCTGCTGTTCTTGCTCATGCTCTTGTCCCTAATTACCCAATGTCTTTGCAGCCTAGAGAAATTATCAAACAATAAACAAATTGTAAAATAGCTATTTATACAGTATTAACATGTATAATTTGTGTGCAGCATTTCATTTTATTTTATTATAGATTTCACTTCTCCATTGTCATTTTTTATGCAATCAGTTGACACAGGTGTAAAATATGTGTTGGTGTTTCTGAACTTTGCTTGGTTGACATTGGGATTTAAGCTGCTTCAACAATATTTTATTTGACAATACTTCTGTGAAGGTTTAATTTCTCTATAAAAGATACATATGTCCTCCCTTAATCATTTATAGGCAGTGGGGCTTTGAGAAACTATCAACAAAATATATTAAATAGTATTAAGAAACTAAAATTGCTTTAAAAGGGCCATCACTAAGAAATCAAAGTGTCATAGATTTCAAACACAAGTATAGTAAAATAACTAAATTATAGAATTATGATGAATGAAAAATAGAGTTCTGCCAAAGTAATGATTTTTTATTTTCAGTGATCAATTCTCATTATCAAGTGGTTTAGTAATAATTTTTAATTATATTAATACCTTCTTCTTTCCCATTTTCTCAGCTCCTCTGTCTATTTGACCTGACAATATGATCTAGCCAGATGTTTACCTAGAAAAAACAAATAACACTGTAACTGACTGTCTAGGGAAAAACAGTTTTAACAAAAAACAAGATGTGTTTCAAAAACACGATGCCCCCTCCATGTGCCCTTTAACTTGAAAATGCACAAAATATACAAAGGGCCATAATTCTGTAAAAATGATCAAATCACAAAACCCAGAATATATGTGCAGGGGTTCGTGGTAACAACAAGTCTGTGAAAGTTTCGTCAAAATCCCATGAAAAATGTAGGAGTAGTATCCTAAAATAAATGTCGGATTTTTTTAAACACAATGACCCTGTGACCTTGACCTTTGACCTACTAACCTGAAAATGCCCAGGTCCTGTAGAGGTTGTCATGAGGAACCTACATAATGAAGTTTGATGAATATAGGTGCTTGCGTTTTGATTTTATAGGCAAGGTTAAAGTTTGGTACAAACAAATAGACAAACAGAGTGACCAAAAACAATATGCCCCCGATCTATCGATGCGGGGGCATAATTATAAAAACAATAGTAATACTTGTTATTTCAAGGGCTATAGAAGCCTGTTTTAAAATCAAATGAATAATAAAATCTCTACAATGCACATAAGAGAAAAGTTTAAGAGGCCAATGGGTAAATCGCAATGAACACTATTTGTCTGTTTGCAGAGGTTTACTTTGTAAATTCACAAATATGCTACTTTGTGAGAAAAGTCTGGTTGTAGACAGTGACAGAGGTTTAAGTTTAAGGAGCATTACACAGTAGGCAAAACCTTGTCATGATGAAACTTTAAAGTATAACAAGACGCTGCGTTCAATAAACACATATGCCCCCGGTGGCATGCTTGTGATGCAATAGCCCATTTGAACAATGTCAAGGTCTAAGTCGGTAATTATGGGTGGATTGAGAATGATTAAAGCAACAACTGTATAAGTATGAAAGTGTTCTAGCAAGCGGTATTGGTGCTAGTCAAAACGATGCAATCTACTTAACCTGGTACAGAATCATTCTAAGTCCAAATTAAGTCAAGGTCAAACTCGGATTTCTTGATACGGGTGGATTGAGAATGATCATATGCTAACAACTGTGTATCAAAGCGTTCTAGCAAGCGGTATTGGTGCTAGACGAAACAGTGCAATCTACTTAACCTCATACGGACGGACGGGACAATCACTATATGCCCCGACATCAAAGATGCTGGGGGCATAATAAAAATATTGTGCTAGTCATTTATTCATGGTCCTCTGCTTTCTTAAAATATGTATTGAACATTTACACTAGTGCCATTATGATCAATTAATTTTATTAGGTACTTGTGCTGCTGAAATATTTTATCAACCTATCCAAGCAATGGTCAAGAAAAAAATAGTTGATCTTGGCCTTGGCATACATATGATATAACTTTAAAATATCTAACCTTTTTTACAGGAAGGGTGCATTTTTCACTGAGGAAATGTTCAATTGTTGATCAACTTCAAATTCATTGAAATGTTTCTGGATTATGTCGAATGGTAGAACATCAACACCCTAGAACATATATAATAAAGTAAAAATATATTACAAACAGTATGTCAATATTGGAATTATAAACAGATCTCGTAAGTTAAAACAAGTGAAATAACATTTACTTAAAAACCTACATTAACTTTTAAAAAAATTACCTGTTTATTTTCTGATACATTTTGGGATCTGTATTAATCATACCTTCAGTAAATCTGACATTCCCTGCTGTCAGGTAATGACCACCACAACTATCATGGTCTCAGGCATCTTCCTGGCCTTTGACTTGGGTCTGGAACAGGGAATGGCAGGAAAGTAACTGGAGGTCCCCCAGAATACCAAAGCAAGAACTGAAATGGAAAACAAAAGTACATAATTATGTATGTATTCATGGGTACTTGGGAAAACCGAGATCTAACATTTACCGAAATCTAACTTCATAACCGAAATCTAACTGTGATAGTTAGACAGATATGCTTATGTGGTGTGTGTGAATTTTTTTTTGTCAAATACAAAAATATAACCATATGGCAAAGTTTCAAAAGATAATTTTGTTTTAAAATGATATTATACATGTATAACTTTTTCTCCATTTTCATTAACCTTGGTGTCATTAGTCTCATAGAAATCATCTGTATGTATAAAGATTAGAATTTGTTTGAAATCTAAGTATATTATTTAACTTATTTGAAATGCACACACCCAATTTGTAATGGTTAAACATGAATTGTACTTGCTTGCACTTTTCTTTGTATTATCATCATCACATGTTGTAAGTGTGCTATGTATGTGTAGTGAGCTGTAGCTTGTAGAAGTTCAATTGTCAATGTGATATGGCTGTCAACACAAGTATTTTTGCTTTGAAAACATTAATTGAAGTAATTTGATGAGCACGTGAAGAAAACACAAAGCAAATTAGGTTCAGTTCGAATAAACTTTATTTTCATGCATGTACTGTCAATGAAATTGCAACATATACAAAACATAACAGAATAGATACATACATTGTACATATAAAAGTTTATTCTAATAAAAAGGCAAGAACAAAAACAAAGTGACTCCTATATACCCCCTCTCAATACCATAGGCACTCGATTCCATGATTTTTATACGTTTACAGACGTTATTTTTCAATTTCACTCATCAAACAACGCAATTCTGTCGAAAGAAAAATCTTAAATTTTTTCCCTTACTGAGTGTATAAAAACACCAAGGTAGTGCAGTCGCCATCTTTTTGATTAACAGAAGTGACAAAAATAAGTGTGGGTCTCGGCTTTCCTTCTAATCTGCACTTGCTTTCTGGGAACCTTGCTTTCGTTGTAGTGTGCCTAAACTTTAAACGTTTTGACAGCTTTTACAAGTCTGTCTGGTCCAAATATCTTTGTCATAATAACCTGCCGTTCAGAGAAGGAAATGCCGTCGTCGATCATATGCTGTCATGTGTTCTCCTTTAAATGTCGGGTACATGGGACGTGACTAGAGGTCGTGAATTTTGTCTTGATAGCTTTAACCATTGCCTGTTCTTCGTCCGTCCCGATAACAAATTTTGCTCCAAGTTTGAGTCTAAGGTGATGGAAGAAGTAACTGTATGTCTCGTAGTCACTATTGTCATGTTATAAAACATTGGTCCAAGGAATAATGGAGGTTTGTCTGTCTTTTCGTTTGTAACAGTCTTGTACTGCTTGTAGCATGTCACGGTCACGTGCATCTTGCAAAGGTTGAACGTCTTTTCTGCACCTGTACAACACATATTTATTCTTTATATCTTGGATTTGTTCGTCAGTGTACATTATGGTCGTTGGCATCTTCCCTCCTGTCCTGATTGTTGCCCGGACAAAGTTGTCGCTGTCCGTAATTAAACTGTCTAAGTGCAATATCTGGTCAGCAATGTTAGTCATCAGTGTATGTCCGTTTAGTTCAGCTGTCTTTAATTCTTTTTTATATGTCTTACTGTAGATCGTGTCAATGGTTGGTCTAGTTGTCTTGTCATACGTTTGTTTCAGTGTCATGTATATGCCCACAGGTCTTGTTGTCTCCTTTGCCAGTCTTTCAATGTCGTTCATTGCAAAGTCTGGCAACCTTACAAATTGCTGTGACGGGTCTGTCGATAATCCATGGGATGCATGGCCAGGAAATTTCATAACATACTCAACAAGGGCTAATTTACTTTTAAGGACCCTCTCACCTAACCAAGTTACTTTCTTTTTATAAGCCTTATCTAACGTGTGTGGTATAATACCTATGTATAATGACTATCTCATCTGAAGGTGGCTGTGGATCTAAAGGGATATAGGACAATTGTCTTTTGACCATTTTCTTGTTACAATAAAGACCATTTTTAAGAATGAAAGAACTTAATTCCCCATTATCATGAAGTATAAAGTGTGCAGTTGGAGAGGTACCAGAAGTGGTGTTCCAGACGCCCCTGTCATCTGGGAACACACTTCTTTTGTTTTTTTTACCTTTTAAACACATAGGCACTATTATCTACCAAGAAATAAACATTATCTTTTGACCCAGGGGGAATCACAGAGAGGCCTGGAATTTCCTTAATAAGATAACAAAGGACTGCATTTATATCAAGGAATCCTGACTCAAGCACCCCATGCATATCAGACTCAGCTACAACCGAGTCTGTAGGAGAAGGAGAAAAAGCAAACGACATTGAACTGTCTTGGGACTCTAAATCGTTTCTGTCACTAGTATCCTATGAATAAACGGGATCCAATTTACCCGATTGAGACCACACCAGACATCGAAGTGCCTGATATGCTACCTAAGCCATCCAATGACTTGAACCCGTTTCCGTCACTAGCATCATTTGGCGGAGAAGCGTCCAATTCATCGAAGAAGCGTCCAATTCATCGAATGGAGACCACACCAGACATAGAAGTGTTTGATATGCTACCTAAGTCATCCAAGGACTAGCATCAGTTGGTGGAGAAGCGTCAAATTCATCGGATGGCTCAGAGACCCAGTGTTGCATCTAGGCCGCACGATTGCGCGTTTCACGCATATTTTGGCAGATCGCGCATTGTCTCAATGAAATGAAAAATCGATCTGACTGCCGATTCTGCTGGCGATCATAGTAAACGTGCCTGCCATGTTTGTTTTTGTCTAATACCGGAATCTGACCGTACAGCGGGCGTTTATTCATGATCATGCTAATTAGTTCTATTTGGCGATGTTTCGACTTTATCCTCACACATCGATAAGTAAAGTGAAAGTAGACATTTTCGGGAAATGTAAGGTCATCTGGTCGATCTATCCGTCATTTACGTGCGAAACAAACCAAATCAACAGTGTACCATAATCGAGCCCTGTAATTGTGAAAATTAAGGGTAAGACTGTACAATCCATGCCTCAGTACGAAGTCAGTTGTTAATTTAGTGTTTTTTAGTTTTAGAGCAAATTACACTTTTAAGTGATTGTATCGTTTAGTAACTCTTAAGTCCCCCACATTTTTTTTTCAAATCCCCCACATTTTTCAGGTGAGTGGAGGAAAATCGCCCATGATTTTGGAATCCTAGATGCAACACTGGAGACCCCACCAGACATCGAAGTGTCTGATATGCTACCTAAGTCATCCAAGGACTTGAACCCATTTCTGTCACTAGCATCAGTTGGCAGAGAAGCGTCGTTAGTTTGCGTGCTAGGATATGGACACAAGCGTCGTCAGTTTGCGTGCTAGGATTTGGACACAAAGGGTTAAACAGCCAACAGGTCATCCAAAGCTATGTCTGACAAGTTTACTGGCCCATACAAATCTTCACATCCATATTCCGATGCAGAACAAATAAGGCACAAAATTAAATTTCTCAGTAGCCTTTGTAATAAGGGGCACAAAGTGGTTAGTCTGATACGTGGACAAAGTCACTGGCACAGATGTAGAACTCAACATTACCATGACACTGGGTGAAAGTTCACCGGACACACCACGACCTAGTACTTTGCGTGTGAACGCAGAAGACAGTTCTGGTTGCACCTGAGGCGGGAAATACGACTGGAAGGGTTCAGATACTGCGGCACTCAAAGCATAAACATGAGCCATCTCACTTTAACTGTTCTCAACAATTACATCCCTAACAAGTTTATTGTAATCACTGGTCACAACCCGACAATCCTTCAAGAAATCATTGCATGCTTTCCTGGTGTCATATGATGACCTATTATTTATAAACTCAAGGGCGGTCTGAAGAGCAAGTGATTTTCCTCGCTTCCCGTCAATGCTGTAGACACCGCCCTATATGAACAATTACCATCACCTAATGTTCGTATCGGCTGGTAACCAACATTCATTACTGGTTGATACATATTTAGAATGTCAACACTTGTTTTATCAACTGCATACATATATGCTATGATGTTTGATTTTGACAGTTCAACACCGTATGTTTGAAGCAGCTTTGCCTCAGACAGACCCTGGTTTACCAACGACCTTATGCGGTTCTTGGACATCGCATCTTTCAGTCTGAAATAAGTTAATCGAATTATATCTAAGATGTTATATCATGGTCAAATTGAACCTATCCAACAATTACTTAAATGTTGAAGTCAGTAAAAAATTACAAGGTTCAAATAACTGCTATGAAATAGAGAATACAAATTATTACCAAACATAGCATATACCGGTACAAGGGCCATCACTTGAAATTTCAAAACTTACGGAAATGTTGGGTTGGTTCGAATTTCACATGTTTCGATAGGATACTATAACATGGTGACAAGGGTTTACGTATAATGCCAAGGCGCAGCGCAGTTTTTTTTATCATGCAATTTTAGTTCACCAACGTATACTGCCAGTCAAAACATGCAGAAATTGACACCCGGTCGCAACAAAAATGACACTTTAATAAGTTGTTATAAACTGTAAGGATTGTTTTATAAACTTTTGGATAGTTATGTGTCGTTTTTTGCCTGGGAAACTGCAGTTCATGTCAGGTGTCAAATTTACAGGAGATATATGGTCGAGCAAAGGAGCGATTTAATCTAAAAAGGACAACAATTACAAATTAGTCAGATATTCAAGAACATTGTATTCGTATAACAATCGAGGACTGCGTAAATTTATAAAACACCGGCATTGTGCGCTGGAAGTATGCGTAAACCATTGTCACAGTGTACAAGTACACTCATTCTGCATAAATTAATTGTTTTAATTGCAGAAACATCCTACCTTGTACATAATAAGGTTAGACTAATCATATTTATAATATTGACTTCGTGTTTGATTTGTTATATAATTATGACGGCCAGTTCACCTGACTAGTGTTCCTACATGGAGCAGGACAGCCAGTTCACCTGACTAGTGTTCCCACATGGCACGGCTGTGCATATAACATGTACAATGGCTGATCCAGAAATTCATAGAAGTTCTTAATTTCATAGAACGCCAAAAATCACTACTATATCCATAGTACGTTACTACACCTCATAGTGTCAAATCTTAATTTCGTAGAACGCCAAAAATCTTTACTACGCTCATAGTATCGACGGTTCTATAAATGTATTCAAAATGGGAGGAGACAATAGTCATTTTATTGCGCATGCGTATTCACTGCTTACTACACGGCCATCTAATTAATATTTATACCAGGAATTGAGCATGCGCTCTTCTCGTGTTAAAATCAGTTTAAATCACGTAGACACTAGTGAAATAGACCATGTCACTTAATACGTGCAAACTATGAATAACTGCTCAGAACAGCTGACTTTTTAGCTCACATGTCACAAAGTGACAAAGTGAGCTATTAGGATCACTCTCCGTCCGGCTTCCGGCGTTGTGCGTCGTCAAACTTTTTGTTGTGACCACACTAGGGGCCACATTTTAGGCTCAATTTTAGCAAAACTGGGTCAAAACGTTAATATCAACAAAATCTCGGACGAGTTCGATATTGGGCCATTTGGGGTCAAAAACTAGGTCACCAGGGCCAAATAAGGGAAAACCTTGTGAACACTCTAGAAGTCACTGTTTTGATTGGATGATCATGAAACCTTGTCAGAATGTTTGTCTTCATAATATCTTGGACGAGTTCGAACATGGGTCATTTCGGGTCAAAAACTAGGTCGCTAGGTCAAATCTTATGGAAAACCATGTTAACACTGTAAATTTCACAGTTATTATTGGATCTTCACCAAACTTTGTCAAATCGTTTGTTTTAATGATGTAACGGTCAAGTTTAAATATGGGTCATCTGGGGTCAATAACTAGGTCACCAGGTCAAATCTTAGGAAAACTTTGTTAACACTGTAGATGTCACAGTTTTAATTGGATCTTCACCAAACCATGTCAAAATGTTTGCCTCAATGATATGTGGGTCAAGGATGAACATGGGTCAGCCGGGTTCAAAAACCAGGTCACAAGGTCAAATCTTAGGAAAACCTTATTAACATTGTAGATGTCAAATTTTGATCGTATCTTCACCAAACCTAGTCAGGCTGTTTGTCTTAATGATATGTAAGACAAATTCGAACATAGGTCGTCTGGGGTCAAAAACTAGGTCACCGGTTCAAAACAATGTTTTAATGAGTGAACAGTGATTGTCATGTGAGCGATATAGGGCCATATTGGCCCTCTTGTTTTAAAGAGGCGCAGTAATAAAGAAATAACCCCAAACTAAGGAAGTATCCAGAATTAATAAATTGGTTCCCATTCCATGTTGCAGTGCATCAAAAGGCTTTATACAGACAAGTCAACCGAATGAAGAGCTAAAAGTTTACTAAACTGGTTCCCCTTGACCTATGTGTACAAAGCCTTTGGTAACTGCAACATGGAACGGGAACCAATTGATTCATTTTGGATACTTCCTTAGTTTGGGGTTATTGGGGTCATCCCTAATGTCTTGTCTCCATCCGTAATCAAAGTAGCTAGAATATTGTCAACAGAAAACCAGTGGTAGATGTTATTTTCGATTTAGTTTTAAAAAGAACATGCAGACTAAATATACTCAAAGCAACTTATAAACCGCCAATTCGAAACTGAAATTTCTCAGAAATTATGCAGCGGAAATTTATGAAATTTTGCATACAATAATTTCATTCAAATACCCGTAACTTTACACTATTTGATTGCATATTCTCTTGTACATTTATCCAGTCGAAACGTGTTCTTCACTATTGATTATATTGCTCGTGAATCCCGTGCATTCAATGAAAATTAGGTTAGCATATATTTCAATTGGTTCGGTTTTCTATACGCTATCATAAAAAACATAAAACATGGATAACATGTCTGTAGTTAATGTGTGTCTTCACATCGCGGCGCTCACAGACTAAATGACCTGACGAAGGTGTAATCTATATTTTCCCGCACGCTTAGAATGACCTTTAATATTGCATAGTAAAAAGGTCAAATAAACCCACCCACTAAATATATTAGTATTCATCCTGAACTGTTCTATGAAAATTCTAATTTCTATAGAACAGTCAGGATGAATACTAATATATATATATTAGTCTTAACTTTGACTTCTACAGATATTTAACCCGAGAGTACTTTTTGGTGCAAATTATTACTGTTAGAAGTGGGTTATGGATCTTTTTAAGTAGTTCTATGTTTTCATAAACAAACAATTCATATCCATAAGTATTGATAGACAATACAGTGTGGTCAAATAGTTTTAAGGTAATATCAATTAGTAAATCAGTATTATTGCATCTTGAATATATTCTCGAATACACTAGAATCTCATCAGCACAAAAATGCTATAAGTTATACTGGAAATTACTGAGTGATTCCTATCATATTAACAAACCGGATATTCCTATGTCCAGTTTTGAGACTTATTTTAAAACACTGTAAATAGCCCTAATGATCAGTTTTACTAACCCGATTTCAATGAACGCTTATTGAATGGAAAATTTCAAGTTCAACATTATACTGGAATAACGCTACTAATTAAGTGTTTTAGGTAAATTATTTATGATAATTCTAGATAACCGTCTGAATGAATAGGCTGAACAATATCAAGTATACTTTGAGGCTCAGGCAGGTTTCAGAGCAGGTATGGGTACAACTGATAATACAAATTTATTTTTGTTTGGTTTAATTACTCACATGACTTTAAATAACAAGAAATGATATTGTAGCTTCATAGATTTCAGTAAGCCTTTTGACTCTATCGAGAGAAACAGCAAAACATGGAAATTGAAAATTAATGTACAAATAACGAAAGTAAACTTTTTCGCTTAAAATGTTTCTGTTATCTTATGCTATGATCGATTAAAAAATCATGAAAAAGTTTTCATTTTCCATGTACGTCTATGTGAAAAAAATCTGAAAACTGTAGCAAAGGTATTTAATCGTTACGAACTCGGTCATCAGAACTCGGCATATATTGTGAGGATGATCCAGAACTAACAGAACTTTTTTACAACAAATATGGTAGTCCAAACTGTATCTTCAAATAAATTTGCCAACTATTATAACAATTGATTCATAAATAAATTAGTCGTTTTTAATACATGTACTACTTCATTAACTTATAATAACATAACAGAACAGACAATAACATTGACCCGTAAAAGTAATTAAGCAAAATACTACCTTAAGAAAGAACAGTTACGTCTGAATCACCCCTCGTCATAGAATTATAAAGTGTTGTATATACCTTGACAGAGTAGCACTGGTATCATATATATTGATAATCCCAATAAAATGCACAACACTTACACAAAAATGTCAAGTGGGAACCAGACCAAGTCTTAAAGTCTCTATCGTTAAGATTTGCACAATCTTTGTGGACCCAATAACGACATTTAGAACATTGTATGCTTTCTAAATTATGACAATTTAAAGTACAGTGCATGGAACCAAAGAAGATTGGTACAGAGGAAATATTTTGTGATGCTTAAATATCACAATAAAAAAGAAAAATACGAAAAAAAACTGTGAACATTCCTATGGAAAGATGAAAAAGAAGATACCAATTAAAATATAGTTAAAGGATGTTTGTTTTGGACATGTATGTGTTAATCCAATCAAAAGGTGGAAATTGTCATCATCAAACATGTGCGCCAGGTTGATATGTGTACACCATTATCACATTTGCCGATATACATGATGCCGACAATTATGAACAAAAAGAAAAATAAGAAAAAACTGTGAACATTCCTACGGAAAGATGAAAAAGAAGATACCATGAATTAAAGTATAGTTAAAGGATGTTTGTTTCTGAACATGTATTTGTTAATCCAATCAAATGGTGGAAAATTGTCATTATCAAACACGTGCGCCAGGTTGATACATGTACGCCGTTATCACATATGCCGATAGATGAAGCCAACAATTTTCTTGAATGAGATTGTCAGTCCAAAAATATTTAATGAGCAAAATAAAATCAACATTTAATCACAAAAAGAAGGCCGAAATTTGATTTTATCCATAAAAATATGCTACTACGAAAAAAGTAATGAGTCTATGGGAAATTATACATTTGTAGATAATATTGATAATAATGATATTGGGAAAGCTGAAACTATCAGATTCAGAGTCTAGATGTCATCCATTTATTCACATATGTTCATCAAATAAAGTGCATTCAATTACATAGATGATTAATAATACAAAATGCATGCATCCTTGCAAATAGGTAAAATAATATATGAGATGATGAATACAATTTAAGTTATTCATAAGAAAATTAAGGGAAGTAACTCTGTAACTATGTTAAATTTGATAAAAAAATAATTTTTTCAAGACAAATCTATCCTTTGCAATTTTGTCATATGATCTATGAATATGTTTGATAATAAAAAATAGTAACAGATTTCGGTAAATGTTAAGATTTGTTTTTTCCAAATACTGTGTATTCATTGGTGTTTATAGCAACAACAGCAATAAGTAGCTTTGCAATTAATCTTCAATGCACTCTATCAAAATAAGACACTGAGACATTTCATGAACTAAGAATGTTGTACACTATTTACTTACTAATTTTATTGTATTGTACAAAAACCCTTTGATGGGGGAAATTTGCATCTTGAAAAACTAATTTTGGTGGATGTTTTTCTCATTGGTGAAAAGAATATACTTGGGGAACTTGGGGGGGAGAATACCAGACCCCAAAAGGGCCTGTTAAATTGTACAAAATCTAATTTAAATTCCCTCAATAAACACTAAAGTAAAATACTTTAAAACAGATAAAAGACGCACAACTTTGGATGAGTGTACACTACATCCACAGGCTACCAGCGCATAAAGTCCCCCACAGACCCTCGGCTACTCAGGAAGTCTTTTTACACTGAAACACTGACAAATATTAAGTTTATAGTTTCAAAAAAGTGTGTCTCCACATTACTGTGACCACAGTTTATTTACGTTAGCTACAGTATTCTTTTTTTAATCCTTCTTGATTTTATACCCACACCAGTGTTTATCGAAAGAAAAAAAAATCACATACCACCAGTGACCTACAAATTCTTCAAAGGATGGATACCTAAGACACTACAATTCCTGGGTAGTAGAGGGTCTGAGGGGGGTCTTGAACTTCATACACCGGTAGCCTGTGCCCACAACTATGTACGTTGGCAAGGACTTATATACATACATGGATTCGCAACTTCCGTATTAACAGTTTAAAGTAATCAAATCCCGCGATAATAAGACGTGAATCAACGGGAATACAAGCTATTGTTTACAAAAGCGAAAATACGAAAAAATCCGTGATATCCGAATGATAATAACAGCGAAAATATCCGTGGTATTCCGAATATTTAATCTCGGAGACGAAAGGATTATAATAGATGTCCGCCATTTTGGAATTTAAAATGTTCGACTGATGCCTTTTTCAATGCTTATACTTAGACTTTGTGGATTATAAATGTATCTCAATATCTTTAAGGAATTTGTTGCATCCTTTACCAATTTCCCGTGCCCAATTGCCAGAGTTTTATTAGTATAATCAAATTCGTAAACACCCAAATACAGCTGTCGGACATTGCCGAGTATATAGCAATGCATTGTGGGATCGCCGAACGATATCGTTTGATCTATTTTTAGCAGTTGCGAATCCATGTATGTATATAAGTCCTTGACGTTGGTTCTCCCAAGTCTATAGTACTGGGAACAGGGAGGTGTAATCCAACATTTACTGACTTTGAAACATTTTTCTGACAGACAATGTCACTTTAATATTGTTGAAAATTAAAATAAAAAATGGAAGATTTTAAAATAAAAGTGTGTTGATAAAACGTGCTGACGGACTACACGGTATTTTTTTAATGTTTAACACAAAAGTAAAACAAGAACTTCGAAAGTTTTGAAATATATTTAACATGTTAGAGATCAAAGCATTAGTACCTTTGAAAACAGGCTCTAAAGAGCTCAAACCATGTTGCTGTAGAAGTTTAGTTAGAAGTACACCTTCTAAATCTAAATCAAGCCGCCATTCAACTTTTTTCAAAACGGTGCGTAAAAATAACACAACGTAAAAATATGCGACTGTCTAAATTCCCGTCACCGGTCCATAAAATACGGGACAAGTCTATTTCCCGCTACACGTGGCGGCGGTATCAAATTCCCGTACATCGGGAAAGTATTGTTGTCTAATTCCCCGTACATGTACATGTATGTATATAAGTCCTTGTATTCACCAACTATTAGATTGTTTGTCTTTATGAGGACAAGTTCGAATATGGACCATCTGATGTCAAAAACTAGGTCACCATGCAGGTAAAATCTTAGGAAAACCTTATTAACACTTCAGATGTCAACTTTTGATTGAATCTTCACCAAACCTTTTTAGAATGTTTGTCTTAATAATGATATGCGGGTCAAGTTCGGACATGCGTAATCTATGGAACAGACACTAGGTCACCAGGTCAAATCACATGAAAACCTTGATATCACCAGACCTCATGACACAGGTTTTAACTATATATCTTATACGATATAGGGCCATCTTGACCCTCTTGTTTATCTAAAGGCGGAGTGATGTAGTTTGAATTCAAGAAAATATTGAATATTTACAAGAAATTCCTGTTTAGGTAAACTGTCATACAAACAGGTTAATTCTCTGGAGTGACCCTATTCGTATTTAACTTACAACAAGGGGAATCTAATCCTGAATATCGTACACTTATAATAAGTATCTCTATTCGTAAAGAACACATAATAATGATAATACTGCTTTATTTGTTAACCACTTACACATATGTTATAACGAAGTGGCCCTTTTCGTAAATAACTCACAAATATAATATTATGCACTATGCACTGACAGACTTAATATTAATTTAGCATTAAAATAAGAATTACCTCTCTCAAATCTCACATAATGGCGACCTGAAAATTCTGCCATCGTGAACGAGTCAGGCAATGTAGCGTCACAGCTTGTGGTCATGGATATATATGGTCACAACACAGATCTGTGAATAAATTTAATCACTAAATAGTATTTCTTACTGTACATGTATACAGTAGAACCTCTCCAGAGCAGTCCTTTCTTGAGCAACAACCCCACGTCAACGACAGTATGTTTTTTCCTACTGCACGATTTAACTATTAATTTAACACCTCTAGAGCAACAACTCTCAACAACAACCTAATTTTGCTACTCCAAAAGGGTACTGCCTTGGACAAGTTGCACTGTATATGCGTGTGTCATGTTTGTTGTAACACAGTGTTGTAATTAATAACTAAGTCACCCATTATCATTCACCGTGGATCATTGACACACAAAATTCTTAGGAGTACTAGTAAGTGTTTGTATTATTATAGAACATTCTTATTGTTTCCATTCTTACGTTCATTGGTCATCATGTGGGGTTGAGCTCACACATATTTAGAACGTTTAACCACCAAACTAAATGGAATTATTTCATTTAAATAATGATAAATATTCATGAATAAACAGAAAAATTAATTCTTGCAGTACCGTCAAAATAAGCTGAAAGATCAATGATTATACACCACACAACAACGTACTAACCCCTGATGTTTTCAACAGCATTTCAGTTAAATACCATTGGGTCCCATTGTTACAAAAATGCAATACAAGATACAAATTTGTATTTATGGTCGGTTGGCATATTAACAATGTAACATTAACTGTGAATAGCTATTGGCCGAAATAAACAGCTGACCCGGCACTGCTTCAAGACATTTTATTGTACAGTATTTTATTACTCATTATAAAAACCACGTGCACCGCTGTATATGTCACAATATAAGGAAGCTAAGTCGTCAAATAACAAATTTACCTGTCCGTACAGTTGTCGAAACATTCCAAAACTGTCCACATCTTGGAACAAATTCTCATCAGAAGCATTCTGTTTTTACAAACAATGACAGCTGTCTTGTCCCGCCATCGTATAAATGACCAACTTTTATGAGTCGCATGGCCACATTTTTATGCAAATCTTACACAGGTCTGTTTTACACAAATTGTAACTTCAAGTGTATCTAAACCAACAAATGTTCACAGGTGATACCAATGGACACACGAGAAACTCGTGCATGTGCTACGGGCGGTACAAAATTATGTTTGGAAGAGGCGTAAAACTGCTCGTAAATTATTGCTGGGGTTCAAAATAGCTTTTCATCTAATTTCAGGAAGTAACAGCAGACGTTCTAGACGATGATTCAGCAACTATTTTACTATGTGGAAAGCCACAATACACCCCAAAATGCATAACAAAGCGTATTTTTGGAAATACAATTATAAACTGCAATGTTTACTGCATACTCTGACCAAATGATTTTGTTATTTACCAATTTATTGTGGAGAAATCGACTTGTTAACAAACATAAGTGAAAGAATTTGGTCCTGCTCGGGTACGTAGACTAAGGTCCTGCTACGTGTGCGGCTACATTTTATGTATACATTATGTATATCATGAAAGTTTCCTCCTGCGGAATTTTAATGTTTTGTTAATGTGACAGGAGTGAAAATCGAAGCCGCCCCTGACAACTTTCAGAACTTTGGTTTGATTGATTAAAATCGTACACGAATTGACGACCTTACCAGAGAACGTGGTTGTAGTGTATTGAGTTTAATCTAATACAACATTGTAGTCTCTTGGCTTATCCGTTACCTGTTTGTGTAGTATTGTACATGATTGATTAAATAGCCTCTGACACATCAATTTTTATAGCCTAATGTCAAATGTCAAAATTGAAAGTAACTAAAACAAAATATTGAAGTTAATACAAGCCAAAATCGATTGTGCCAGCATTCTAGTGTAAATTTATTGTTTATAAACTATCGTTGCATGTAAAACGGCGCTGATTTTGTTGAAAGCGCCTTCGAATAGAAGTCAGTGAGCGTACACGGCCAAAACCAAAGACATCACATCTAGGATAAATCGACAGTTTCCAATCCCTGTGTATATTTGTCCCACTCACTGCTCGGATTACTGAATAAAGCTATTTTCAATATGTAGTAAATTTTGTTACTCAAAAATTTATGAATGCAACTTTTGAGCGGATGAATGCTGAATTATTATACTTGTTAGTTTTACAGTTTTAATCCAACTTTTATCAAAACTGCAGTCTGCAATGTATACGTATATACTGTAAAACTGTATACAACAAGTGGTACTGTTTCTGCAATGCGGAACTTCGCTTCAAATATGGTATGAGCCAACCATGGACCATCGTTCTAGTGCTATGAAATCAAACGCATACACCTACAAACATCATCAAACTTCACATGTTGGTTCCTCATGATAATCTGTACAGAACCTGTGCATTTTCAGGTCAGTAGGTCAAAGATCACCCTGAGGGGGCATTATGTTTTATTATTTTGTCTTTCCCAAGGGTAGCCTTTGTTCACAGGTTTGACTGTACACCGTATCTCAGAACTTCAAAAAGATTTGAAAAAAGATCTGCAGCCCTACTTTTTAGGGGGGACCTAGTTGCTTACATATGATGACAAATCCTACATTTAAGTTGTAAAGACTCAATGGTAAGGAATGGGTTAAATCATAGGGGGCCAGTAGGTTGCAGTGATAGTGTAAAATGGCAACACGGACCAAAAACACGTTTATCATATACATGTATATACATATACAAGGGTTACAACTTCCAAAATGACGGTATCCGCACCAAGTTGGTTTAACATTACGTAACTTTTTTAAAAAATCACGCGATTTTCTAATAAATTGGTGTCTACAGATAGCTAACATATTATACTACACACAACTAATGAATAGTTTGTCGAATTCAGCACATTGAAGCAGATAATTCGTATTTTCCCACCGAAAAATCGTGAATTTTGTTAACTCCAATGCAACGTCGCAACACAAAATCGGCCTGAATTGCCATACTAAATACACATTTAAACACTAGACTCGGACAGGAATGAAATTGCATGCCAATAATAAATATCACTAAAATGCACTGATCCAGCGCAAAAGACTAATCCAGGTCCGTGTTGCCATTTTACACTATCACTGCAACTTACCAGCCACTTATGGGTTAAATAATCATGACATGAATAACCAAAGCTCTGCCGATGAAGGCACTGCTGTTGTTCGGAACTACAAAACAGTCAAAAATTGAATTTCTTTGTAGGGTGAAGAATTGGGCTGAATTTTGGAAACTGGAATTCAGCTTTCCATGGCCTTCACTTGCTCAGCGAGCATGAATTTTGATGCAGACAAAAGTAAAGAATTTTTACGACTGTTTTGTATTACTTGATTACGATTTTGCATAGTCATCTGATTTTGACTTCAATGCACATAATATTTGAATTTGCATTTATGCCATTGAATTGTAAAATTGGAACTTTTTTCGTAGGCGGAAGGTTACATTTTTAACCAAGTCTATATATATCCCACTTTTATCAAGACTGCAAAGTCTGCAGTATGTAGGAAAAATTTCCAAATCGATTGTTGAGAACTGGTCTTAAGTTCTTTACCTTGTGTTCGTACTGAACAATAAAAACAAAAATTGAAAGTTCAATTCAGATTTATTTCAGATTCACTCGTTCTTAATTACAGAAGTATGTAAGATATACATGTATATATAATGCCATTATAAATATCATTATGATAAATTAAATGAAGCATGATCTATGTCTATACAACGCTGGGTCTAATAAACAGAAGGAAATAAGCATTAATTACATGTGCAGGGCAATTTCATATAATATAAATCATACTTCGGCTTGAAAAAAATGTATGTTTCTGGTAACATGCTTATTAAAAACATGGAAGGTAGGTAAGGCATTTTTTGTTCTTGAAATTGTACGGAAAGGTAAACAAGAGCTAGGGCCATGATGGCCCTATAATCACTTATCAGAAAAAGATATTTGGAGAAGAACATTTTTTCGTTTTTTCCTATATGAACTTAGAATGGGAATTACCCAAGGATCATTCCAGTTTGGTAACAATTGGCATAGTAATGTAGGAGATGTTGTTTAAAGTAAATATGGCCCCACTTCACGACGCATGACAAACACAAAGTGATCACAAAAGCTCACCATGATCACATTGTGCTCTGGTGAGCTAAAAAGTTAGAAGGTGGGTGTACTATTCCTCAGGCCTAGTAAAAAAATAAGGGTTGAGAGGAAAATTTTCTGTAAGTTGGGTTACCAGAAACACTTTTTTTATACCTTATCAGTGATCACTATACACTGTTAGAGGTTCCAATATCACCCTTTACACGTAATACGTAATATTGACTACATATTGACTATATTGTTTGTTTGATTGAGTTTTACACCCCTTTTCAACATTCAAAGTGATATGGGGCGGACAGTTCACCTAACCACCATTCCTGGGAAGAACCATGGTACCAGACTCCCATCTTCCGTAAGCTTGCAACTGCCTACGTTCTAACATAAAGAGACATTGTCCTTAACCACTCGGCCATGGAGGCTGTTCAATGAATTCTATATGTGTGTCATACTGCCATTGTTCAAAATTGTGGCTGTAAGTTATATGCCACATGGAATTAGTTACAGAACTTTCAGACCAGTAATGATGATGGTATATTTAAGTAATTCTATTTTATGAAGGGGCCAGATTAAATGACTCAGCTGCTTCATATCATTTGATGAATTCTTCTTTTTTCTTAGATATGAAGGATTTACGGTTTGAAATTCCTGAAATTTCACAAATTAAACATTTGACTTCTGCTGGAAATAATATTTTATTACATTTTCAAAGTTATCTATGTCTCTGGTTAAGTCAAGCACCATATCTAGCTGTACATTTAATTGTAGAGTCTCTGGTTAAGTCATCGGATGGTTTTGTTCTTTAATTAAGGCATTTTAAGGCAATATGCATTTCTGCACTAGTGTACTTCGTTTAAACAACGATGACTGGTCTTATTTACTTAGTATTTTGCGTGTTTTGACATCTTTTGTTTTAAGGGAGGTAACTACTACGGTGAACTTTTAATTTATTTTGTAGTTGTCTCCCTTATACTACATCGCTTATTATGTAAAACTATCTGATTCTTTTCTGTGATTTGAATGCAACAAAATATCCTGAACTATAAAACTAGATTGAATAATACATGTCCGAAATAAAACAGAACTTTTCCACTGTTACCACATACAAATTATTTTATTGAACATTTACAACATTAGAATACGAAATTTAATGAGTACGAATAAAATGTGGACTCAAAACGAGGCAATTTCTGCAAAAATGGCTGCGGCTGTGCAGCATCCGAGCATAGACCGACACGAAACCAAGATAACGCTGGAAATTAAGACTAAATCTGTGGAACAAACACTTATACCATTGGTTACTCAGGTAATTGAAATGATTTGTTGCGTCTACTGCCACGCATTCATTGTAATAGATCCGGTCAGCATCCTAATCTAATTAGCGAATAATATTGTCTTTTTGATATGATATTGAATTTTTTACTTTTTTATTGTTTTGATCTATTTATACTTCAAAGGTTTTGTAATCAGAAAAGATTTGTTGTTTATTGATTTTAAGACACTGGATAATGTTAATAGCATCTTCCATAATATAATGGGAGGGCCTGTGACAGTGAGAGTGTCTCGTCATACAGTTTGAAGTTCAACAGTGTTCAACTGTACATGTTGCTCTCTGATTTCAATATCATGAATTATGTTGTTCAACTATATCTAATGAACAGTATAGGAACTGAAGTGCACACCAGCTTCATTTTTGAATGCAGAGACACATATATTAAATTTGAAGTTCTGTGTGACTGTCGGTCCAAATTCTATTACCAAACAACAGGTTCTTATAAATTCATATAAATTAAAAATTTGAACAGTTATTTGTATGTAATTAATTAAAGCAGTGTAGTATATAGTATTTGTATTTATAAATTGGATGGGATATTCACCAGCCTGATTAGCTCTGTTTGTTGAGCATCTGAATTGAATTTGCAAGCAGGAGGTCGTGGGTTTGAGCCCCGCATCGGGTATATTGTTTTCCTCATATTAGGTAATCATGAAGACTTTCTTGATGTCAGTGTTGAAGATATTGGGTTTCTTCCTGTAATGTTAAGCCATACTTATAGAAAATAATTTTGATATGATAATTATTCAGATTTTGATTATGATTCAATATCAAAATTGAATTGATATATGAAGTATGACATCATGAAATCACAAATCTATACTTTTTTTATATCTCATCTATGCAAGAGACATTCAATTATATGCTTATGTATGGATACAGTATTTTGTCTGTATTTCAGATTACCACTCTTGTCAACCATAAGGAGAGAACCAAAATTACAGAAAGGACTGCAAAGGCATTAGCAAAGGTTGGTGAAGCTGTCAGTATTGCTGTCGAACGTTTTGTTGCTGTAGGTGAATCAATTGGTATTGAACATCCAGAATTGCGAAATGAAATGTGTGAGACTTGCCTGGAGGCAAGACAGGCTGGTAAGTTTCTATAGCTGCAGTAAGATATATTAAGTAGACTGATAGAGGAATTTCTTTGAAGATATCTAAGCTTTTGCATGCAATATTTTTATATTTTTAAAGCATCTATTTAACATTTTATGACAAACAATCATTTTGTTGTTTGAAAGACTTGTTTTTTATTTGTGGTTGTCATAAATATAAGAAAGGTGTTGGAAAAATAATTGTCTAGCTTTTGTTTTCAGTATTGATTATATCTTGAAATTAGTCTTCTTCTGTTGTAGGAAATGCGATCAAGCAGTTGACGATGTATAATCATGTGGTGAATGATGGGGCTCTCAAACCTTTCACAGAGAAAAATCAAATGGTTCGCGCTGCTCGCAAACTTTTGTCTGCTATTACAAAAGTATTGCTCATTGCAGATAAAGTCATTGTCAAGCAGTTGATTGCATCTAAAGATAAGGTACACAATTTAATTTCACCATTATGATTATACACCATTCCAATAACATCCTACTGTTAAACTCCTTTCATCTGCAAAGGTATTTTATTAGGTCTGTATTTGCATCACTTGATGCAAATCATTTATGCTGAACAATTAATATACTGTGACATGGATCCCATAGTCCTATTCAAATGCTAACTTTATTGTAATATCTCTTGATTTGATAATGGAAGTTGGTCAAGTTCATTCAGAAAATTCAGAGGGTTAACTTAAGGTTTGTTGCTATTTTTCAGGTATTGTCTAGTCTGATAGAGATCGAGCGTGTCGAGAGTTTTACAGATTTTGTACAAGCTTTCAGTAAATTTGGAAATAACATGGTTGAGTTAGCCCACCTTACTGGAGACAGACAAAATGTAAGCTTTACTTTCTTTCTTGTCCCTTAAAATGTGTAAAAAATGTTATAAGGCCATATTAAAAAAATGTCTGTTTGCAGTAACCCTTCTCAGAGAATTTTCAGTTTATAAGTAGGAAGGATTTTTTAATCTGTTTTTATATTGGACTCAAAATACATGTCAGAATGCTATTTATTCATTGGAAAAAAAATACCCAAGAGGCTGTACAAAGTTGGGTGTGGTCATTTTTGGTGAGTAGGTAGCATTACCCCAGCCACACAATATTTTTAGCTCACCAGAGCACGAATGTGCTCAAGGTGAGCTTTTGTGATCGCCCTGCGTCCATCGTGCGTCGTTACGTGGCGTCCATGTTTACTTAAAACAACATCTCCTCCTACACCGCTATGCCGATTGCAACCAAACTTTGCTGGAATGATCCTTGGGTAGTCCCCTTTCAAAGTTGTTCAAAAAATTAAATTTCATTAAAAACTCTGGTTGCTATGGCAACAAATACAAAAAAACTTAAAAAATCTTCTTGTCCGAAACCACAGGGCCTAGAGCTGAGATATTTGGTATGTAGCATTGTCTAATGGAACTCTACAAAGTTTGTTCAAATTATTCCCCTGGGGTCAAAATTGGCTCCGCCCCGGGGGTAACTTGATTTTACATAGACTTATATAGGAAATTTAAAAAATCTTCTTGTCAAAAACTACAATGCCTAGAGCTTTGATATTTGGTGTGTAGCATAGTCTAGTGGACTTCTACCAAGTTTGTTCAAATTATTGCCCTAGGGTTAAATTAAAATTGGCCCCGCCCCGGGGGTCACTTGATTTATATAGACTTATATAGGAAAATTTAAAAAATCTTCTTTTCCGAAACCACAAGGCCTAGAGCTGAGATATTTGGTATGTAGCATTATCTAGTGGACCTCTACCAAGTTTGTTCAAATTATTGCCCTAGGGTCAAAATTGGCCCTGCCCTGGTTTTTTTTCTATTTTATATAGGAAAATTAAAAAAATCTTCTTCTCCGAAACCACAAGGCCTAGAGCTTAAATATTTGGTATGTAGCATTGTCTAGTGGACCTCTACCAAGTTTGTTCAAATTATTGCCCTAGGGTCAAAATTGGCCCCGCCCTGGGGGTCACTTGATTTATATAGACTTATATAGGAAAATTTAAAAAATCTTCTTCACGAAACCACAAGGCCTAGAGCTGAGATATTTGGTATGTAGCCTTATCTAGTGGACCTCTACCAAGTTTGTTCAAATTATTGCCCTAGGGTCAAAATTGGCCCCGCCCTGGGGGTCACTTGATTTATATAGACTTATATAGGAAAATTTAAAAAATCTTCTTCACGAAACCACAAGGCCTAGAGCTGAGATATTTGGTATGTAGCCTTATCTAGTGGACCTCTACCAAGTTTGTTCAAATTATTGCCCTAGGGTCAAAATTGGCCCTGCCCTGGGGTTTATTCTATTTTATATAGGAAAATTAAAAAAATCTTCTTCTCCGAAACCACAAGGCCTAGAGCTAAGATATTTGGTATGTAGCATTATCTAGTGGACCTCTACCAAGTTTGTTCAAATTATTGCCCTAGGGTCAAAATAGGCCCCGCCCTGGGGGTCACTTGATTTATATAGACTTATATAGGAAAATTTAAAAAATCTTCTTCTCCAAAACCACAAGGCCTAGAGCAAAGATATTTGGTATGTAGCATTATCTAGTGGACCTCTACCAAGTTTGTTCAAATTATTGCCCTAGGGTCAAAATTGCCCCTGCCCTGGGGTTTATTCTATTTTATATAGGAAAATTTAAAAAATCTTCTTCTCCGAATCCACAAGGCCTAGAGCTAAGATATTTGGTTTGTAGCATTGTCTAGTGGACCTCTACCAAGTTTGTTCAAATTATTGCCCTAGGGTCAAAATTGGCTCTGCCCCGGGGGTCACTTGATTTATATAGACTTATATAGGAAAATTTAAAAAATCTTCTTCTCCGAAACCACAAGGCCTAGAGCTAAGATATTTGGTATGTAGCATTATCTAGTGGACCTCTACCAAGTTTGTTCAAATTATGGCCCGGGGTCAAAATTAGCCCTGCCTTAAAACGGCCCAGATGGGTCACTTGATCTTACTTGGACTCGTATAGAAAACTTCAACAATGTTAATCTCCAAATGACCTTTTCTCCTGGTGAGCATTTATAGGGCCATCATGGCCCTCTTGTTTAAGGATGGCCTTACTTAAACATGTAGAGATTATTTCCTCATTTTGTGAAAGGTTCTAGTACCAACCAAATTGGGAAATTATCTCATGTTTTGCTTGAAATTGGGATTATGTGCTCTTGTTCAAACAACAGGTTTGTACAATCCTTAATTTAATTTATTCACAAATATGTGATTAAAGGAATGAAATCAGTCAATAAACAACCACTGTAAGTAACCATAGTTTTGTACACTGACTGAAATACTGTTGAGAGCTGGTTGAATGCATGCTCTTTAAATCAAAGATTCAGTCAATCAAATATGGTCTGAAGAGCCTTACAAGTATGATTTTGTTCATTCAATGTTACGTCCCTGATGGATGAAGCTGTATATTTGCAGGATTTGAAAAGTGATAAACAAAAGGCACAGATGGCGTCAGCCAGAGCTGTGTTAGAAAAGTCAACCATGATGCTGCTGCCATCTTGTAAGGTGAGTGTGAAAATAAGATAAGTAGAATGGTGAATGTGCTTGATAGAATGGTGTAACACTAACTACTTAGTGAAAAGGAAAATATTAATTACTAGGTCCTCACCATCATGAGTAGGAATCCCACCAGAGACCGGAAGAAAATCCAATGCAGCGTCATAGCCATGCTGAGGTTTGCCGAGGCAATAAAATTTGAAGAGCAATAAAAAATGCCCCGAACCCTAAGAGTGCATCAGCTTAAATTTGTTGCCATGTAGGGAAGCTGTCCAGCTGGCTTGAGTAAATTTGATGATACTGCCTTGGTATATACCTGCGTCTTCATTCACCATTAAGGTTGGAAAAGTGGTCAAATGTTTGTCTTGATGATAATACTTGAAATATTTTTGTAATGATACTTATTTGTTTATTTTAGACATGTTTACGACACCCAGAAAGTCATTCAGCTCGTCAGAATCGTCACGGCTTGTTTATACAAATGCGACAGGCACTGCAGTTAATACATAATGTTGCCACGGATACCGGATACCAGCTTGTCTCCAGTATGAATATGTCACCAACGATGGCTAATGGTGACTCAGGCATTGTGCTTGGTGGGTCGGGACAAAGTGCTAATCGGTCAATTAAGGAATTTGAGGTAAATCTATTCAAATTAGTATTTTACTTAATTTTTTAACTATAAGCTACTATTTAATTGAACAAACCGTTCACTTGGAAACTTAGAAAATTCAAATTAATAATTACAAAGAAGGGATTTAAATAAAAATGGCCTTTTCATTATTGCTGTTTAAAAACCAGATTGTGTTATTTGAATCATGAAGTAATGATAAGCCATTCTTTTTACAGGATCAAGTTGAAATGGTACGAGTAACTCATATTAACACATACTTTGCTGATAAACTCCGCTGTGCCTTGGACTTCCTCATCGAGACAACACAAGACTTCACTGACTCCGCCTACACGTCACATGATCATCGAGAAAAAATTGTAGAAATTACTGAGATTTTACAACAAGCGGTTCATGTTTTAATAAAAACTGGTGAATTACAAGTAAGCTTTCAACAGAGAACTAGCCCAGGCCCCAAGGTTATAAATGAAATTATTCGCATTTCAAAATGTTCAGGGTTTACAGTATTGTATGTAGGGCAGGAATTTAGTCTGTGTTTTGCGTGTAGTATGGTGGTATATATGGCAGAAATGTGTGGCAGTCACACACAGAGACGTGTATTTTTGGCAGCAAACACTGGTAGCCCTTTCAGAAAGGTGGAAAATTGCTGACATAATACACAGTCCATACCGATTGTTTATGTATTTGGTGTATGTTTTATACTGATAATTGAGGTTAGAGAATAATTGATTTACTCACAATTCTAATGTGAGAAAAACATATTAACAGGTTCCAAGCTCAAAATTCAATTCCATTCTATGGTTGAAAAGATAGAGCTGATTAATGTTTAAATACAATATTCAGATCAATTATGCTGTCAGGCTAATGTATCAATGATTTCTGTATTGTCTGAACATAACCCAGTGTTTTCAATAAGAGGCGGCCAGAGGCCAAATTGACTGTTTAGAAACGAAAATTGGCCACCTAGAAATCCCAGATATATCATTTACAACGTTGGAAATGAGCTTGGAAAGCCTCCTTCAATCAAGATTTGGCCTCTTACAGGAAAACTTTATGAAAACCCCGTCATAACTAACATTAAAAGACAAGATATGAGACAGATAATAAGTTATATAACCTCGGGGCCTGGTGTCAAAAAAGTCTGATAATATGAATTTGTCTCTGTTAAAATTTTGTTTATTTGACTACATAATGTATTGGTTGTACTGCTCTTTTGTTTAAATTTGCATTAATTATAACCTTTTTTTTTCACTCTAAACATTGTTTTTGAAAACAGTATTGAGAATAAAACAGACCTTAATTGTGGGTATTCTGTTATTTTGGGCTTTAGAGGTCAGGACTGTGTTCAAAGTTAAAAATATTTTTTGAAGATGGTCAGTTTCCTCTTTCAGTGAACTTTGAGTTGTGTTGATAAAAAAAGAGTTTTTAGCGGAGGGTTGAGAATACTTACATATTGTATACCAACTGATTTTGAAGACTGTTTTATCTTGTAGTCTTTTGTTTCAGTTGCATAAAGATGTCATAGCGAATCAGGAATTGGAAACTTCTATACTTAAAACGCTGGAAGTGTCAAAATCACTAAGATCACAGGTAACATTAGAATTTTCACTTTATTTAAATGTAGCAGAATTGATTTTCTTTCTTTTTAATCATCTCCATCAGTTTGACTTCCACATAGGACCAGGAATATTTCATATGTGAGGAAGTTGTACCAATGTCTTTCAGAAGGTCTGTGGATCTATCCAGGTGTAAGTCGATTGTCTTCCTCCTCGGTTAAATGCTGGAATAGGGGCCATATGACCATGACTGTTGATGGGATTTTTTACTACCCACACCATTCGAAATAGTGGAAGGACATAAAGTGTAACCCCTGTCCATCTGTTCAAATTTTGGTTTCCAAGCCATAACTCAAGAAATATTTCATGGATTGGCTTCATATTTTACATGAAAGTGTATTATGATAATACTGGTCAAGATCGATTTCCATTAAAATCCAAACAACACAGGAGTTATGGCCCCTTTTTTAGCTCTCAATGAGAACATTTGAGTCCTCTGAACACATTTCTAGTTTAGGAAAATACTCTGATGTTACTGAGTAGGGATTGAGTTTAAATATTTGATTTCAAAAATTAATTGTTCTGTGCCAAAAATCTAAAACATATGACTCTTGATTATAATTTACCTAGTATTTCATTGTAAACTCTCCAGCCATGACGAGCACAACCACCCTTCTTTTAGAAAAGAAAATTTTTAAAAATCAAAGCTCTATAAAAAACATTCAGAATATATCAAATGCATTTTGATATTGCTCAATCATTAACTAAAATAATTATTGTTCAATCAATAATTAAAAAAATTGGTAAATCTGTAAATAGTAACAATCTCACGGGCGAATTATAGCAAACATTTGGTATATAACATACGATAGTTAATCAGAAACCATACTATATAAAGTTGTGCTTTATATTTTGCCAGTCTTGAGTTATTCTTGAAGTGGTACAATGTGCTGTATTGACAATTTTTCTGTCTCATTAGTCTACTGGAAACTGAATCATAAATATTGATTGCTGGAAACTGATCTTGCCTGCAGCCTGTGCTATAATATTATCATTCTCTATTGTTAGTGAATGTTCTGTAAAATAATATTGTGTATTGTGCATAACAGAGACAAGCTATTCACTAGTGGTTGCAAAACATATATTGATAAATATGTGCATGAAGAGATCATAAGGGTGGACATGGCCTATTTATGGATGTATATGAAGCCTCTGTGGTTGAGTGGTTATGGTCTCTGACTAATAATCACTAGTCCTTCACTGATGTTCCCGCCTCCATTGTCGCGTGGTTAAGGTCGCTGACTTCAAATCACTGTAACCTCTCACTGAGAGAGGGTCATGGGTACGAGTCCCACTACCGACCAATTGGACCATGTCTCTTTATGTGAGAAAGTAGGCAGTTGCTTACAGAGGATGGGAGTCTATTACTGGTTCTTCCCAGGAACGATGGTTAGGTGAACTGCCGCCTCATATGACTCTGACTGTTGAAAAGGGGCGTAAAACCTGATATAAACAAAAAAACATCACTGATGTCAGGTGTTCTTACGTCAAGGTCATTAGTAAAAAATAATTCAATAAACTGTTGAAAATTTGACGTTTTTTTGTCTTAAAGGTTAATTTTATGCTGAATGTACTGTTGCACAGTAAACAGTTGTTCTAGAATTACGTTTCTAGGACAAAAAGAATGCACTGTACATGGTATTGTTGTATAAGTTAGTTCTATCGTTAAAACAGAAAAGCTATTGTATTCAATTATTCTATTTTATCATTGATTATCGAGCCACAATGTTGTTATTGGTATCATTAACATTAATCAATATATCACTCACTGCTTATTATTCATTTTATTGTTTCTCTTTGTATGCTTTGAAGTTTTTATGCCATAAATTGTGTATTACATCAGGATCAATGTATTGGTTGGAAGATTTCTGGATCCCAGGGGAGTTTTAAAGAGATTAAGCTGCATATTTATGACTTATTTTCTATAATCTGTAAACTATTTTCATTTTATTTAGCAATACTTTCAAACCTGTGTTAGCCGCCACCTCTGAATTAAGGCCACCATGTGAATAAGGGCCATTTTTTATAAACTGTCATTGATTAATTAAAACAAAATGATCTGCAAATAAAGGCCACCTGTCAATAAAGACCACATTTTAATGTATTTCCCAAGTGTGGCCTTTATTCACAGATTTGACTGTACTAATGAGTATCAAATTGAAATTTTTAGCTCCAAGAGACTGCTATGGACCAAGCCTCGGAACTGTTTAAATGCAATGAGGACCATACCCTGCTGAGAAGTCTACAAACTGCTGGAACTAATGGAGAAATCGGATCTGTCGATGAACTGTCTGTTAAATTTGAAGAACACATTGACCAACTGGAAGAGGTATCAGCATCAGTTTTAGATAGACATTTGGTGCAGAGGCACTAGAGCTAGGGCGACAAGAGCGATGATCACAGCCCTAATATTTCTACGAAAGAAAAGAAATTTAAACAAAATTTCACTTGAGGCAGGGGAACACCCCATTCCAAACCTAAACCCTCTGCCGTCTCAATGTTAAATTGTTTCCAAAGCCTCTGTGGTGCTCAATAGTCATCAAAGTTGATGGTCGTAAGTGGCCCTTGGTTAATAATTTCAAAGGCTGAACAAAATTTTATACGAATGTTAAAGTACATTTGTACAAATTCTTAACAGTCTGGAACTTTATTTGAATAATTTCAAGAATCAAAATGTCGTTTTAAGAGTCAAATGAGTGCCAAGTATATGGATACATCTCTATGTTTCTCTTTATACATATAGGTATGTAAACTGTTCCGACATATAGCAACCACAGAACCTCTGGTGATCACAGCTGAACATAATGAGATTATTCTACGCTCTATGGGACCCCTGGTGAGTAAATATATATGGTTAGGTCTGTTTTTGGTGAGTAGGTAGCGTTACCCCAAACAAAGGGTGACCTAATTTATCAGTTCTATATCCACTTCTGTAAATTTGACCTAGTTTTCTTGACTATTTCCAGCAGAATGTTCATTTTCTCAGAAAACTTATAAAATTTCTTTTTTACCCCACCCACTTCAAAATTGAAATATGATCCAAGGGTTGGGTCACATGACTACAGGTACGAAAACAATGTAGAATTTCACTGTGTTTACCTCAAATAGACCCCAAATTTTCATATGACTTGATGATTCATGGTGTTTCATAAAATTTATTTCACAAATATAATCAAATTTTCTTCCAAATATATTTGAATTTATTTTTTCTATCAATTTCTATGTAGATTCTTCATGCAGCGAAGACTTTAGCCCAGTATCCTAATAGTAAGATAGCCAAGGAGAATCTAGACCTATTTGCTGATGCTTGGGAATCTCAGATCAATGATTTATCTGTGCTAGTGAAAGAAGTGAATGATTTCTGTCAAGGGAAAACTGATCGACTGGTTTACCTGTCTTTGCCGAGACCCGGGGTAAGTTGTGTTCTGTTTTATTAGGTAAACAGTCTTTGAATTTAGCCCCAGCCCGAGGACCGAGTCCACCAAAATGGCTGTTAGTCAATTAAATTTCAAAAGGTCATTGGTCAAATGGTTGAATAAATTTTTCTTGGATAATTTTGTAATATTTCAGAACAAAACATGGAATTGTGTGTGTACTTTTTTTGGTCCACTTAGAATTCATTTGGTCCAGTTATGTTTGCATTTTCACTGCAACAAATGCCCAGTGATTAAAGATGTTTTTCGTGAAGACTGGGTAAAAAAGTATAAAAATTTTGAAAATATTTGTCCCCCAAGGTCATAATGACTCCTTGTCAGACCAATTACAGGAAATTACTACCCAGTTGCAGGGTTTTCATTAAGAGGCCAAACCTTGATTGAAGGTGACTTTCCAAGCTCATTTCCTACATCGTTAATGATAATGTGGGATTTCTAGGTGGCCAATTTTCGTTTCTAAGCAGTCAGTTTGGCTGCGGGCCACCTCTTATTCGAGACACTGAATAATTACGCACTTTTTTGCTGTCCAAAACAATTATTTTTGGTGTTTAATGTTTCAAAATTCTTGTAATATTTTGTTATGAACACAATACCTTTCTAACAATGATAATTATTCTTGGTTAAGTTGAAAACTAATCCACTTATTCAAGAGTTCAAATTACTTGACTTTAACCAAATTAGTTTTGCTATGCATGCAGCCATCTTGCTGGTTATAAAATGCTGATTCATTGCTTTTTTATGACCTTATGTTTTGATACATTTCACTTCTCATTTCATTCATGGAAATAAGGAAATTAAAACATTTTAAAGCTGTTTCTGTATAGATCTTTTATAAGATTTTTCATAGAATTAAGACTGGGTTTTGTTATAGATATATGAGAATAGATGTTTAATTGTCCTTTAATTCATGTTTGTGTAAAAACTAAAATGTTTTGTTTTTTTATCTGAAAATGTTCAAACTCAGATAAATTTGTATGGTATAATTTAAGATTTTGAAATTACATTCTTGTTTGTGTAAAAACTAAAATGTTTGGTGTTTTTTTTCTCTGAAAATGTTCAAACTCAGATAAATTTGTATGGTATAATTTAAGATTTTGAAATTACATTCTTTTTTGTTTGTATTTTACTATAATTTCTTTTATCATAATAATGATAATTATTACAGTAATGTTGTCATAACATGATTTATTATTTAAGTTAAAGTAATTATCTATACTTATTGAGTGTTACAACTTACACAGGTAGATGTTCTATTTTTTTGGCTTCTGTGGATAATTGTTTCGGGTCTTTAAATGGTTACAATGTATCACTTACCCCTGTGCTCTTGAGTTTGAATCAAGACTGGGACCATACAAAAATATCACATGTGAGGAAGCTGTCCATTTAGCTTACGAAAGCTCTTGGTGGGGTTACCCAGGTGTATGCCTGTGGTCGTCCTTTACCATTAAAGCTTGAAATGTTGGCAAATGACACTTGCTGTCAGTGCGACACTAATCCCCAGTAGAAATCAAGATGCTATGTAATGTTATTACTATTGTTATTGAAATCTAATGCAATTAAAAATGCTTTAAGTTAAATAAATTATAGATTTATTTACATAAATTTTGAAAAATATTTTTTTCTAGATTTATTTACATAAATTTTGAAAAATATTTTTTTCTATTTTTTTCTTTGTAAGGCATCACAGCCTGTTCCGAACGTAAGTACAAATGGTACACCTAGAATATATGATGTCCTGTCTCCTCTTTTAGTCCTTGTCCTGACAAGTCGACTTCATATAGCCATTTATGTCATGTCATATTTATGTCATACAATGTATTTACAGTGAATACTTATGTTCTTTTCTCTAGTTTTGTGTCTTTACATTCACTTTGGCTTCTTTACAAATGTTTTGTTTTATTTTTTAGAATTTTTACATCTTTTCCTGATATTTTTATGTTTTGTGGCATTACGTTCACTTTAGCTTCTTAACAAAATTAATGTTTTAGTTTATATTATAGAATCTTGACATCTTTTTCTGATACTTTTATGTGTTTTGTTTCTGTAGTTCTTTATTCTCTTTGATTGCACATATATTTCTATGCTAACTATTTCTTGTCACGATTATTCATGACTGTCATTTTACGATCTATGTACTTAATGCTTATCATATAATTTTTGCACCTTTTTGTTCAATTCATTTCCAGTTAAAAGCAAAGACTATTTGTAATTATATATTAAGCCAGTTTTAAAGTTTGTTTAATTTAACTTTACCATCAGTAATTGGATTAAAAAAATATTTTGGGGCAAATATTCATGATGATGAGATGACACGACGTGTCACATTTAAGAACCTTGTTGACAGTGCTAAGGTCAAGGTCACGGAGGCCTTTTGGACCCTTCATATATAGAGATGGTATTTAATCATGTCTGGCTTGTTACTTTTTCACATAAAATATTACAATGCTTGATTTGCTTGATTTCTGTAGGTATTTTTCACTTCACTTAGACTGTTGTATGATTTTTGCTTTATGTAGTAACGTTAGTTTATCACCTTTGCATATCATTACATGTGTTTGAAATATATAATTTGCAGCAATTCATATATTTTATGTTTGCTTAGATGCTGGTTATTAATTTTTAATGTAAAATATATCCTGTCATGTAAAAAAATTAATTTTATGATGAATATTTTTAACTATTGTCACTAAATTACTAATTACTTGTAACATCTACTTATACATTTTTATGTAACAGTATTACAGTCTTAGAATTTAGCCATGGACCTTGGACCGAGTCCACCAAAATGACCATCGGTCCAGTAAATTTTTCAGTGATAATTTTATGATGTTTCAGAACAAAAAAAATATAATATTTTAATCACTTTCTGAAAATACGTTTTTTAGCCAAATTATATGAAATTTTGTGTGTACTCCTTTTGGTCCACAAAAGGTTTTTCTTGTGATCAGGGGAGGTAATTTTGTCTGTATATTCAGGGGAGGTAAAGTTGTCGGTCTTTATGATCACAAGGAGTTATCTTGTATGACTGTTTGATCAGCAGAGATAATTTTGTCTGTCTGTGTGATCAGGGGAGGTAATTTTGTCTGTCTGTGTGATCAGGGGAGGTAATTTTGTCTGTCTGTTTGATCAGGGGAGGTAATTTTGTCTGTCTGTGTGATCAGGGGAGGTAATTTTGTTTTTATGATCAGGGGAGGTAATCCTGTCTCTTTATTCAGATGTGGTATCCATAACTGCCTATCTGAAAGGGGAGGTAATTGTATCTTTGGGTTTAGGAGGTTATAATTTTTACTAATCACTAGGGGGATTATTGAAAAGTTTAGTACTCGGGAGGTAATAAGCTATCATATCTTCTATAATAGACTATTTTTTCCTTTCATACGGAAGATAATTAATTCTAATGGACAGGTTAGATAATCAGATAATGTTTACATATTTGAAAGTTTGCCTATTTAATTTTTTTTGAAAATTTATTCTTATTAATCATATGATTTTGTATTAATATTACCTTGCAACTAATGATTAACTCCACTGATTCGTAATTCATACTTATGTGTTGTCTTTTTGCCTTAACTTGTTTTATCTAGACCTATATTGGTACTTGTATGATTTCAGAAACACGGGACCACCTCAAAATTGTTGCGTCCTGGCAAACTTGATGCTGAGGTATTGTATTTATCCTTTTATTTGAAAAGTTTGAATAATTTTAATTTTACTGTAACTGTGAGTTTCAATGAATTTGGTGTCTGTTAAACCCTGTATTGAATAAGTAAGGACTGATGTGTATCAACCTTAGGTTGTGAAAGGCTAAAAAGCTCATTAGTACTGCTTTTTAATGCAAAGGCAACGCAATAGGAAATAATATGTCTGAGCATACTATTGCTTGTAGCACTACTCAATATAGCCTGGTGAAATACATGAATTATAAGAAAACAATCTTCAAAATATAATTTAGAAAATACCATGCCATTTACGCCAGTACCAGGGTTAACACAACAAAGAGAAGACTCTTATTTTCATTGTGGACACTGACATGTGAATCTATGTTATTTCTGTGTTTTGTAGGAACAAGCTAAGATAGCAAAGTTAGGTTTAGAAATGAAGTTGATCACTTCGGAGATGGATGCCGAGACTGATAAGTGGGAGGAGCCTGATAATGATATTGTTAAACGTGCAAAAAACATGTCCAGGTGAGTTATTCCCATATCGGGGGTGACAATATTCCGGATATATCCGGTATTCCAGATTTGTATGTATTGAAAAACCTATCATTGCTGAGCAAAATAAAAGTTATTTGATGAAAGTATCTCAAAAAATGGCAAAGTTATGGTCAATTGAATCTGCTCTGAAGAATTTTCTTTAATATAAACTGAGTTAATTATGGAAACAGTGTGGTTGAAAGCCTCTTGTTTGGCAAAAATGGTCTGCCGTATATGATTTTCAGGATTTTTAATTTGGCTCTATTGACACCCCTGCATATCTTATTTCTCAAGTTGCTATATACTATGCGATGGACTTGTAATATAAAAGGTAAAGGATATGTTTATTTAAGTGTCGCCCCTATTTAAAGGGCCAGCCAACTTGACCTATGAGACGCCTGTCTTTTGTTCGCACAGTACCTCCTGAATCCCTTCTCTTTTTTGCCCGGTGCCTACGGTAACCATTATTTAACTAGCTGGCAGCTCACCAAATGACCGCATCAGTTATAACCCAGTCTCTATTGGGTTCGAACCTTCGATCTCCCGCTCTGATATAACTGTTCTTATAATTATGTTCTTGAGGTTTATGCAATCTTCATCTCATTGAATTCTTTTCCAATCAAAATATCTAGTATTGAGCTGACATTATAATTATAAGTTATTTTTCAAGTGATTTCGTTCTACTCTTTCTATGAACAGCATGGCGTTTTCAATGTACTTATTCACAAGAGGAGAAGGGCCGTTAAAAACAACCCAGGATTTGTTTGTACAGGCCGAATATTTTGCTGAAGAGGGAAAGAAATTGTACCGTACTGTTCGAGACTTCACCACTAAGGTATAATTTGAGTTCATTTATCAGGGTTTAAGGTCGAACCAACAACCAGGGTCTGTGGGTGATTTTCAGATTTAACTTAGGAGTTACATGACTGGTTAGAACTGTCCACCTTCTGTAAGCTAGATGGACTTCTTAACCCCATATAAAATTTGTCTAGTCTTGATTGGAATCGAGCTAATTGTGGTGATAACTGAAATATCATTAAAAAACGTTTTGCCCACTGAAACAAAAACTGATAGAGGGTCATGACTTTGAGCCCAGCTACCAACCATGTCTCTTTATGTGAGAAAGTAGGCAGTTGCTTACGGAGGATGGGAGTCTAGTACTGGTTCTTCCTAGGAATGATGGTTAGGTGAACTGTCAGCCTCATATGACTCAGACTGTTGAAAAGGGGCATAAAACTCAAATAGACATAAGTACTAAAACAGGTTTAATATAAAATTAGCGTTATTTTTGTTTTTTTCTCTCATATGTTGTCGTTTATACTGAATTTCCTTGTTTCTTTAAGGTACCTATGTGTCCCCAGAAAGATGAGTTACTGCTTCATGCTGATAGATTACCTACATGCTGTCAAAATCTACACTCCACATTAAAAGCATCAACATACGGCAAGTCGGCAACATTTAATAAGGTAAACTTTTCAGGCCCCTTTTATGCCATTTTGGGGTCTATTATTCGGCCTCATTACCCAAGTAAAAAAGTATATTCCCCACTGAGAGAAAAATTTCCCCATAATTAAAAAAATAATTCATGAAGCTGCCTTAAGACTGGATGTTAGTCTTTAAAAAATCCCTAATTTGGTGTTTCATGAAGCAAATTTCCTCTATCAAACGAATGAGATACCTGTTCCCCAAAACAATAAAAAAGGGCTGTTTCTTGACTGTGAGCCTACAGGGCAACCTCTCTACAATAGCAAACAATGTTGTAAGGTGGCTGTTGCTTAGAGAGTGAAAATAAAGTAAAAAACGTCAATTTGGGTTGCTAGTACACTGGCTGTAACATGGAGGTGGATGTTGTTTGGAGGTGACCATTCATGGAGGTTACACTGTAATTATACCCCCACAAGTGGCAGTCTGTTCTCTCATACTAAATATTTAATAGAAGACTAAATTTACTGTAACCTCCCTACAACAGCCACCAATGGGAAGGACAAAAATGGCTGTTGTAAGGAGGTGGCTGTTGTTGAGAGAGTGAAAATAAAGTAAAACGTCAATTTGGGTTGCGAGTACACTGGCTGTATCATGGAGGTGGATGTTGTTTGGAGGTGACCATTCAAGGAGGTTACACTGTAATTATACCCCAGCAAGTGGCAGTCTGTTCTCTCATACTAAATATTTAATATAGAAGACTAAATTTCTACCATGTAAAATATTTTATTTCTCGTTTTCAAACAGGTTGATGGAGCCATTCAAGAAACTAAGAACTTGATGAATGCTATAGCTAAAGTTGTCACTGTCTGTTTTGTGTGTGCCACTAAGGTAAGAATTTATTAATATAATGATGAAACGTCTCGAGTAAACATAAAAAGAAAACTATGGTAAATTTTTATTCTGGCTGTCTTTGTCTCGTAGTTTATGATTTAATAAAGATATTTTAAAAGTTGGAAGTTTTCTAGAAAGGTCTCAATATTCTCTTTACAATGCAATGACACAAATTGTGTCACACAATGAATAATTAACTCAATGGTCAAACCTGTTAGTGGTCAAATAAAGGCAATTCTTTTAAAAAACGTAATTGATCATTTAGAACAAAATTACCTCTGAATAAAGGCCACCTGACAATTAAGGCCAGATTTCGTCTTTCCCTAGGGTAGACTTTGTTAACAGGTTTGACTGGTATATTTTTACTTTGGTTGCTATGTCCAGAGTTCATTCTTTACCTTACACTAGATTTGGCTGCCAATTGTTTCAGGAAGAGTGTATACAAACTTCAGTGCAACCTCTCCAAAGCAACACCCTTTGGGAGTAACAAAATTATGATGTTGTTGAGAGGTTGTTGCTCTAGAGAGGTTAAATTAATAGTTAAATCGTGCAGTGGGAAAAATCGTGCTGTTGTTGTAGGGAAGTTGTTGTTTAAGTTTGACTTTCAACCTTTAATGTCTTGTGAGCACCCTGGGTCATATATTAAGGAGAAATTATTTTGGCTCCTGATCTTTGTTTAGCTGCTGAAGTTACATTCTGGAATTAAAAGTTCATGTAGAATGTATTGTTTACTTCTTTTTCAGTTTAATATTGACTACCGAAGATCACCTGGAGGGACAATGTCATGGAGAGGTCAAAGGTCATTTGACAGCCACCCAAGGTCACCTTATGCAAATGAGAGGTCAAAGTCGCTGGAGGCACAGAGGTCCTATGATGGTGATAGATCGAAGTACTATGAAGTGCAAAGGTCGTATGATGGTGACAGGTCAAGGACATCTGTTGAAAGTCAAAGGTCATTTGATGGTCGAGGTCATAACAGTGATTCTGAATCTATGTATAGTTCGCAGTCGGACTATATGAGTTCTTCATCTAATAGAATGTTTAGCAGTGGCAATAGTTATGATAATTAATTAAGAATTTTATTGATATTTGAGCTAGTCAAGTATTTGTTCTGGTCTATTTTATATCACAACTGGTATTGTAATTTTTGATAATCGTATTTAAATATTCATTATCTGTGGTTTTACATGTGTGTCATGCGAGGAAGTCATGTATTTTATATTCAGCTTGATTGGAAGTTTTGAAATTGTCACAGTACACATTTTGATAATTGGTTGCTAAATTGGATTTTTTGTCAGTGTTGTTTAGATTAAAAATTGTATCGATAATTCTTATGTTAAAAAAGCAACATTACAAATTTGGCATATATCTAAAAACCTGAAAGAGTATTCTAGTATTTTAAATTATCGTTTTTCTACCATCATGAATTAGTTTTGTTTATTTTTGATAGATTTTTATTTACTGCGGTATCATTTTATTTTGCTGGCACAAATTTCTGCATAAATGTTAAAAAAGACATTTTGAGGCAGTCTTGAATTTGTGTATCTTCAGTCTTTAAGTTAAAGAATACTAGATTATTAGTAAATTCGTGAATCGGTCTTTGCCCCAAATACACAAAAAATCTTTCTGCTCAGATAATATGGTACCGCAGTGAACAGTTAGAACCGGTGTTTTAATGATGTATCTATTACCTCAGAGAATGCTATGTTAATGTGTGCTTTTCATGGCGTAGATGGTGTAAACGTACCTGTTATTTCATAGAATAGACCGTGTGAGCTTTTATACTTGATAATCTGTATTGGAGAGAAATATATATTGTGATATTTTTTTGTGATGAAATCCAGTGAAATATTTATCTGGCAATTTTTTACTTTGAATACTTTGTCATTTTCTTTTTTTTAAGGCCATCCTTAAAAATATTTTGTTAGCCTAAATCGTTCATGCCCAACTTTTTTTTGGCCTCTTGGGTAATTTAAAAAAAAAATTAAATTGTTTAAAAAAAATAATCTAAAGCAACCTTTAAAATACAAAATTTATTGAGTTGTGGTCATTTTGGCTTCATGCCACTATTGCTATAGTACCATGATGTCATATTTTTGTTCCGCTTTATTTTTACTTTATAAGACATTCATAATTTTTGGCCAGTTAACCTTGGTGCAGTAGTACCAATGTGACTGTTCACAAGACTATGAGGGCAATTGTGTTTTTATGAAATGATGTGTTTATCTGATATTTAGACATTTACGTCAATTAATTATATCATAATTGACATGTGAGTCATTAGTTTGATCATTTTATTCATGATTTCTGTATTTATTTTAGTAAATGGTGCTTTTTGATGTTTCTAGTACAATATTTTATTTTTTTGTGACTTTTTATTAGTATAAATGTGATGGAAACCCTTCGAGTCAGGTTAGAATTACATATACAATTATATACATTATAGTTTTTATTTTACGGTATATCATTTTTAATGACTGGTTTTAAGTATTATGTGGTTGTTTTTTATGTAGATATTTGTACTTTTAATATTTTTTCATATCGAAAGTATAGTGATATAAAATAAGTTTTATGTGATGTGTTCTATGTACAGATTTTTTATGTATTTAGCAAAACAATCCTATTCATTTATGTTGTAATATTTTTAAAAATGAAAGTTTTGTTTTTTTACATTTAATTTTTAAACTGGTTTTTAATTTCTTAGAAACTTAGTTTCGAAGAATGACAAAGTACACACTGCACATGCGGAACACTAAGATGGTTAGAAGCATGTTTGAGTGTTCTTTGTAATAAGAAAGCTACAGTCGCTACCGCTAATTTTAGATTTCTAATTTACATTTAGAACATTCAAATAATGCACTCTAACCTATACTTAGTGAGTAGTGACTGTTTGACTCTGTTGTGAGTTTTTCAGTTGTTTTTTTGTGAAAAATATGTAATTTTTTGCTTGTAATCAAAATTTTGGTTTAAAATTTCAGAGTCGTCTTTGTCAGTACCAGATGACTTTGATTAAAGTCTATTTTTGCCGACTCTCAGTGTTAGAAAAATATTACTAGAAAATTGTATGCACAGTCAAATCTGTGTTAGCAGCCACCTCCGAAAAGAAGATCACCCTTTGAAACAGGTCATTCTTTTAAAAACCTATATTATTTAGAACAGATTGACCTCTTAATAAAGGCCACCTGTCAATAAAGGCCACATTATGTCTCTCCCAAGGATGGCCTTTGTTCACAGGTTTGACTGTATATTTGACATATATTAGTATAAATTTTGTACTCAAATTATAAATGTTTTTTTTTCATGAAATCATAGTGTTCATGTATATCACTTTTATCATTCCACTGTGTGTTCTGAATAATTACCCGCCTCTGTGGTCATGTGGTCAAGGTCGCTGACTTCAAATCACTGTAACCTCTCACTGATAGAGGGTCGTGGGTTCTAGCCCAGCTACCGACCATGTCTCTTTACGTGAGAAAGTAGGCAGTTGCTTATGGAGGATGGGAGTCTAGTACTGTTTCTTCCCAGGACAACAGTTAAGTGAACTGTCCACCTCATATGACTCTGACTGTTGAAAAGGGCATAAAACACAATGAAACAAACAAACATCTGAATAATTGCAGACCCTAATACAAGCATTCATAGAATGAATCATTTCTTTATCATTCATCACAAGCTTTTTCTCGATCTGAATTGCGTAGTTAGTTAAATTACCTCCCTTTATGATATAAAGTCAAATATAACAAACCCGGCTCCAACATTTCAAAATGTTGTATGGTCAAAACTTAATATTTAATCAATTAGGTTTGAATGTCATAATTTATAAGGATCAAGTACCTCTAACTTTTGTTCATAGTCATTGAGTTTATTTATCTGTTGTTTAAACGCCCACTCTACAGATGCTATGGTCATAATAGGGCCAAGCCTGAGAAATGGGAGAGAAAATTCAGGAGAACTGGGCATTTGTGTCCCTACATTTATTTAAAATAGTCATTAAAAACTTGTATTAAGTCTATTGTCTTGAATAATGTATTTTAGGCTTGGAAAAAATGTTTAGCGTAACTTGACCAAAATAATTATGGTAGGCAGGTTGATTAATGTTTCTTTTTTTGTGTTGAAGTATGATGTACAATTAGTTGACTGTAAAATACTCATTATCTGTAAGTTATCAATTTTTCATTTTGCTAAGGTAACATGATTTTGATGCTGAAAATGTTGAAATTGGGTTCAGACTCTTTCTTTCTTTTATTAATTAATCAATTAAAACTATTATTTTTTAAATTGTTTCTTCTCTGTGATTATGTAGCTTTGACCAGTTTAAAAAATATTTTTTAGTTGATTTTTTTTTTAAATTTAATTGTAAGATTTTAGAAATAAAATTTTATTGTACAATAGTAGTGATATTTTTTTTTCTGTCAGAAATATTTGTTGTTTTTAGACAGATTATTTTGTTTAAGTTTTTATTGAAATCCAATTGTCTTTAACTTTAAATGGCAAGTTTACACAAGATTGTAAGTTTGGAAATAGTTGTGCCATGGTTATAATCAGAGTTAAAATAGTGACTTTATTTTGTTTGAATAACATACTTGGGGTCAAAGCCAACTTTCAGTATGGTGAACAAATCGAGGGCTTGGCGCAACACTGTCGTAACTTGTTCTTATTTCAATATGAGTTACGACACTGTTGCGTTGAACCCTCGAAATGTAAAGTACAGTGCAACCTCTCCAAAGCAAAACCCTTTGGGAAAAGCATAATTATGGTGTTGTTGAGAGGTTGTTGCTCTAGAAAGATTAAATTAATAGTTATATAGTGCAGTGGGAAAAATCATGCTGTTGTTGTAGGGAAGTTGTTGCTCTAGAGAGGGTTGTTCTGGAGAAGTTGTATTGTTGTTGTACAAAGAATGCATTTGTTGTTTCTGAGAAGCCTGTGATGTTCCAATATAAGGGGAGAATGTTTTTGTTCCGAGGGCCAATGAGGAGAAAGGAGTGGGGGTGGAGGGTACTGCATAGTTGGTAAACTTGAATATTTGTATAAATTTTGTTTTTTTATTATTTTAATATTTATCAAAATCTTCTAATCCTATACAGTGTGTATTTTATCTACTAATACCTCATATGTTTTTATTAATTCTCCACTGTTTGTAAACTTCTTTTATTTATTTATGCATGCCTTTCTCCTACAGTTCATTGATATTACTTGTTTAGTGTTTTTTTTTACCATATTTTTAGCTCACCAGAGCACAAATGTGCTCAGGGTGAGCTTTTGTGATCGCCCGGCGTCCATCGTGCGTCGTTACGAATACGTGGCGTCCATGTTTACTTAAAACAACATCTCCTCCTACACCCCTATGCCAATTGCAACCAAACTTGGCTGGAATGATCCTTGGGTGGTCCCCTTTCAAAGTTGTTCAAAAAATTAAATTTCATTAAAAATTCTGGTTGCTATGGCAACAAATTGAAAAAACTTAAAAAATCTTCTTGTCTGAAACCACAGGGCCTAGAGCTTAGATATTTGGTATGTAGCATTGTCTAATGGAACTCTACAAAGATTGTTCAAATTATTTTCCTAGGGTCAAAATTGGCTCCGCCCCGGGGGTAACTTGATTTTACATAGACTTATATAGGAAATTTAAAAAATCTTCTTGTCAAAAACTACAATGCCTAGAGCTTTGATATTTGGTGTGTAGCATAGTCTAGTGGACCTCTACCAAGTTTGTTGAAATTATGGCCCCGGTGTCAAAATTGGCCCTGCCCTGGGGTTTATTCTATTTTATAAAGGAAAATTTAAAAAATCTTCTTCTCCGAAACCACAAGGCCTAGAGCTAAGATATTTGGTATGTAGCATTGTCTAGTGGACCTCTACCAAGTTTGTTCAAATTATTGCCCTAGGGTCAAAATTGGCCCCGCCCCGAGGGTCACTTGATTTATATAGACTTATATAGGAAAATTTAAAAAATCTTCTTCTCCGAAACCGCAAGGCCTAGAGCTTAGATATTTTGTATGTGGCATTGTCTAGTGGACCTCTACCAAGTTTGTTCAAATTATGGCCCCCAGTGTCAAAATTGGCCCTGCCCTGGGGTTTATTCTATTTTATATAGGAAAATTTAAAAAATCTTCTTCTCCGAAACCAGTGACAAGGCCTAGAGCTAAGATATTTGGTATCTAGCTTTGTCTAATGGACCTCTTTAAAATCTGTTCATATAATGGCCATGGGATAAAAAACGGTCCAGATGGGTCACTTGATCTTACTTAGACTCGTATAGAAAACTTCAACAATGTTAATCTCCAAATGACCTTTTCTCCTGGTGAGCATTTATAGGGCCATCATGGCCCTCTTGTTTAATCATATTTTCCTCTCTTACTCTTGTTCCCAAATTGTGTCATAAAATAAAAATATTTATGTTAAATTTTTATTTATAGTCAATTTTTTATAAACATGGAGGCTGTGGTCCACTGGTTAGTAAGATGAACCTTTAATGCAGTAATCTGTGTTCGAATCCTGGTATAATTTGGTAAATTTGAAAAAGATGGATAAAAAAATATTTCGTCCAATTTACAAATTGATCAACTTTTGGAAATGGAACAATAGTTCAGCTATCCATAGCCATCATTAGCTTGGTGTGCATGAATTTCTATGCGGGACCTAAGTACTATGTTTATCTACATCCGCCATGCAGTTGTTTAACTAATTCCCATTACATGTTGCAGTGCAAGTCTATGTAAGTTCATTTTCCATGAGTACTTTCAGTACTTTGATTAAATTCTAGTCTACAGGGTTAAGTTTTGTAGGTTAATTAATAAGATGAGAAGAAGAAATGTATGAGATTACACAATTAATTCATCATATATACTGGTACAGCTTAAAACTATTACTGAAAATTATACACATGTATACAATACTAGTCTTAATGAGATTTTTATTCCACTTGCCATTTATAATATCTCTTGTTTATCTGTGTATTTATTTGTGTGAAGTGTTCTGTCAAAACTTGATATCAATATCCTCATTTTAATGCCATTGGCATTAAATTATACAGGGACTTCTAGTGATAGCTTTGTCCATCTGTCTGTACATGATTAAGTCAAGCCACCACCAGGGGCATATATGCATTTATATATTTTGGAATTTTTGTTTTTCAACATATTGTGTTGAATTTATATTGAAATGAGCCCTGTTGGTACATTTAAAGAGCCATAGTTTGATATTATTCTTTAATTTCATGGTTCTGATAGGTACATTCAAACAGCCACATTTAGACATTGTTTGTAAATGGGTCCCATAGGTACTATCGGACAGCCATATTTTTCATTCGATAAAATCACTGTAATTTCCTATATAACAAGAGTTTGAACCCGCATAAAATTATGTTTTCTTCGCTGAAATTTAATTAGCAGTCATTTTACATTGATGAAATTAGAGTTGTTGCCCTTGGAATTTGTTACGTTTTTGTCCTCTGAATGTCATTTGATAATCTTAAAAGTGCAATAAAATACATGTTTGTCACGTTAAAGTAGATGTTGTATTTTTGAGTGAAGGCTAAATTAATATTTAATGTACTATATTTAAATGAGATGCGTCTAGTATTATGTTTTCAAACACTGTTCTGAAGAATTTGGAATTTTATTACCCAAAAAAAGATTAGCGGCGACGTTCGAATTCACAGGTTTGACTGTATTTTTATTGAGGAATAGACTATTACTGATTTTTGTACAAGTTTTGTATTATAATTATAGATGTGTGTGATATTATCATTCATGTATTAAGTATTGTATTTTATCTACATTCTTTCTGTGTATTTAAGCATTGTGTATTGTGATATATAACTTCAAATAAATAAAACATGAAAACACGATATGAAGCTGTCCTTTTTATATGCCTACATGCAAAAAGAAGGACCTAGTATGCAATTTCCTTTGGTTGGCCTGTGTTGTAGGACTTTTGTTTTATTATGTTCATTGCATTGAGATATTGTTTGGGGGAGGGGGAATTAAGAGATTAAAACACAATGCCCCCTAGAATTTGACCTACTGACCTGAAAATGCACAGGTCCTGTAGAGGAACTAGCATATTATGGACTTTGACGATTGTAGGTGGAAAGCATTTTGATTTTATAGGCAAGGTTAAAGTATGGTACAAACAAACAGACAATCCAAAAACCAATAAGCCCGCAATTTATCGATACAGGGCATAAAAATGTTACATAAAATGTCTTTCTTGACCATGTATGAACTAACTATAACTGTTAACATATAATTTTGAAATCAGCACAGATATTGCTCATTACATCACTGATGCAGTGTACCAGGGATTCAATTCTTGCACAGTTTAAGAACAGCTCATACTTTCATCAACTTATAGAATAATGAATATAAAATGCCTGTACAATGCAATATACTTCGAATTTAATTCATTTAACAGTGACATATATATATTATGACTAAAGGTAGCAAAATAAAATGTATCCAAAAACAAATGCATAGTAAACAAATTACGACAATTAACATCACACATACATCATTGATTGATACATTATAAAAGCTTTTTGTTCAGAGCAATAATACAGCAAACATTGAACACGGTTTAGCATTCAGCTAAATTTGATTTTTTTTATGTCCCCACCATGAAATGGCGGACGGCATATAGTGTTTATTTAAATAAAAATGACTCTTATTATCAACAAAGGGGTTTGTCACAAAAAAAAAGAAGGGAAACAACTTCGACAATTCGAATTTTCCAACGCATGTTATAAACTTCCATGTTATTGCAATGCAGTACAAAATATTTAACTCCTATATAGTGCAACGTATGGGCAACTCAACACGCTTACAGAAAATGTATACTTTTACTACCTTTAAAGATATTCTAAACTCGCTATTGAAGATTTTTCACTCGAAAAATGGTCAAATTTTACAAAACGACACACTGTCGTAAAATTATCAAGTCAGACCAAAGTGAAAGCTTTACTAGAAATATAAAGTAAAAAGTTCCAGAGACTAGGTCACTGTTTTTTTGTTTCTCAAGATTTCTTCCAAAAAACATTTGAATTTTCATCCAGCTACATTGAGCGCATACTAAGTCTAACTGCGATCTAAGATAATACGTAAAAACCCATACTTTCGCCTTTTTGGCTAGGTGACTGTGATATATTTTTTTTCCTGATTTTCTTTTTTTTTCGTTTTAGCATAGAATAGGGTCTGAGGGTTTGAGAAATGAAAAATCAAAGAACAGTGGCCTTATCAGTAAAAAACAGTCAGGGGAGATAAATATCTCCATAAATAAAAAGGAAGATAATTCACTACATGAACAACAGCAATAATTAAGTCAGATGAGATAAATATCTCTGTAAATAAAAAGGGAAATAATTCACTACATGAACAACAGCAATAATTAAGTCAGATGAGATAAATATCTCCGTAAATAAAAAGGGAGATAATTCACTACATGAACAACAGCAATAATTAAGTCAGATGAGATAAATATCTCCGTAAATAAAAAGGGAGACAATTCACTACATGAACAACAGCAATAATTAAGTCAGATGAGATAAATATCTCCGTAAATAAAAAGGGAAATAATTCATCAAGTATAAAACAGTTATTATTAGTAAAATATTGTCATGTGAGATCAGTATCTCCATAAGCAACAGGGGAGGTAATTTGCAACAATCAAAATGAACACAGTGATAGTTCAGTCAAATGAGATCCATTGATAAATAGGGAGATTAATCATATTTTAGAAATCAATTAAAGCTCACAGCCATAAATATGTTTTATTTAGATGGGAGAATGAAAATATTAGCAATAACAAGATGTGCCTTTAACATAATGCCCCATCTTGGTGCCTTTAACCTTTGACCTTAAAATGCACAGGTCATGTAGAGGTTGTTATGAAGAACCAACATATGAAGTATGATGACTGTAGGTGTAAGTGTTTTGATTTTATACGGCAAAGTTGAAGTTTGGTACAAACAGACAGACAAACAGACAGGCCAAAAACAATATCTATCGACATGGGGGCATACAAACATCAACTGAGACCAAAAAGGTCGAGGGTCTGCAAAAAAAGTTCATTGGTTTATACCAGGAACTTTTTTAAACAAACATGCAAAACAAATGTGAAGCACATACAATTGATAACATATTGTAAGAAATTCTTAAAACAGATCTACAACTTTGATTCGAATAAAAAATAAGCCGATAAATAAATAGTAAACACTCACCAAATTACGATGATAACTACACAAATAATTATGTAAAAAATTATTTAAAGCATCACGATATCCATCTGCATGATACCGCTTTTATTTGTTTTCAATCAACCAGTAGACGCCTGTTTGCATTTATTATTTGATACATATAAGTGCCTAAATGAGTTTGATTATTTTTAATTGCATTCCGTGAAGTATGCCCCAGTACAATTTTAGAGTATGCCCTAAAATTTCCATAGACCCATGACTTCTGATACAGGGGGTCAACATGACCCCGTAACAATCAGAGCTGGAAGAAACGTTTATTTACTCAATAAAAAAACATGTACATTAAACCATTTGTATAAAGCATAAAAAAACAGATCAAGGGCAATAACTCTTCATTTAGACTTCAACATTATCACAGATAACATAACACAAACAAATACTGTACAATCAGATATTTTTGAGATTGCCAAAATCTCACAAATTTCATGTATCAAATTATTAGCTTTAAATCTTTTGCAAAAAGAATAATTATAAATTGTGAAAAAAAAATTCACATACAAGTTATAATATTCACAGTCATGATTTAAAAAAAATCATTACCAAAAATTCTGATTTTACAGTAAATGATGTCATAAAGATAAAATATGAATCATAATAAATGCTTAACAGTCGTATAAAACATTATAATACATCATCAGCTGTGGTAGAAACATTTGAAAAAGTACAAAATACAGTCAAACCTGTGAACAAAGGCCACCCTTGGGAAAGACAATATGTGACCTTTATTGACAGGTAAGCCTTATCTGGGAGTCATTTGTTCTGACTAATCAGTGATAGATTTGTAAAGAAATGGCCTTAATTCTGAGGTGGCTGAAAACACTGGTTTGACTAAATATCAATTTCATTTACTGATAAAAAAATTTGAGGGTTCAACGCAACACTGTCGTAACTTGTTCTTATTTCAATATGAGTTACGACAGTGTTGCGCTGAACCCTCGAATTGTGATGCAAGGAAGTCTTAGCTTATACTGACATACAATCAAACCTGTGAACAAAAGCCACTATTGGGAAATGCCTAAGGTGGCCTTTATTCGGAGGTCATTTCGTTCTAAATAATCAAAGATTGTTCTTAAAAGAATAGCCTTTATTCACAAGGTGGCCTTTATTCGGAGGTGGCAGCTAACACAGATTTGATTGTACATGTATATTAAATATCAAATCATGGTTAAAAATTTTTTTTCAAAAACTTGAATTTTTATGATATGAATATAATTACAAGGTATATGAATGAGATTATCAAGGGATTTAAAACAAGAAGCTGCATTGGCATTCTTAACGATAGGCTTTGAAACTAACTATTCAACTAGATGCCGGGGGCATTAAAAGGATATGAGATTTTTAAGCTAACAGCTGTTTTGATAAAGCTAGAGCAATATAATATACAAACTTAGAGCACAATTATAGAGAACTTTAAGGGAACCAGACACATATAATTAAAGAAGGGCATGTACAGTAAAAATATATACATGAACTTCAATATATTAATTTTTTCACTATATCAGTGTTTATAATAAGGCGTAAAATAAATTTAATGCTTGTTTCTGGTTACATTGTTACGCTCTGGTTACGCTCATAAAAAATAGGGAAGGTAGGTTGAAGCTGATTTTTTCACTTCAAAGTGTGTGGAAAGGTAAAAAAAGTGAGGAAGTAAATTTTCCGCTCATCTGGCTAATAAAACGTCTAGGGTTACGGGGAAAAATAAGGATAGGTCGTGTAACCAGAAACAAGCATTTTTTATACCTCACTGGGTTTTACTGTACACATAACTCTAATCCCCTTATAACAATTCTAATTTCATTTATGATTTGTAGAAAGCCAGGCCATCCTTAAAAATATTTTGTTTGGGTTTATGCTACTGTGAAATCATTAATTTTTGTTGGGAACAAATTTTCGTGGTTTTTACTAAAATGGCTATTTCGTGGGGACATAAATTCGTGGATTTTGATTTTTGAAAAGAAATGCCTTATCTCCGCATTTGAATTCGTGGGGATTTGATTTCGTGGATGAGCCGACCCACGAAATCCACGAAATTAAATCCCCAACAAAAATTTATGATTCCACAGTACCTAATCACCAAAAACAGCCCAACGCAACTTTTTGGTCTCTTGGGTAAAATTTTTGTTTGTTCAATATTATAAATAGCATTTTGACAGGTATGTCTGTTTCAATTTCAATGTAAAAAAATAAAATGAAAAAAAAAATTCCTAACTACCCACTGAAACATTCTCTGTGTAGTGTTACCACAGGCAAACGTTTTTCAAGGATGGCCCCACGGAAAAAGATCTGAATCAAAAGGAGATTGCAAACAGAGAATCAGGGCCCCTAAATGTAAAAAATAGTAAAAATAAAGTATCAAAAGAGAATTCAATTGAAAAAAATGGGCTTCAATCCCGTAAAAATTTAGAATTAACTAATTTGATCATGTATAATTATGTTTGTTCAAAGCATCAAAACTGATATAAAAATACATAAATATATATTTTTGATAACAAAATTGGATTTCCAATTACAAAACAGTGATATTTTGGTCAAGTAAATTGGGATATATAAGGCTATCCAAAAAAAAAGTGATTGTTTGTAGTGCTCCAACCCTAATTTCCAGAGGTGGGTAGGTAGGTAGGTATTTTTAAAAAAAATATTTTTTCTGAAATTGCATTTATAAAATAATTGGAAATTTTGAAATACACTATATTTTCATGTAGTCTGCTCTGCATTAAACATGTAATAAGACAACAAAATATCATAAACAACCAGTTTGTATTGGATAAAGGCCATGTATTCTGGTACGGTTTAAAAACAGAAAGTACTTTTTAACTGAACAGGTGCGAACAGATAACCAAAAAAAAATTTAACTTGAAAACCTAAAAAAAAGAAAAGTAGGGGCCATTTTGATGGGTGGGTCAGTCAGAGCACTACAAACAAAGAATTTTTTATTTTCAGCCTAAAGAGAAAATACGTAATTGAAAAACTGTTAAGGATGTGTCAATGTCATTATCAAATAACAGTGTACAATATATTTATATTTTGTTCAAGTAGATAAGGGAATATAACGAGGAAATATCATAACATCTTCAAAATAAAACTTTAAAATTTTTTTCTAGCTGCCACTGGGTTATACTCGGCCAACTATTATATAATTATATAATATTAGAACTCTGTTTTTCTCCGTGCATTATGAGTTGGGTGTGGCGTTGTTTGCGATTTCATGTTTTTGTCGGCTCGTCGACGACGCATTTCATTTAAAATATCACAAGCTTTCTGGACTTCGATGAATTTTTCTTGTGCCTCAGCCTTCTCCTCTTCTGTTTTAAATTTATCCGGATGATATTGACGACTTAGTTTCCGACAACGGGAATTAATTTCTTCCGGTTGAACACGATTTGTATCAAAACCAAGCACCTTTAAAACATAAAGAAAAAAATATATAAATTTACATAAATTTGAATAAAGTTACATAAATTAGAATAAAGTTACATAAATTTGAACAAATTTACCTAGATCTGTTAGATTTTTGTTCAACAGTTAAAATCAATAATTATTTGTGTACAGTTCAAAAATATTAATTATACTTCAAGACCAAGATAGCCACTGAAAACAGGTGCGCTTAGAAACAGGTTTGATTTATAAGAGCGGGAGGGATTTGAAACTGAATAAATTGTACAAAAAATAGAAACATGGTTTATTACAAACATATGAAATCAATCTTATAAAGTTAAAAATCTATTAGTTAAATACCTTATATGCATTTGCCTCCCCTGCCGGGTCTATGTATTCCATCAGCTTAAAGTAACACGCATCCCAACCCATCTCTTGACAATGATCATAGATTTTTCCGAGAGATGTTTTAAACTCTTTCCACGCAGGTGAATTGAAAAAGTTTTCCACAGCTTCATTAATCGGCACCTGAACTCCGTCGCTGGTTGTTATATGTACGTTATAATAAATCACTGAACACCACAGACTCATATACAAACATCCAATCACTGATAAAACGAATGCACGCTTAATTAAGTTACATTTGCCCTGTGGCGGCTCTTTTTCAATGTCCCATTCTACATTGTAACAAGCAGCTATGGTTGAAAACAAAGTCATTGTCTCAATGGATATTTGTTCATTTCCAAGAAGTAGTACTATAGAACAGCATGCTCCTGTCAAGCAGTATTTATAGGCAACCTTCTGCACGCCAATATTCCCAACTAGATGGACACCTATTGGAAGAAAATTGTACACACTTAAGTAAAATCATGGAAGAAAGTAAAGAGAACTAGGGCTGTTGCTGTATACAGGTATTTCCTTATATTGCTCCACGCAGTTGAATGAATATGTGTATCGTATTGAGAGGGTTTTTAATGGTTTATGGATAGGTTAAAATCTAAATGGAAAAAGTATTCAACATCCATACAATCAACAAAATCAATAATGAAATCATTTGTAAGACATAAAAAAACGATTTGTTTGTTTCTGGTTACATATTCATAAAAAATAAGGTATAGGTAGGTAGGTTTACTGTAAATAGGAAGGCCCGGGAGCCGAAGGGGATATTTTTTTGTTCTAAATCTTGACAGTGTGGGGAAAGCTTAAAAAAGTGATAAAATTGATGTTATGTAGCTTTCCTCAAGTACAATAAGAAGTCTCTAGGGCCGTGGAAAAAAATTAGAATGAACTCTTTTTAAAGCCTAATTTAAACAATAACATACCTAATGATACACCAATGATTGGCAAGACAACTTTCAGAACAGGTCCGACTCTGTCTAGATCATTTAATACCGTCTCTGGAATGGCCAGTCTAAACAAATAACCAAGTAACATACCTGAAATCAAATCAATAATGAAATATAATCATCACTTTGATATACCAAATACAGTACCAAACCTTATGAACGAAAGCCAGACTTTAGGAAAGACATAATGTGGCTGTTATTGACAGACGACCTCTATTTGGAAGTCAATTTGTTCTTTAAAAAAGCAAGAATGTTTTTTTCAAAGAATGGCCTTTAGTCACAGACATAGGGTGGCCAGTATTTAGAGATGGCTGCATACACAGGTTTGACTTTGTTCTGAAATAAATGCAATCCCTTATAATTAGCAGTCCAACCCTTCGGCATTTTATAATGATACAAGATTTCTCACTGTCACAGTATCCCACACCATGCGATTTTGCCGCAGAATATTGTGTATGTGTTGCTTCGTGTTTCGCTGAACATCTATTGTGTCTCACTTCGTGTCTCGGTGGATTCTCATGTCTCGCTTTTTTTTCTCGAAGCGAGACACAAAACGAGACGCAATAGATGTTCAAAACACACGAATCGAGAATAAGGCGAGGCACAATTAATATTAAAATTACATTGTTCAAATATCGCCCACATTATTCGTGTCTTGTCAGAATATTGTGTCTCTCGATCTTCATGTCTCAGTGGATTCTCATGTCTCATCCTAAGGGTGCGAGGCATGATATTCCATATGACACTAACCGGATCCGTAGTATAGGCCTAGGTAGTTCACATAATATCCTTCATTTTAGACCCCAATCAAAGTTAGTAAAATGTTGAATCTTACCAATAAACATTTGTCCAGCAAACCTAACAACTTTCCAGGGTGGCTTTTCATGATGTTGTCGTCTTGCTCTGTACACAGCTCGAACCCTTGGGTCGTTGTTCGCTTCATATAGATATTCAGGGAGTCTCCAGAGATCCCTAAACCATCCGAGGAATAGTCCACCTAATGACATCCACCACACCAGGGCATGTTTATCCCGCCCTAAATAAAAATGGTGCAGACCGAAAAGTCCACCAATGAGCCAAAATATGTAAGCTATAACGATATGAGCCATTGTTGCAGCTTGTCAGAGTCTGTTAAACAACAAAACACGCTGTCACACTACGCAGGAATACTCCAACCAGGATGTTCTCTCACTTTGAAGCGTCAGTAAATTATCAATACGCATGCGCACTGAGTAACACTGCTCGGTATTTTGGAATTTTGAAATCTATTTTTAGTAACTCAACGTGTACAGACGTATATTCGAATTACAAAATAATTGTCAAATCGACTCTGTTGTTGCGAAATAAATACTTTTTGAGAAATATAAATATTTGCTATCATATATTTTCCCACCGATACAAATCAAATTAGAAAATATTGTCATTTTATCCATAAGCAATTAATCTAAAAATAGATTGCAACTTGGACAATCCCATAATGCAAGTTTTTGTTTACAGTTGGGAAGCAACAAGAACAGAACATGTTTTATGAAGAATGAAATAGACTGGACAATTTTAAGTGCGTGTGATGGATAGACAAAGGGGACACCTGGAGAAAAATCCTCAGGATGCAGTTGACAATTTGGTGTGGATAAAGGTAACTACGTCATTAATTGTCACAGGTGCCATGTTAATTGAATTGAATTTGATGATGATCAATATTTGATATAGGTAATGAAATTAATTCAACTGAGTTACAGGTTTAAACATTGTGTATTGTCAGTCCATTTAGTGGCAGATGCTAATAGTCCCTGCAAACTCCTTCACAAAGAACATCAATGTGTGCATGTATTAGTCATTTGTAAATACTGTCAAATCTGTGAATAAAGGCCACACGTACATGGAAAATATATATATGTAGCATTTATTGACAGGTGGCCTTTATTCGGAGGTATTTTCGTTCTTAATGATCAATAACAGTTTTTTTTAAAAGTGGCCTTTATTCACAGGGTAGCCTTTATGAGGAGGTGACCGCTATCACAGGTTTGACTACATCTGAGACCATGTGGTCCCAGAAAATATGTATACATGTACAAGGCAAGCACAGTGACACGTTTACACAGCATATTCATGTCAATAAATTTAAGTGCTGAAAACTGTTTGTTTCTGCTAAGTTAACATACTTTGATATATAAAATTATCCCATATTCACAGCACATTCAAACCTGAAAACAAAAGCCACCATTAGGAATTACAATAATTTATGTGGTATTTATTGACAGTAGGCCTTTATTCAGGGGTCATTTTGTTCTAAATAATCAATGCCATTTTAAAAAATGCCTTTGTTTGCAGGGTGGCCTTCATTCGGAGGTGCCACCAACATAGGTTGGACTGTATTCAAAACTTAATGAGGAATGTATATTTTCAGGTTGTCGGTATTGGAAATGCTGGTGTTGGTAAGACATGCCTTATCAAGCATTTCTGTGAGAGTAAGGTAAATATATCATAATTAGTGAATTATGTGCATGTTATATAATTGGCTAGAAAGGTGACACAAACTTATTGATCATAATAAAGACAGGGAACAAAATGAACAACTAGATAGGACCTTGGCCAAAATATTGGAATGATCTACCTAGCAACATTAATTGATTCTGAAAACATAAAATTCATTTGTTTTAGGCAGTTTTTATGAACAATAATTGAATATCAACTAGCCTTGCTTTTGTCTCATCTGATAGAACGAGAGTTGTGCTTTATGAATCTAATATTTAGAGTCATGTTTCTTTGTTCCTGTTTTACTGTAAAGCACAACAGAAAATTGTATTATTTCTATGCTATAAAAATTCATTTTATTTGTATTACAAATTCATTTGTCTGCACATTATGTTGATTTGGATACAAATGTATGTGTATGTGACTAACATTTATTAGACTGATCTATGAAGCAACAATGTGGATGCTATATACAGTTGGTCATTGTTTATATTATCTATTGTAGTTCAGTGGTGGGTATCAACCTACAGTTGGTGTAGATTATGGTTTTAAAATACAGAATGTGAAAGGTAACGAGTGTAAGTATAATACATAATACATGTAATACATTCTTCATTTATCAACAATGTTTGTGAAAATGCTGTACAACTTGAGTCAATTTATCTCCTTCTAGAAGAGTTCATTTATCTCCTTCTAGAAGAGTCAAGTTATTTCCTTCTAGAAGAGTTCATTGATGAAAAATTTTTGTGTCATGAAAAATTGACATTTGTACCTTCTTCAAAGAGAGTTAATATTTTATCTCATTATAGAAGAGTTCATAAATGGAAATTTTCAGAAAAGCTAACATTTATAACTTCTTGATTGAGAGTTAATATCTATCTCTTTTTAGTGAGAGTACATCTCTGGGATTTATCTGGCAGTCCGGAATATATAGATGTACGAAATGAGTTGTACGGACAGACGGATGCCATATTTCTCGTGTTTGATGTAACTAATCAAGCCTCATTTGAAAGTCTCGACACATGGATGAGAGAAGTGAATAAATACAGCAGTGGGATACATGAAATTATTCTTGTAGCCAATAAGGTAATGTCATATAAGTAGATCAGAAAAAAATAATTGTGTTTTAACCCTTCTTTTGGCACCAACTCGATTTTATGTTCCTAATGGCAAAATCAAAAGAACAGTCAAACCAATTTCATGCTCATTAAAAATGAAATAGATTTTTTCTTGTTCTTGAAATTGTGCTGAAAGGTAAAAAAGTGAGAAAGTGGATAAAAGAAAGTTCTTTTGGCCTAATAAAGAGAAAAAAATCATTGGCTTTATTCACAGGATGGTCTTTACACAGAGGTGGCCAATAACACAGCGAGGGTTCGGCGCAACAGTGTTGTAACTCATATTGAAATAAGAACAAGTTACGACAGTGTTGCGCTGAGCCCTCGACAGGTTTGGCTGTATTTAGAACAAATCAAAGACTGTCTCCCTCCTTCCTCTCAGGGCTTTGATTGTTAATTCTCTTCTATTGTAGGTTGATACAAAATCAGGGAAAAGATGTATATCTACACAGGATGCCAAAAAATGGGCGTCAAGTCACAGAATCAAGTAAGTGTATTAAGTAAAATGGACCCCTTTTCAGCGTCCCCTATCCCAACTATTGAGTCAAGTACTGTGTTAAGAAAATCTCAGGAAACTTAAAAGGCATGTATCGAGGCTTTACACTTGGCACAATAAAGAACCAGGATAAGCTATTCGAAATAAAAGTAGTGATGTGGTTGCCATGTTTTCCTGTATCTTCTCTCTTATGTCTGGGGTGACTGTTAAATTTACCATATTTGCTGAATAAAGGTATCCAGGAACATAAGTTACCATATATTCTGTAATAAAGGTCTTCTGGAACATAATTTACCATTTATACTATGATAAAAAACCTTAAGGAACATAATATACCATAATATACTGTAAAAAGCCCCCACAAACATGATTTACCATAATACTGTAAAAAAAGCCCTTGGGAACATGATATACCATATATACTGTAAAAAAAGTCCTAAGGAACGTACAAGTAACTTTCGAATTCATTAACTTATACTTAAGTCTTACAGATGACTATTACTGGTATTTACAGTTGACCATGTGTGGACATAGATTTTACAGTTTTTCTCAAAAGCTTATTTTAATTGACGTTTCTTTTGATTTGTCAGCTTGTATGAAGCAAGTGCTGCAACGGGGGATGGTGTACATAAACTCTTTGATGAAATGCTGAGTAACGTGATCAACAAAAGAAAACAAGCCGGCCTCATGCCTAAAACACAATGATAGGGAAATGTTGCAATAGGAACTCCTCCACATTGGTCTAAAGGAAGTGCCACCATTTTGTTTTGTTTTGTTGTTGTTCACGGGCTACTTTCCACCATGGCTGACCCTTGGAATCCAATGATGGAATCAACCTGTTTCTCTTTCCATGGAAATCGATGCCCATTTTATCAATTGCAAACAATAAACATGTTTGAAAGTCTGAAATTCTGAAAAAAAGTGTACCCAGTGTTGGAAAAGTAGTAACTGGAAACCAAATAACCAAAACTTTTTAACCCTACACTTACATATGAGGCATATTTCTCATTTACCGAAATGCATGTGTAGTTACGGTTGGGAAACATTGATTTGTGTTTTTGTTTTTCAACACCTTGAGCAAACTGATATGATTACCTTGAAGGAAAGTATTTTGAGCGGAAATTCCATTTACTTTTTGTTTGGCAATTTAGATTTTCTTCTTTAGAGAAGAATTTGACTGAACAAGAAATGATGACATTTTAAACAGTGTTTCCAGTGCTGATGGATTTTTTCATGAGGAGTATTACAGTGGGTCCCTTATCAGCCAGGGTCCAAGGTTATAAAATTTGAGATCAATCTCTGAGCTGAAATCTCATATTTTGTCTTTTAATATTACTACATTGTATTTCAGCTTGAAAACTCATCCAAAATTCATTTTTAATACAGGCATTGTTTTAAGAAATGAAATTTATTTACTATGGCTTGCAGAATGGTAGTTAAGCAACAGACAAATGGAGGCCCATCTTGTTCAGTTGCTACCCTTGAAGGATTTTTCAGGAATAAGGCCTTAAATCAGATAAATTCTGATTGTCTGCAGTGTGTTCAAATAAAATGATTATGTTATAAACTGAAATAAAAAAGATTTATTTATTTATTTCAGTTGATATAACGCCATTTTCAGCATTATAAATAAAAAAGAAATAAAAATATAAAATAAAAAAATAGAAATAAAGAAATCGAATGAAATTGTTGTTTATCTTGAAGGGAGATAGAAAGTAGTACAGTATAACCTCCATGGTTGGTCACCTCTAAACAACAGCCACTTGCATGTTACAGCAAGTATACTAATTTTGATGCTACACTCTATTTTCACTCTCTCAAAAACAACCACCTTCTTACAACGGCCATTTTGTTCTTCACATTGGTGGCTGTTGTAGGGAGGTGGTATTGTAATATAAAAATCTTATTATAAAGTTCAAATGTCAAGCGAACATTGAAGACCTGGGTCGTTAAATAAGGTGGTCTTGATTTTAAAGTACATGTAGTTGTCTTATCAATTAACTGGTAGTTATGACAAGGTATTTCAAATACATGTATTTCAGTGGTGGTCATGATGATATTAATGTTCTTTAAATTAAATTGGTTGTTATAACAAGTTGTTGTAAAGGTCTGAGTGATCGTTTTAACGAGGTTGTCTTAAGTTTTAATTGGTGTATTATAATGAGTTAGTCTTCATGCTGAAGTAGTCATAATAACCAGGTAATCTTAATATTTAAGAGGTCGTTACAAAGAGGTTTTGTCAATATTTGAGAGGTCGTTACAAAGAGGTTTTGTCGATATTTGAGAGGTCGTTACAAAGAGGTTTTGTCGATATTTGAGAGGTCGTTACAAAGAGGTTTTGTCGATATTTGAGAGGTCGTTACAAAGAGGTTTTGTCGATATTTGAGAGGTCGTTACAAAGAGGTTTTGTCGATATTTGAGAGGTCGTTACAAAGAGGTTTTGTCGATATTTAAGAGGTTGTTACAAAGAGGTTTTGTCGATATTTGAGAGGTCGTTACAAAGAGGTTTTGTCGATATTTGAGATGTCGTTACAAAGAGGTTTTGTTAATATTTAAGAGGTCGTTACAAAGAGGTTTTGTCGATATTTGAGAGGTCGTTACAAAGAGGTTTTGTCGATATTTGAGAGGTCGTTACAAAGAGGTTTTGTCGATATTTGAGAGGTCGTTACAAAGAGGTTTTGTTAATATTTGAGAGGTCGCTACAAAGAGGTTTTGTTAATATTTAAGAGGTCGTTACAAAGAGGTTTTGTCGATATTTGAGAGGTCGTTACAAAGAGGTTTTGTCGATATTTAAGAGGTTGTTACAAAGAGGTTTTGTCGATATTTAAGAGGTTGTTACAAAGAGGTTTTGTCGATATTTGAGAGGTCGTTACAAAGAGGTTTTGTCGATATTTGAGAGGTCGTTACAAAGAGGTTTTGTTAATATTTAAGAGGTCGTTACAAAGAGGTTTTGTCGATATTTGAGTGGTCGTTACAAAGAGGTTTTGTCGATATTTGAGTGGTCGTTACAAAGAGGTTTTGTCGATATTTAAGAGGTCGTTACAAAGAGGTTTTGTCGATATTTGAGAGGTCGTTACAAAGAGGTTTTGTCGATATTTAAGAGGTCGTTACAAAGAGGTTTTGTTAATATTTAAGAGGTCGTTACAAAGAGGTTTTGTCGATATTTAAGAGGTCGTTATAAAGAGATTTTGTCGATATTTGAGAGGTCGTTACAAAGAGGTTTTGTCGATATTTGAGAGGTCGTTACAAAGAGGTTTTGTCGATATTTGAGTGGTCATTGTAGCGAAGTGGTCTCAATAATTAAGTGATTGCTAAGTGCATATTCTACTGGTTATTGGAATGCATTACAGTAGAAACTCTCTACACTGGTCGGCTCTGGGACCTAGCCATCTGGCTGCTTTAGTAGGGGGGAGGCCAGTTTATAGAGGATTATCGTGTCTGGTCAAAATCTGTTGGTGTAGACCTATATTGTTTGACCCGCAACTCTCACTGTTGTGTAGGTGTAATTGATGAATTGTGAAATAGGTGCTTGGCTGAATTACAAGTAGCTATTATAAAAGTTGACAGACCGTACACATTTATATATACAGTGCAAACACTCCAATGCAACACCCTTTGGGAGTAGCAAAATTCTGTTGTTGTTGATAGGTTGTTGCTATAGAGAGGTTAAATTAATAGTTTAATAGTATTGTGGAAAAATCATGCTGTTGTTGAGAGGTTGTTGCTATACAGAGGTTAAATTAATAGTTAAATCGTGCAGTGGGAAAATCATGCTGTTGTTGAAGGGAAGTTGTTGCTATAGAGAGGTTAAATTAATAGTTAAATAGTGTAGTGGGGAAAATCATGCTGTTGTTGAAGGGAGTTTGAACTGCTCAAGACAGGGCCGCTCTGGAGAGGTTGTACCGTAATTTGTAAACATTACGTTGAATCATACAATTTAGCCTATATGATTACATGTAGATATAAATTATGTTAGAACTTATTTCTTTCAATATAATAGGATTTCAACAAAATAGTGTTTAGTTGCCGTCAGAATATTCATTGTTCGTGTATTTTATATACACAAAAGGTTGTATAATAACATGTACAGCTTTTTAAAACTACTTGTACGTCAGTTGATTTCGTGTGATCCATAGTGAACTTATCTCTTTATATAGAATTATTTTTCACGTATTTACACTGCAAGAAATAACTTAATGTAATTTAAAAAATATGTATAACGTTATTGTTGTACATACCATTTGTTGGTTGTTCGTCAGTGTTCCCCCAGTAAAATAGTTTTGCATACTTCATGAACTATTCCTGAACTATTCCTGAATAGTGCAAGTAAACAATCATGTTTTTATGAATTCCATTCGAAGCGGTAATGTTGTAGCATAATTGTGTTGTCTTTTGTTGTTATATGATGACTGTCTTATGTTGTGGATTAATTAATATTGTGTTGTGATGGTGGTGTCTTGTGTGGTGATGACGGTGTCTTGTGTTGTGATGGTGGTGTCTTGTGTGGTGATGGCGGTGTCTTGTGTTGTTGTGTAGTTGGTGTCTTGTGTTGTGTTGTAAATGCGTAGTATTGTGTTGTGATGGCCGTGTCTTGTAGTGTGGTGTAATTGAGTTGTGTTGTGATTGCGGTGTCTTGTGTTGTGATTGCGGTGTCTTGTGTTGTGATTGCGGTGTCATGTGTTGTGATTGCGGTGTCTTGTGTTGTGATTGCGGTGTCTTGTGTTGTGATTGCGGTGTCTTGTAGCGTGATTGCGGTGTCTTGTGTTGTGATTGCGGTGTCTTGTGTTGTGATGGCCGTGTCTTGTAGTGTGGTGTAATTGAGTTGTGTTGTGATTGCGGTGTCTTGTGTTGTGATTGCGGTGTCTTGTGTTGTGATTGCGGTGTCTTGTAGCGTGATTGCAGTGTCTTGTGTTGTGATTGCGGTGTCTTGTGTTGTGATGGCGGTGTCTTGTGTTGTGATGGCCGTGTCTTGTAGTGTGGTGTAATTGAGTTGTGTTGTGATTGCGGTGTCTTGTGTTGTGATTGCGGTGTCTTGTGTTGTGATTGCGGTGTCTTGTGTTGTGATTGCGGTGTCTTGTGTTGTGGAGTGGTTATATATTGTCTTGTATTGTGATGGCGGTGTCTTGTGGTGTGGTTTTTTATCTTTCCGCACGCTTTCAAGTATAGCAAGCAAATTCGCCGAATGGACATCTGAGTATTTTTGTCAGTTGGTTATGGCAAATAAAGCATGAAGGAAGCATAAATGAATGGTACTTTCTAGCATGCATGTCTGTGCAAGCTACAAATCCATAGCAAGCCACATAACTGCAAAATAGCTTTCAAATTGTAAGTAACAGTAAATATGACGATTTCTGTAAGTCCAAAAAGAGAAACTTTCTGTCAAAATGCATGGTAGAGTTATAGTTCATGATTAGCATATTTCCACTCATCACACTCTACTAATATTCCAAGTTTCATACTGTCCCCTTTGGTATCTTTAAAGTAATTGTAAGTAACAGTAAAAGTGACATTTTTTCTACTTCAAAAAGGGGGATAATTTAGTCAAAATGCATGGAAGTTATTGTAGTTTGAAGTGCACTTTATGTCATCACACTCTATCTATATTTTAAGTTTCAAACAAAAGCCTTCAAAAGTTTGCAAGTTTCAAAAAGTGTGACGGACATCCGGACAGACGGACGAACGTTCTCACGAGACATACATTATGGGGTGCCGCCTTTGATCTTCCTTTGATGTTTTTAACCCAACAAGCAACTTTTATGCACCCCAGAAGTAACAATTTTCCCCACAATGGTGGTTTGTACGTACCTCACAACGTCAAGTGGTTCTAACCGTAACCCCATATAATGTCACCTGGGTGCATACGGACTAACAGCCGGACGGACAACGCCAAACCTATATCCCTCCGCCGTTGGCAGGGGTTAATAAACAAAATAATCCCACCAAAAAAACCCTCTACCTGCGACCCAACCATATTTTAAATGAACATGTAACCAGCCACAAACACCTTTTTACGCCTTATGTGAATATATGTCTCATTTTTCTCCGTCTGTCTGTATGTTTGTCTGCTGTGTTGTTTTGCTCATAGTATTTTAACGTGACTGTATGGTTAAGCGTTGTAATGCGTTGTATTAAGCAACAGATAATTACCCCCCCCCCCCTAGATAACATTTTTTTGGCTTTTGTATTTGGAACAGGTGTTCATTTCAATTTTAAACAGCGTATTTGTCCTTATCTGTTAAAACCAAAAACATCTTGGTAAAGATTCATTCTGGTCTTTGCTTTGTTCCAAATTTGACGCGATGAAGTGTTCAGGTGAGTATTAAACAACATTTTCTTTAATAAAGTGTAATGGAATGACAATTGCAACAAATGATAAAACTTACAGCCAAGTTTAACCTATTGTTTACCAATGAGTCAGGAAAACGTGTTACCCACAGCTTTTAGTTATTCCTGTGTACAATTATTTACTATGAAACATCTGTTTCGCCTGGTTTCAATCATTTGGGTTTCGTTTCGCCCCGGAACCAATAAGTCTCCAATTGCTTCCTGCTGACGTTGACGAAAAAAAAAACCAAAGGCATTTTCACGAAAGTTTAATAACTTATAAATGGAACTCTAACCCTCTTTGAATGGATAATAGAATATTTTTATGAAAGTAAAACAATTTTTTCGCGGAAATGAACTCGCTAGGACTTAGTGTATTCAGAAATATGCAACCATTGGTTTAAACTGTATGGTTCCCGTTGACTGTACAAAGCCTTTGGTGCACTGCAATGTGGAACGGGAACCAGTTTACCATAAGTTAGTATCATATATCTTTTACTTCATATTTTAGTGAGTGTCGTATTGCTGTTTATCGTAATAGACATATTTTCAAATGACGCAAGTGGCTATTTGTACAACGGCGGCTACAATGGAGGCCCAGGAGGAAATGGAGGTATGGACAGATGATTACGGAAATATTTGCGGAAATGAAAATATTGGCGTATATCAAATTTTTTGATAAGGAGGATATGGAAATATCAGCGAATATGGGAGTATGGGGATGTTGATTTGGGGTATTTGGGTGGTAATGCAAGAATGGGCGGATATGGGGATGTAGGCTATGGGTTACGGGGCGAAACCCTCCCTCCCGGAGGCATTTTTGTAGACACCATTTTTTTGAAAGCCCAATGCCTGCTGATCATTTTCCAAGTGTCTACAGTCTGGGCGTTGGGGCGTGTGTAAAATACAGCATGCTAATTACCGTTACCGAAAAATACGTTTGACAATATTTTTTGGGGTTAGAAGTCTAATACAAGATATTTTCAATAATTCGACAATTTGAACAATTGCTTTGACCATTATAAGTTAGCAGCGGCGTTACTTGTTGATCAAATGCGTGTTTTTTTTTACTTTATAACAATATATATGTTCTGTAATTTAGGTTACCACGCGTTACCCTAAAATGACAAGGAAGTGCTTTTATAAATGTTCAATTAACACCACAGCAGTCGTAAACAAAGTTTTTATTCATAATAGGTAAATAGTACCACATCTTCATGTTTTTCTTTCATTGAATGCTCGTAAACTTGTGTCTTCATTTTACGTAAAATATGTTACATATAAAAGTATACGTGTTACATTGAACTAATTTACATTACTGTGATGACATACTATGATCAAATAGGTATACATGGATAGGTAGTTATGATACATTCATTAATACCCATAACTGGAAAACATTTCTAGTTACATATGTGGTAAAATTTGACTGGTATTATAGTAGTTTACGTTACATAACGTTAGCTTTTGCACGATAAGTACTTAACACGCTTTCCAATGCATAAAACATTGATTTAATATATATACTTGATTACTAGCAATACATGCATGTAAATTAACATTAAAATTAAAATCATCATCAAATGTATTTTAAGAATGTATATTTATGAAACAATCAAATTTGAATTGACAGCGACAGTACAATAAACATTGTGCCATTGACATACACAAACATGTGTGCGTCATTTACGTTACTAATTGTTACTTGATATTTTATATGCATATACATTTTTTGTATTTAAGTGTAATAGTATGTTATGCAACCTGTCAGGTTTCATTAGCTTTACACATTATCATCAGGATATTTTTCTTGTTCTGATGGCAAACGTTCACGAATTTCACACATCCTCACCACTTTCTGTTTCATAGACAACATCGACCATACTTATAAACTCAATGTCGTTTTTATCATCAATGTCTTCTTCATGACTTGCCTTTGGCACAATATTATCCTCGTAGCAATTATATTCCAGCATGTTGTCAGGACCGATTTTTCAACCACTTTCATCCACTTTTTGAAGATCAGGATTGCCCTCTTTGCATAGGTCCAAATATTCACCTTGTAATTACCCGTAGCACACTGAACATGCGAGACGAGATCTACAGGGAGGGAGTAAGCTCATGTCCATACCACTTAAAGCGTTCAGAACACAACCATGGCTTTGATACCTCAGTTTATTGATGTCGTCGTTGTATTTTGGTTGACCATACAGCACTCATACAAATGTTTCAGTTCATCCGAACAAAATGCGTGTAAATTGGCCAATATTGCCATGTAATCTTCATTTATAGGAGCGAAGCTCCAATAGCAATACATTACTTTTTCTAATCACAATTACTTGACGCCTCATACATCCGCTTTGAAAAATAGTATAAGTATACATTCCAGACTTTGAAGTTTTGATAAAAGTTGGAGATACAGGCAGGATTCTGTTGGTTTCATCAAACGGATGAAACCAACAGAATCCTGCCTGTATCTCCAACTTTTATCAAAACTACAAAGTCTGGAATGTATACTTATACTATCAATACGTAGTGCATTTCGTTACCTCAACAGTTAATGATGAAACGCATCATTAACTGTTGAGGTAACGAAATGCACTACGTATTGAAAATACATGTAGTTTCATTCAGCAAAGAAGCGATGGAACACTATATTGTCTCTGAGAGTAGTGAGATTACATAATGACACAAGGTCAGAAATTCAGCATACAGTATAATAGATGGCTTATATAAAATATTAACATTACATATATAGATCAAAGCGCTGAATGCACTGAAATTATTTTGTTTTTCCAAATATGCAGCAGCTTGTAATTTCTCAATAGGTCATGACTGTTAGCGTACTTCTTCCAGGCAATGTAGCTTTTCCTTGGTAAGTGTGGTTAATTGGCCAAATGATGTACATTGTGTACAGACTATACATACTTCACATTCAAATTCTAATTCAAACTGATGATAAAACAGGCATTTAAATTGTTTAAGGATGGTTTTATCTAACACATTTAAACTTCGCCCCTGACAGTAATCTCAGTGCTTTAGTTCTCAATTAGTGTGACCGTGACGCCTTCTCTCTAAGACTTCAGCAGCATATTGATTCGACTTCCACTGCTCAAAGATTAGCTTTATCGACTGTGTCTTATGGTCTTCATTAGATATGAAGCCCTTCTGATTTCATGGAGTTAATTACTGTTTTTTACCTGAGAGCAAGAACGTTGGAGCTGCCCAACGTCATCGGCGCTCATCTGATTTAATAGACTGTTGTATGTGTCTGATACAAAGTCTACACGAGATGTCTTAGGCAATTGATAAGAAATCGTCTCAGATACTTGCTCGAATGTGTCCGGAACTGCTGTAAGACTCAATTATCAGTTACTCAATTATGCGTTACCATTAACAACATAGGATATGTCTTCTGTAGAATGGCTAGTTGTTGGGTCTATTGGCGACTCAATATAAGGCACTCGACCTAGACGAAATGATCAGGACCAGGTCTATGTCATGTTGAACTGACAGGAGCACAATATGCCAAATGCGTTATGCTTTGCTCGTATCTGAGTTACAATATTACACTGAAGTCCTCTCTGTGCAAGGTTTCTTCAAACCTTTGCAGGGGTAATTGATCAATTGCTTTGATACGGAGCTTGTGTTCCAATAGAGCATGGTTTTAGTGTTTCCCAGACATCACTTTGCCAAGAGAACCACTGGCACAATTTCGAATTTTATCATAAGTTCTGCGCGACCACCGTCGTTCATCACTTTACCTAGATGTACCGAAGATGGAGCTTAATTGTGTGAAATACACCCGTTCTCACTATGACATTAGTGAATTTGTCCGGAAACTGCCGAACCAATATGTACGATTTCATGGCCACTGCTAGGTCACAGGTTACATTTGCATAATCATTGAAAAAAGAAACATATCTATTAACTGCTATAAGATTGATATACTAAATTAAACGTTTATTTAATTAATGAAAATATTTATTTATTGGCAATTGATTGATCTGATTTTATTTGATTGATTAATTTGAAAATTTGATAGCGAAATGGTTTTTATCTAAGCCTAAATGCCACTTTAGATTTTAATATGTCTGATGCAAAAAATATCAAGATGTAGTAATAAGTGTTCAGTTATATTTTGGTAACGAACGCAGTTAATAATATACACATATTTTCTACAATATTGTGAACTTTTTGTCACCTTGTCAACCTAAAATACAATTGAGTACCATTTACTTACTAAATAGTGTTCTGCTGGATCCAGAAACAGTAAGTATATGATGATAATCGAATATTTTAGAATATATGTGACATTATTTTAATGATAAAATATTGGTAACGTAAATTATATCACATTTGATGATGTGTTAACATTTTTACACTCTTGTTTACATTCTCTGTGCATATTATTATGATTACAAAGCCAGTAACACAAATTATTTTGATCTGTTTGCGGTATTACGTTAACTTTAATATTTCAATTATGGTAACGCCCAAAAATGGCGGTAACGGAGTAAAGCCCCAACACCCAGATGATAGACACTGGAATTTGGTAGGTTTTCCATACACTTTCAGAAAAACAAACAGTAGAAAAATGCCTCCGGGGGGAGGGGGAGGGGAAGGGGGTATTGGTGCCCCATAGTCTAATGGTAGATGTGCTAAAATGGGCGAATAAGTGTGATTCTCAGTACATTGTATTGGCGGATATGGGGATGGATTTGAAAGTTCTAATGAACAAATAACTTCGAATAGGGACGGACACAAACAGGTATTGAAATATAAAATCATGTAATGAAAGAAACTTTGTACAAACCTGAGATATCGACCAATAATATTTATAAATATTAAATGAATATAATATCTATTTCAGGACGTACTGACTGCCATTCGATACAGGCGTATACAGGTATGTGACGTCATAGTGGAACACACACGGACTCGTTACTAATACTCCAACGCTTGTTGTACTTTGTGAAGAATACATTTAAAATGTGTGTTTAATATTTCACCCGATGATTTGCTGCTACGATGCAGTACCGGCACTCAAAAACATCACCTTTTTTCTTTTTATGCTGTAATGTTGAATATTTTGTAAACAAACAATGAGCGCAATACGGCCAGGTTAGCTCAGTGGTTAGAGCGTTGGTCTACTGATCAAGAGGTCGTGAATTCGGACCCAGTGCGAGACTCTTATTCTCCGTGACAAATAATACTGAAGATTATTACATATTATCACCTTTGTTAAGTTGTCCTCTATGTCTAAATAATGTGGGGAAGCTTGGCAGTAGCTTGCGGATAGAATGTGGTTAGTACTGGTTAAGCCTATTAAATGAGGTCCAGGGGAAGCTGGTAAGGATAACTGCCCGCCACGATACATGAAAGAAATAAAGTTGAAAATGACTCTAAATCCGATGAAATACATAAACAAGATCAAATAAGTAGCACTAACAATGAGATTCAAGTTTCAACCCGTAAATGATGAAATCAAAGAGCTAACTGTATTACAAACGATGTATCTTGACTATACATGTATTTACAGATTTGAACAACTTAATCGCCCATGACAAGTGTTGGTCTGTGAACTCTGGTAAGTAGTAAATAGTATGCTGTTACATTCCTCTACTCTATACAATATATCTGAACCATTCCATCGATACTCATATATCGTAGCGGGTCTGCATACATCTGAGTAATTTCGTTGATACACATATATTACGTAGCGTGTCTACATACATCTGAGTAATTCCATCGATAGAAGGACCATACACCTAGCTGAGCCATTCCATCGATACTCATATAACGTAGCGGGTCCATACATCTGAGCCATTCCATCGATACTCATATAACGCAGCGGGTCTGCATACATCTGAGCCATTCCATCGATACTCATATAACGTAGCGGGTCTGCATACATCTGAGCCATTCCATCGATACTCATATAACGTAGCGGGTCTGCATACATCTGAGCCATTCCATCGATACTCATATAACGTAGCGGGTTCATACATCTGAGCCATTTCATCGATACTCATATAACGTAGCGGGTCCATACATCTGAGTAATTTCGTTGATACACATATATTACGTAGCGGGTCCATACATCTGAGTAATTTCACCGATAGAAGGACCATACAGCTAGCTGAGCCATTTCATTCCTCTACTCTATACAATATATCTGAACCATTCCATCGATACTCATATAACGTAGCGGGTTCATACATCTGAGCCATTCCATCGATACTCATATAACGTAGCGGGTCTGCATACATCTGAGTAGTTGCACCGATAGAAGGACCATTGACCTAGCTGAGCCATTTCATCGATACTCATATAACGTAGCGGGTCCGTACAACTGAATAATATACTAGTACCTTAGCGGGACCATACAGTTTAACATATTACTTATATTGTTCTGCGATATTTTTTTAGTGTTTCATCGCTTACATGATGTCAGAAGTCGAAGTCATCATTGTTTGACGTCTGTTATTCAACGATTGTCAAGTAAGTACTTTTTAAAAACTAGTATGATTGAGTCTATGATTTCGTTTGAGACCACACACAGAGCTGAATAGAGAGACTATAGTTGTTTTAGTTTTACGCCCCTTTTCAACAGTCAGAGTAATGATATATAAGACATACAGTTCACCTAACCATCATTCCTTGGATGAACCAGTACTTGACTCCCATCCTTCATAAGCAACTACGTAACGAGACTTGGGCGATAATATAAGGTATTTAGATATGGTGTTCCGTAGTTGGAACCCTTGTCATGGCGCATGCTCTTGAAGACGATTTGACCCGCCTCCGTGGTCGAGTGGTTAAGGTCGCTGACTTCAAATCACTGTAACCTCTAACTGATAGAGGGTTGTGGATTCGACCCCTCTACCGATTATGTCCCTTTATGTGAGAAAGTAGGCGGTTGCTTACGTAGGATTGGACTCTAGTACTGGTATTTCTCAGGAAAGATGCTCAGGTGAACTGACCTCCTCATATGACGCTGACTGTTGAAAAGGGGCGTAAAAGTAGATATAAACACACCCCCCACACAGAGAAATTGAAGACGATTTAAAGTTAAAATGGCGGTTAAGCCACGAAGAAAGCTTCGTTTAACGATCTAGTTTGTTGTAAATAAGGAAATTACATTTTATATTCAGCTATAAATTGAAGCGACACATTTTCCACGATATTTTAGTGAAAATATATTATTTGGAGATCACCTCGTTTTCAGCACATTTTACTTCCGGTACCACCCACCAATGTGCGTGCTCAGGTACGGACGTCTATGAACGCTATCACAGCTCACACGATAGTAAGATATTTAAAACTTTTTTTTTCGACTTATTACCTTTTAAGCTCAGGAAAGATGACAATCTTAACTACTCGAGCATTTCCATAATAGAGAATACGCCTCGTTCATAATTGTCGGAGTGCACATTTTCGTTAAGCGGTTTCCGGTCACTTCCGGTCAACGTGTTCATGATTGATATAATGGGCGTCAAGTTCCAATTGAAAATGAACAAGTTGTTTTCCATCGTTGGATTTCCGGGGCCAGCCATTATGAAAAATAGCCCGAAAACAACAACAACAAAATGGCGGCCTGCGTATTATGCCGGAGGCACTTTTCTTTAACAAAGACCGAGGAGTTTCGATTGGAGAGACGCGAATCAACATTATTTTTTATACCCTGTACTGACTAGAACACAATATTGGTGAAGCCCTTGTATCCCGAATTTTTTAGTTCACTATATCCGTATTTCGCTAAATCATATTCTTCACTACATCCTAGTTTTCATATAACCGTGTTTCACTCTATATGAGTAATTTATAATTAATGATTTCCATATATCGTTATGTCTAATTTAGTGAAATACAAAAGCGCAAGGCCAGGGAGTTCATTGCATACGTGCTTTACTGTATACGTGCACTTTGACTTTAATACAAAATGAACATATTTTTAGGAGCGAAGCTCCTACAGCTCCTAAAGCTGCACATTACTTAATCTACTTCCAATTACGTGACGCATTTTACATCCGCGTCGAAAAATAGTACCACTTGTTTATATATGTATTTGTTTTAGACCTACATGATTACCACGACTCATGTCAGATTCCATCATACATGCGTGAGTATCCACTAATTCAACATTTCTTTACGTATAAATGATTTAATCTCCATGGAAACATTTAATTACGGAAACAATACATATGGTTCAAAACTAATGGTTTTACAAGAATATTCAAAAGCGGAGTACATAAAATCTAAATTAGATTAATTGAATTTTTAAGAGATTTTCCTTCCGCCTGATTACAAATGCAATAAGTTTACATCACGTATTTTTAATAATTTATCTTGGTTTTTGCGTTCGTACAATTCTTTGCACAAGTGTTTGTCCATAGTATTCGCGTAGTGTCTTCGTGTCCAAATTAGTCAACATCTGACAACATATCACGTGATTGATCTTGCTCCCTGCCTACTTCGGTTCCCAGCATAACACCGGAGGGTAGGTCAGGTAAACCATAAAAATGGCGGCGTCCAGTGGGCTGACAAAACGTGAGGGAAGTATCAATATTGGACTGCTTAAAACAAAGTCGACCATGTACGAACAATACAGAGAAATAAATAGCTTAGTCACTCGCTCGGTGCGCATGAATTTTGATGCGGACCAATGTTTACGTTTTTCTTTAAGTGTCATGCATCTGTCGGTCGGCCAGCAAGGCTGGTGAATGGCATCGTCTCTTATAGACTGCATTTTTATTGGTACATGGAGGGCTAGCTGGTTCCCGCTCAATGTCCAGTACAGTCAGCAATGAACAGGAAAAATGGATGGAGCACTTATTATTATTTTTTTGTTATTTCATTTCTGTATCTTCCTATCACGGTAATCTACTAATATTGTAGGTATTTACAATGAGTTTTTCACTCACAATCACCAGGGAACAGCTCCAAAATGTCGAACACATCACGGACGTAAGAATGATATTTCATCATCAGAGGTTTTCTTTATTTTTTGGGGGAAGGCCCCCTAGGCCTTAATTTGGGAATGAAATAGGGCACTGACGCCTCTTTTGGGGCCAGAAATTATCTCACCTTATACTAATTTAGGGAATGAAATTTCAAGGAGTCAATTGGAAATCTTGGGAAAATTTGCATAATTTCAAAGAAATTTTCAGAGGGTGAGGTGTCCTTTTCAGGCTATATCTATATACATGTAGTAAAGAAAAAAAGCCTGATTAGTATAGTACATTGTATTACAAAGTAACTTACATGGATCGCCTCGATTCTTCAGTCAAAGTTGTAACAATAAAATGTCTTATGTAGATTGTTAGCCCTTAATCAAAAGTTTAAGCGCTCTTTTTGTCGATAAATGCGTTCTTAAAAGTCACTCTTTTACATTAAGTAACATTTCTTAGTTATCTAAGACTAAAGTAAAACCGTCCTTTATTATTAAGAAAATAGTTACCTGCGAATAATGGCCATCTGTCGATAAACGCTACATTTTTGTCTCTTGTTTACGGGTTTGACTGAGTTTTATTATTTTCAGTATGGCACGAGCTCCAACAACTGACGCATTCAGAAATTTGCCTAGGGGATATAATTGATCATTTGAGTTGTAAGTCATCTTCACTTAAACGCCGAAACACAGTCGGGGGTCATTCAAAAACGTTTACCAGTTTTAGTGGTGGAGAAATGTCCAAGTTTACACCTGAGTAGAACCACCGACCGTCCTTCCGTAAGCTTTCCGAAATTTGGTTCCCGAACTGGATTTGAATTCACCGCGGTACGTGGCTATAGAACTTGTGGCTAGAGATTATGACCACCAAGCCGCAGATATTCATGGTCATAACGCAGCCTTCTTGGTAAACGTTGATATCTATAAGTTATTTGACAATAAGGAAGAAAAGAGGACGAATTGCTATACTTATATGTAAGCTTCTTACACTAAACACATTTGATAAGATAGACGGCATGCATTTAACCGTTGAATTTGTTTTTTTTTCAGTCCGGTTCACTAAATATGGAGACCCCTGTCATTGCCACTGTAAGAAAATGAAGTTAATACTGTTTTATAAACTACTTGTACATTGACAATACACTTTCAATTCGGTGTTTTTTTGGGAGCTGAACTTCGATTCCAATTCTACCAGGCCATCGCTCGCTGGGCGCATGAATTTCTGATGCAGACCTGGTTACTACGTCCGTTATCTACATCCGCCGTGAATTCGTTTCGGTTATTTATTTTTGAGGTCATAAATAGAGACCTCCTGCATTAAGTTCATCTCACATGAGTACTTTCAGATCTTTGATTTCATGTGATACATAAAACGTAAATGTACTAGTATATAATGCAAGAAAAATAGTATTTTTACAATCAGTCGTGGCGTGGGGAAGGCCACTCGGTGGAAAACTCGGTGGAATACGCTTCTCACGTACGCAGCAAACACGACAAGACCGGAATAGACCGAGTTGTGTCGAAAATTCCCGATAGTAGGAGATAAGAGGGTTGCATATAGACATGGTGTTGTACATAATAGAAGATAATATATGAACAATCAATCATGTAATGGTGACCACTTCTAAAGGTTAATGAAGGTCATATTTCATTTTTCCCATGGATGGCCATTGTTCAAATATTTGAATCGTATTTATAGCTGTATTTACGTATCACAAGGAGCAACTTGGCACATAAAAAGTGTTTGTTTCCGGATACCCAACCTACCTTTGTTTTCCCCATGATCCTTAAGTTTTTAATTAGGCAAGAGGAAGTGAAAATTTCGTTTATCACTTTTTACCTTTCCACACGGTTCCAAGAGCCAAAAGAGCTCAAGACTGCCCACCCTGTCCTATTTTCAATAAACATGTAACCAGAAACATACATTTCTTTCATATCTTACCAGATAACCAGAGGTCAATCAGTAAACATGACCAACATTACAGTATTCATGTACGAGTATAAGCGCAACACATCGAATTTTACCTTATGTTTGTTTGTATGGGCTTTACGCCCCTTTTCAACAGTCAGTGTCATATGAGGCGGACAGTTCATTGAAACATCGTTTCTGGGAAGAACCAGTACTAGACTCTCATTCTCCGTAAGCAACTACCTATTTTCTCACATAAAGAGACATGGTCGATAGCTTGGCTCGAACCCACGACCTACTAGTACTACATTTAGAAAGCTGGTGATTCGAGATCCTTCTTTTGGTAATACGTACGATTTTCATTTTGTTTGTATGTAAGTGTGTATTCCAGTCCAAATTCGCCAAAAATGTGCGTTTACCAAATATCAGAAATACAAAATGTATCTGTTGCGAAATATAATTGTCCACAAACTTTTGGATAGCCGCTCGTACATGTATTTTGTATTTTCAGACACTCCAACGACACATGCTCCGTCACCAGCCACTCAAGCTCCGGGAACACCCACACAAGCTCCGGAAACAACCACACCGGTTGCAATTTCAACAACGCCATTTGTGACAAGCGCTAGTATGCATTCAGGTAAATCCGTTTTGAACTGTCGGTAAACAATAGTCCTATTATAACTCCAATTGAATTTCATAGTACTTAGTCGCTTACAAAGTCGCTTTAAAGAACTTAAATTGTTTTAAGTCTTGTTTACATATTTTGGAAGGACTGGCTTTGAGCCTTTTTTATATATTTTGGAAGGAATAGTTCGTGTTATTTTCACACGATTTTCTGTGTGGATGCTTGAATCTGATGTTGATTCCAACGATGATGCATTCAAATATCGATTACAGGTGAGCTTTTATTTGCTTTCTTTCCTCAAAGATATATTAGCCATATTACCTCTCACTTGTACAAATATGTATGACTTAGACATACTCATATGCAAAACAGTATCACAATTGCACCTGACTCGTGTAAGTCTTTGTGTTTTAATTTCATATATCAATTTTGCCGATGTTTAATCGCAAAAGTGTAATAGATCGTTTGTATTAACAATGTCCTGTTCAATGAATGTCATTTCTTTCATCACACAGGATTCACATGTGACAAGTCCCACACCATTTTGGACGTTGCGAAAGCCGTCAACGTACAGAGCCAACTCGCTGGACCATGTTCCTTAAATAGCACTGACGAAGCGCTTGTAATCTCCGAATGTTCCCTACCAGCATCGAACTCGTGGAAAAGAGGACAAAATGTTAATAGTCATGTATACTTTTCATCTCACCTGGGCACGTAGATGAGTTATCAGGATTAGTCAATGCCCGTCGTCGATCGTCCACACTTGGTGGTTGTGAACACTGTATAGATCACAATTTTGATTGGATCATCACCAAACCTTGTCAGAACGTTTGTCTTTAGGATAACCTAAATAAGTTCGAACATGAGTTATCTAGGGTCAGAGAACAAGGTCACCGGGTCAAATACAGGGAACCCTTGATAACACTGTAGAGAGAACAATTTTGAATAAGCCTAACTGAAAATGGCTTTGATTGTTGTCTTAATAATTTGTCCTGGTAAGTGTTAGACTCTCCTAGTTGAAATTGATGCACAAGAAAATGCAATGATATGATAGCAGGTGAGCGAGTGAAGGGTCATCATGGCCTTCTTGTTTTCATACGACTTATTACAAAGCACGTTACAATGCTCATCCGGTTTGCAAAATCGCTTTAAATGCTGACGAAACTAATTTCAAGTAACATTGAATCATTAAAATATTTATTGCAAAAGACATATTTCGAATGACAAGGGGAACCGCATGTTGACATTTTCTGATCACTTTCAGGTGTTAGCGGACTGTCTGTCTGGGTCTCCCGCAGTACCAAAATACGCCCCAATAGCTACATTCACCTCTGATACCTATGTTTCTGCTGGTGGTTACTCTGGTATATTTGTAGGGTGCGTCACAAACGGATTTCAGGTACAATAAATGTATTATCCGCTTTGAAGAGAATTCATAAAAATATTATTTTTCTTGAACTACTTATGCATACTTCTTGAATAGTTCATGAAATATGAATAACTATTTGATCAGGGAATTGGTTAACACAATGTCATATCGACTACTACTAGTGACCTGTATATCATGAATGAAGAAGCAGATGCTGTGGGGGATGAAACAGTAAAGTTCATCAAAATGAAAAACGGGAGGGCGATTCAAATTTTCATCTTACAAACACAAAGAGGACAAACCTTGATGCAGATACAAGGTGAAAGTAAGAAATTAAAAAAAGGAAAACAGAAAGTAAAATTTGAGTCTTATGTAAATACGAGAACCATATGAATATCAAAGACAGGGAACTATTTTTGATGGTAAAGCGCACTTGCGATATTGAAGATGAAGTTAATTAGAGATAATGGAAGCGTGATCAAATAAAACTAAAGAGAAACAGTGTAGTAATGAAAGAAAAAAATGTGCCACATCTTCTTTATATCACTTCTACAATATTTCTCTTTAGCAGATAAAATATGGAAATATACAAATATACTACAAAATTTGATAAGGATCACATTTTCAATGTTTGAATAGGCTGAACATGCAAATATGTAAGATATACTTCAGTGGACGCCATTTTGTGTCGTATTTTTCTCCGGCACGTAATGCTTGAATGACTAAATTTTAAAAACACTACGAAGCAATCACTACCAGCAATTTCGCAAGTGATCCTTATCAAATTTTGAGTTGTACATAATCATGCATTTGGTTCTCCTATGTTTTGGAGAGGAAATAGTAAGGTTTGGACAGATTGTTGACATGTGGCAATGTACTGCTATAACAATCATTGTTGTTTTATTTCAGGTCATAATACAGAACTGCGGTAGCTCTCCCACGGTGATCAGTGTATCATCGGATCCCAACGCCTCTCAGTATCATACCATTGTATGAATTATCGACGAGATTAATAAACAAGAACTGTTTTGAACTAGATTTGTAATTTGTATTTTACAACTCAAAATTTTATAAGATTCACTTGCGATTTGCTTGTAGTCGTACATACAAATACAAAATGCTTCAAAGGGCGGCATTTGTTTCATTTTTATGCACTGACATATGATGCTTGAATGACCAAATTTTAATCAAATCTATAAAACAGTAGTATTACAATTATGAAGCTAACACTACAAACAATGTCGTAATGGATCCCTAAGCAAATTTTGAGTGTTACATTGTCCACTCCTATACTCATTATCGCAGTGCAACGTCTCCAAAGCAACACCATAAGAGAGTAGCCAATTATATTGTTGTTGAGAAGCTGTTGCTCGGAAGAGGCGTACGCCTGGATCCTGTCTCCTCGGCTATAAGTTGAAAAAGTTTGCGTATGTTGGTACGACATTAACCCCCGGTAAAAAACACACAACAAAAGCAAAATTTGAATAAACGCTAAATACACGACAGTCATATCTTTGGTCGCCATTGGATAGTTTGACTGTGTGTGACGCCCCTTATCCTTGTAATTTATGTGTTATCTAGGTCAAACAAAAAACATCAACAGGCAAGACAGTCCCAAAAATTTTATTACAAGGATATCGAAACACATATACGTTTGAACTACGAAATAGTATAATAAGAATTAAGGCTTGCTGTAATGTCCACAACCATCGGTGCCTCGCCACAATTCTGCATAACTACCTTGAATGGAATAAGACCAGATATATTTCAGATGTTTCAGTGCTGTTCTTGAAGAACGTTTCTAAAGGTGTTTGGCTCTAGATTTGAGAAATGGTTTATGTAAACTGCCTGTTGGTATATAACTTGAATAAATTAATGCTGAATACTTAGAAAGCATCTCACGGGGAGGGCGTAACTAAGTTTAAAATTTTTTGGCTCGACCATAGTGCAAATAATCAGTCTATGTGATGTTATGCAAATATAAAAGAAACGAAAGGAAAACAATATGTTTAAACTACGTAGAAGGTGTAAAAGCTAAGAAAATGGAAATAATTGTGTGATTTGGATTCCGATGTTCCATTTTGCTTTTACCTGGAAACCATTGGTATTGCACTTCAAAAACACAGCAGAACGTGCGCCCGCCGAAACATACGTATCATTAGTAAATGTTGCTATGGGAACGTATTGTGGTATCAATGGTGATCCTGATTGACAATCGGCCAGTACCTAATTTGATAAACCAAAAAATAAATTTGATTACTGAAACACTGAGAAAGTCATTTTTGCGGTCTTAAACTCGCACATTTTCTATTCAAGGTAATAAAAATAATTATGCAATGTATATATCCTTAATATCATGATATTGTCAGCGCGTTTTTAATTCGTGAAGCGACATTTTGTGCGAACGTTGCGAAAAATTAGCTCCTGTGCGCATAATAATGCTACAACAGTAAATGTTTATCATCTTCGGGTAGGTCATGACTAGACCAGGTACAAAGGGCGAGGTTACCCCTAAAGGAAACCTACAGTTTGCTGGATCACTAACAAACCACAACACCATACAACAACACACAATGTTAATAACCCACGTGACCTTTGACGTCACAAATTTGTAGTGAGGGAAGCACGAATATTTTATTCTGATTTCAATTTTCACGACACAAAGCGCATGCTTAGCGGAAAATGTGTATGTTCCACGTATAGTTGTCATTTCTATTCATTCTGAACAGTTATCTGTAACATTCGCGCCAAATAAAAAATACACTGGTTTCCCTCTCTACCCAAAGTTTATTCCACTATTTTGAGCCATTTGGAGCGAATGTTACAGAAAAAAACTGGTTTCGTGCAAAAAAGTGCTTCCCGCACTACTCATTTGTAACGTCAAGAGTCACGTGGGTGGTCCAGAAAACGCACGTTGATTCCCTTTTTCCAGGAATTAGATGACGTCACATTACAAACACTTAAAACCAGAGACTCATCATTTTCTGATTCGTTGCACTTGGACGCGTGTGAATCATGAACATGGGCAGCTGATGCAATGTCAACAACCGTATCAATCTTGTCGCAAACATATCCTGAAAAAGAAAGAGGCGTACATTACAGGGACATTCGAGCCGGAAGGCTAATAATTTCGGATGTAATGGTAAATAAAATAGGTTATACTAGTATTAAACTGTTAAATTATTCTAGCCCTAGCCCCTCCAATGGTTTCGAATGTAATGGGCTCCAGCGAATCTTACAAAATCTAAAATTAGCCCCCAATTGGCGCTCGCTGGGCAGGTAGAAAAAAAATCAGTATGTACACGTAGAAAAGGCATATGGTCATAAATGACGTTATTTATGACGTGGTTGTTTGTCACGTGACTAATATATTGGAATTGGGTTGCTGTAATTACTGAGTGATTTACCTGCGAAAGGTACAGAGCTGACTGAAGAGGGCGCAGCAGTCAATAGATCGATTGTTTTCCCTCCTGGAGATGTTGCTGTTGCTATGGGCAATCGCGTGTTTGTTGTTATTGTTGTCTGTGTTGTTGTTGTCGTTGATGTCGTTGTTGTTGATGTCGTTGTTGATGGTGGAGCTGTAGAGACTTAAAACAAACAAAAAGTATTTAAAGAAGAACAGAAATGATTAATCAGACGTTCCGTATATATAAATAGTCAAACACTGATGAAAAATGGACGTTGTCTTGAGAAGAAATTGAATATTTTCTTTTCATGTAATAATAGCATCGGAAATGTGTATAAGGCGAATAAAATAGTTTGTTTCTGGTTACCAACGAATCCTAAACTTTCCCCATGACCCTAGAGTTTCTATTGGGTCCAAGGAACGGTACATACACTTTCTCACCTTTTGTACCTTTGCGCACGCTTTTGAGAACACTCAACAATCATCTACCACCGCCTTTTTTATAATGAGCATGTAAATAGAAACAAGAAGTTCTTTTTGGGCTTTATTTAATGAAACCCATAATTATTAGGGCTAGCCGATCTTAAAGATTCCGACACATGACTTATGTTATAAATTAGGGGTTAATATGAGGAACCTACTTGCTTGACATGTACAGGGGTCAGAATGAAGCCTCGGAAATGTATCTGTAAAAATTGAATGTAAAATTAGAAATTGAAATAAGCATTCGATTTGCGAAATTGAACAACTAGAGTTTAAGATGTGATTTGAAAAGATTATGGCTTATGGTTTACGCGAAACCAACTTTTTGTGGGAAAGCAATTTCGGACAGGGGGTAGCTAATTTTATATTTTGACTGGTATCGGAACTAGTCATAACCCTTCTATTCAATTGGGCTATGCCCCTAGCTTCCTACCCCCTTCCTACGACTCCGTTCTAACATTCATCCTCATTTAAATCACTCAATGTTAATTTCAATTGACAACTTCTATTCATCTGTTGATTGACAAAATACTTTAAGATAAAAATGGTCAATAATCAAACTGCCCTTTTGACGTTATACTATCACGCTATTGACCATGTTAGGCAAATTTGCCCCTTTTGATAAACTATCCTGTCATAATTGAACAGTTTTGGTCCGAATGTTACCTGCCGCACAACTTATCATATTTTTCAAACAATATAAAGGTGTGTGGGTGTCTTCATAATCTTTAATATTCACAAGTCTTGGCCATACTGGAAAAGATGAATTACAATCATAACAAAGTAGTTTTCCGCCATTGATAATAGTCCAGTCCAGTTAACAGATGGGGTAGGACTGGTGCAGAATTTATTTTTGTCATAAAATGATTATGTATATGATAACATAATCTATAATAAAATAGACCAAATTCTGATCAGTTCTTACAAAATAAACAAGCTATTCACTTTCTGATATTTTCACTCAATGGACATTAATGAGCATTCTTATACATGTAAGTTAGTGGATATTGAATATATGCATTCGTAACAAATCAGTGTACAGTGAATGTAAGTATTCATGATAAATCAATGTACAGTGAATGTAAGTATTCATGATAAATCAATGTACAGTGTAAGTATTTGTAATTAATATGTGTATGATGAATAGTATACTATAGTATACTTACTATTGGCCATTCATAATAAATCAGTGTACAGTGTATATAAAAAATTCATAATAAATCAGTGTACAGTGTATATAAAAATTCATAATAAATCAGTGTATAGTGTATATAAGAATTCTTAATACATCAGTGTACATTGAATAATTATATGAATTCACCATAAATCAGTGTACATTCAATATAAGAATTCATGATTGATCAGTGTACAGTGTATATAAGAATTCATAATAAATCAGTATACAGTGGATATAAACAGTCATTATGAATTAGTGTACATTTTATATAAGAATTCGTAACAAATCAGTGTTATTGAAGACGGAATATAAATGAGAGAAATGACTGTCTGCATACTGATCTCAAATGAAACTCTCGTAATGAAACTTACAGTATGACTGGTCTATGCACCCATGGTAACTTTGATGAAATAATTGTTCTGATATAGCTGTAATGTAAGATGTGATCGATTTATATTATATGTATAATAACCATTTGTTTACATAACAATGTGGCCGATAACACAGGTGTGGCTTTAACAATGGTAACATCTCTTACCAAAAGGATGTCCGTAGATTAATTAAAGATTCTAGAGAAACTGGCTAAGAAATAACGATAATTAGAAAATTTCACTTTAATGATATTAATATTATTGTGTTACATAAAGTAGATATAGTAAACACTCTGAAAACCGGAACCAATGAAAACCGAAATTCCCGTAAAATCGGACTTTTGACCAAGTCTGGAAGGGATCGGGTTTTCAGGATTTTGATAGTACTTGGCAATGTACGGTATTATAGGTGTAATAACTTCTAATTTAATATCATTAAATTTTGTAACGTACCTTTAAATGTTGACCCAGGCGCCCAATCTTTACAGTCTGCAAGATAATTGATACCATTATATCCGAAGTACTAGTAATCTATGATCTCATGAAATCACGTGCTAAATGTATCGCCATATGATTTCCAAATACTGGTTTATATTTGAAAAAAAGTTTTAGAGAAAATGTGAAGTTGTCTTTTTTTCTTAGTAAGACAGACAACTAACTCAAAAACTAACTTTATAATGTAATTCTTCAGCACAACTGAGTTCTCATTAAGGGTAGAAAAGAGGCCATGTTCAGGTTTTCTTGGTCAAAACAATTAGGGTCAGGCACGTAAAAAGACTTCTTTTCTGAATCCATATCGATAGACCGGGTGATATTGTTTTTGGGTCTGTCTGTTAGTTTATATGTTTATTTGAACCAACCTTTAACCTTGCCTATAGAATCAAAACGCTTCCGCATACAATCATATGTTGGTTTCTCGTGACAACCTCTACAGGACCTGTGCAACTGTCTACATGTATTTTCTCCCAATTATCCGAACTAAGATTATCCGAAAACCTTGTATTATCCGCCGATAAATAGTTTCGGTCCCGATTTTCCCTTTATTTACTTTTTTTTTTCAATAAAAATTAACCTCTATTATCCTACTCGTAAAAAACTTATTTGGTTTTATGTCATTCGAAATACGTACCATGGTCCAACCCATGTACGTGCATGTCTAGTTGTGGACGTCTTGATGTGCAGTGGCAATTATTTGATGTTCCACCGCTATATTTACCTGAAACATGTAAATAAGAAATAATAAAAAGCTAATATATATGGTAGTTTCAAGTTATAAATTAAACTCAGACAGCGAGGCAATGACTCCATGGTCGAATGGTTAAGTTCGCTGTCTTCAAATCACTGTAACCTCTCACTGATAGAGGGTCGTGGGTTCAAGCACTGATACCAGCCTTGTCTCTTTATGTGAGAAAGTAGGCAGTTGCTTACGGAGGATGGTTAGATAATGAACTGTCCGCCTCATATGACTTTGGCTGTTGAAAGGAAGCGTAAAACTCGATCAAACGAAAAACAACAAGCAAGCAAGCAAGCAAGCAAGCAAGCAAGCAAGCAAGCAAGCAAGCAAGCAAGCAAGCAAGCAAGCAAGCAAGCAAGCAAGCAAACAAACAAACAAACAAACAAACAAACAAACAAACAAACAAACAAATTGTGTATAGCTGTGTGTAACTCACAACTGAGTCGAATTATTACGGATCGGCCCTTAAATTGGAAGATTACTCGTGGCCAAAAACATGTCGCACTAATACATGGTATGTAACATTTACTTAAGTGCAAAAAAGGCAATATACGTAATGTATATGTTTAAACTTCAGGAATCAGTCATTGCACGATAACCTCCCTTGACTTGTGAACTATTTTTACCTGCCATGTAATGCATTATATCATCACGACAAATATCGCTCAATGTCTGAAGATGGTGCCAAACTGAAAATGCAGCAAACAAGAAATGTTTTTAAAAATCATGCATTTTAAAACAGAAATAAGACACACTAAACAATTGCAAACCCTCTACAAGTAGGCTGGTCTTAGTTTTCCAACGCCCAATAGTTAGAAGGATATCCTCTGATTCATAAACACGTCATTTTCAGCGCCAATGAAATTATCCAATAGAATGAGGAATCTCCTTGGAATCTTTAATACGTCATACCAAGAAATGTAAGTCAGAACTGATATTTATTAGACAGCAACACCGAGACAATCCAGTGATAATCAGTTGATATTAAGATATTATATATTTTGTACAACAGTCATACTGCGTCCAGCCAGCTTACAGGTATGTGGTTCTACACAGGTTTACTCCCGGTGCGTGCATCCGGCGCTAAGCTGGAAATAGTCATCTAATCCAGGCTGTTGGTTTGACACTAAACCGAACAGAAATATAAAAGTCTACGAATATATCTTAGATACAAACATATTCAAAGGGGTTTTGTAAGTATTGATCGTTTATCTTTTTCATTTGTGTGTTTGGTCTTCCCGGGCTTATTGTACAGTTGTGCCCATAAATCTAAGTTCCCGTTTACAGTAGCTCTGTCACAGACCTCCAAAGCGGTATTCTCTGGGCGACAATGCTTTGTCCATATTTTATGAATGTTCCTATGTGATGAGTGATTTCCGGTTTGGAAAGTTTTGTACTGTTGGGAAGATGGGATTTTTTCGTGTTATTTCTAAGCATTTTTCTTATGTTTTTAAGGAATTTCATGAGAAAGGTGAGTGATTGGTGTTTTGGTCTTTTGTATTTTTTTTTCATTATTGTTACAGGAGTATTTGATCTAGTGTGAGAAAATAAAAATCATTACCTGAATTAGAACTGTAACACCCACCATTGTTTGCTACTGTCATTAATTCTGTAACAACATATTCAATATATTTAACGGCATTAAAACACTTTATGCCGACTATAAACAAACGTATGATGTTATATGTGACTGGATAAATTCCAGGTGCTAACTACGTTTTAAACGATATTTGAACATTATTCGAAAGTGGCCGCAAACTCTGATTTGGCTAATTTTGAATCCCCAGGAATTCGCTATGTCCATGTTCTTCTGTGATATCCGCATCCGTAGTCGAGTGGTAAAGGTCGCCGGCTTCAAATCACTGTAGCCTGTCACTAATAGAGGGTCGTGGGCTCGAGCCCAGCTACCGACCATATCTCTTTATGTGAGAAAGTAGGCAGTTGCTTACAGAGGATGGGAGTCTAGTACTGGTTCTTTCCGGGAAGGATGGTTAGGTGAACTGTCCGCTTCATATGACTCTGACTGTTGAAAAGGGGCCTAATACCCAATGAAATAAATTTACTGTGCTATATTGATTTGATTTCATGATGATGTTTTAATGCACTTACCGGCATAACTCGGGTATTTAAAGCACGTTGCATTATGTTGCGTTGATACTTGTGCAACTGAAAGAAATACAACAGACAGTTTGTTTAATTAAGTACAGCGCAACCTCTCCAACGCAACACCCATTGAGAGTAGCAAAATCACGTTGTTATTGATATGGTGTTGCTTTAGGGAGGTAAAATTAACAGATAAATCGTGCAGTGATAAATGATCATGCTCTTGTTGAGTAGAGGTTATTGCTCAAGAGAGAGCCGCTCTGATGAGGTTGTACAGTACACCGGTCAAATTTTGGAATCGGTTCAGTTGGTCTATTCTGATTTTTTTGTGTGCTTGGGAATATCACATGATTATGCTATTTGTTCCTTATAGATGAAGCGTATAATGTTACTTTATTCAATCCTGAACATCAGTTATTCTTAAATACATGTACTTATATTAGTATCTTCTTTTTGTATAGTATAGGTCTTAGGTTGCTTTACATTTTTAATAGCGTCGGGTATTTATAAAATTCTCAAATGTCTACATGACCGGTAATAAATGTTGAATTTCTACCTGAAGGCATCACCTCGGACAAAATGGTTGCTTCTCTAAGCGAACCGTCTTCTTACGGAGACACTTATGAAAACAAATTCGTACTGTATTTATTCCTAACCACATTTGAGTTCACGCTAAATGAAAGTCTTACCCGTTCCAACATGGCAAGAACATTGGTCTTGTAAATTGTGGAATCCAACTGAAATCAACCAATAAGTAAACCATGATGTTACAGGAATACAGATATAATAAAACACAAACAAGGTATTCCGCTGACGAACACACCGGAGCATACAAAAACTGGAAGATACAATGAAAGTCTCCCGGAAAGTATGGTTCCACCTTGATACAGTCTTGTCACATATCAATGCCTACCTATACAATGAGGATAACCACAACCATGATTAATACATGTTCTTATACATGTAATTATAACAGTATAAGATACTTTCAACACATTCAAATGCTTTAAAAACTCAAAAGTTTATTTATATATTAATTGGTTTTATATAAGTTATAATTGGGTGTAACAGCCATGTTTTATCGTAGAATAATGCATGGATCGGTTTACATTGTGCTTACTTAGACATACACCAAGAATTCATGAAAACATGAGTTCATGAATAGTTCTTGAAGAATGAATGAATACTGTATTATCATTTATTTTCGTTGGGCTCAATTTTCGTGGGTTTTACTAAAATGTCTATTTCGTGGGGACATAAATTCGTGGATTTTGATTTTTTACAGAAAATGCCTTATCTCTACATTTCAATTCGTGGGGATTTGATTTCGTGGATGAGCCGACCCAACGAAAATTAAAATGATTCCACAGTATATGGCAGGGGGGTGTTAGGATGTGATATAAATGGGCACAAAGTTGGTGAAGATGGACTGAATACTGATGTAGTTAACAAAAAACTGGAACTATTTTTCAACGCGGATGTATGAGGCGTCACTAAATTGTAAGTAGGAAAAGTAATGTATAGCAATAGGACCTTCGCTCCTAAAAAGCATAAAAAACTTACCACTTAAATGATTTAGTAAATCCACGAAACATTCTCTGTCGTCTTGCATTACAGCATGAAGATCCTGCCACACTGTTGTATAAGCAAAATTAAGTTTAGAAAAACCATCTATCCACGTTCATTAAAAGATCGAATGGTTTACAGGACTTGGAAGTAGAAATAGGGTCTCCATTGAAAGACATCACTTTACAGAAAAACAGAAAGGAATCCGTTTAGGTGAAACAAGTAAAAAGGTGTCAATCAGTCTTAGCAAAAAAAAATAGAACAGAGAACACTTGATTGATTCCAAGAAATAAATACTTGAAAAATAGACCGATTTTTACGGATTTTTTTGGGGGGTGGGGGTACATGGAACACATAACACTCACATGAATGGTGCGACGAACATGGATTGACAGTGGGGCCGCCATGGTGTTCAAAATATTGATTGTACACGTCTGAAATACGATAAAACAAAAATTATTGCAATAATTTGTACCAGCTAAAGTTTGTATTTTACAGGAGTCGGAAAAACACCGACGTCACATGTCGGGAATCAATACAAATACAGTACAACGTCTCCAAAGCAACATCCGGTAGGAGTAGCGAACCTATGTTGTTGTTAAGAGGTTGTTGATCTATAGAAGTTTATATCAATAGTTAAATCGTACAAAGGGAAAAATCATGCTGTTTTCAAAGGGAGGGTGTTGCTCAAGAGAGGTCGCACCGTAGTTGTTTTATATTACCGTTAGTGAGAGTACTTGGAAGAAGTCACAAGTGTTCGACATACCATATCAGATTTCGTGACCTACACTACGATAGGGCATACATTATTTGACGTCTTGTGTATAACTTGTCCTAGTACATATTTATGGAACTTTCTTAGATAAGGGAAAAATCACATTGATACTAGGAACAAGTACTTGTCATACTAAATTACAATGTATTAACAAATGATTATAAATGTCGATACGGACCACCCACCTACAGTAGACAAAAAATTGGTCTTTAAAACAACGGGTATTCTTTATCCACGTTTAAAGTCCCATAATCATATAAATTTATTGGTCGTAATAATTTCTGTTTGTTCTATAACAGAGGAATCCGGTGTGTTTTCCTCTCGTGCATACTTTATAGCAAGAAAAAATGTATCCAAAACCACTATCGTATTTTTTTCAATATCATTGGAAAAAATACTATATATAGAACAGCTGTGTTTTCCCGCAGTCATATTATGCACACGGCATAAAGTTACGTCACGCGCTCTATATATTTCAAGTTTATAAAAGCAAAATTCACAGCGAAATGAGTGTTTTTAGTAGAAAAAGGGCTTGTTTCTTCGGTAATAATTATCTTGGAATAATATCAGCAATTGTTTGTTTTTTGCATATACTTTTTATAGCAAAAAGCTAATGGGACTTTAACAGGTCTATCATTTCAGGCATTTGGGTTTGACACCGTTTTCCAACGATGTTTCAGTTCAGTATATATTCATGATCGTCGGTCCACGTTGTCAGTTTTCACGGGCAGTATTCTAACCAGCACTAACTTAGCCCTGCACAAGGGTCCGACAACTTCTCCATATATAGAGGAAATCAACATTTTTTCATGTAAGGGTATGACCAAACCGCGACCGGCATTTGAACCCGGATGTGAACGGGTTAGGAGTCAAGCGCGCCACCACTGGAAACGGCCACCACCTCCCCTTATGCGGACAAGTTTGGATTGGAAAGGTTCTAAAAACTTACTCATGTAAGAAGCCTTGTGTCTACAGTGATCATAATGTTGGTGTAAGTCTGTAAAACAACATATGTTATCAATAAAAGTATATATCAATTGTAACTTGATAAATTGACCCAATTCAATTATTCAAAACACGGTTGAAGTGAATACCGTGAAACACAGTTATAGTGAATTCCTTGAAACCAGAAGAATTACTTATTTGAATGGATACGTTGCTTTATCAACACACATGGACTCACAACTTCCGTATTTACAATTAGAAGAAATGTAATGCTGCGGAAGCGACGTGAACTAACGGTATTTCAATAAAAAAACTACACATGTCCACTGCGCATGCTCAGGTTTACAAATATCCGTGATCATCCGAATGTTTACAACAACGAAAATATCCACGACCATCCGAATGTTTAGTTCCGGAGAAATATCCGTTTTCAGCTGTCGGAAATAGTCGAGTATCGCAATGAATTGTGGGATTCCCTCGATATGTTGGCTATCTTAGCAGTTGCGAATCCATGTGTGTATATAAGTCCTTGTCATGAGTCAAAAGAACGTAAAACGATACATACGATTAGTGTCCGGGTATTTCACAAGATTGTAGTGTCCCGGGCATGTACACTGGCCGGATGAATACGAATTATAGGTTGCTGAAAATAAAATGCAAAATACAATGTACTAGTATATCAATGGTAATTAGATCCAGATCACTAGAAATTTATGATAACATTCTACAACAAATCACTGCTTTAATTTGATAGTACAGTCAAACCAGTGTTTCTGGCCACTCTGTGAATAAAGGCCATTCAACCGGCACTGATTATTTAGAATGACCTCAGAATAAAGGCCACCTGTCAATAAGGGCTGAACCCAGGTGTACAACCGGGGTCTTCATCCAACCTTAAAGCTGGAAAAGTCGGTGCGACGTTAAACCTCAGTGAAAAAAGAAAGAAGAAAATATAGGCCTACAGGAAGAAATACCAATTTTAGATTAACGATTGACACACTTTAACAATTTGATACAGCAATGGTTTTTCAGGTAAAGGACAATACTAAACATACCAGCAAATGAACTAACCGCTGCCTCCACACAACCTTCTTCGTGTATCGCTGTAAGGGACGCAAACACTGTAAAATAGATACAAATATGATACATGTACTATGAACACAATTAGCCAGCTAATTTTCGCGAAAGATTTCTAAAAGGATATTTTGAAATGTAAATCGGTAATTGGTCGGGAGTAAAAATACAGATTTCGTTGGATCATTTATTTATTCACAATATAGTTTAGTTATCTGTTGTTTAAAGGCCCATCCATCAGTTATGATCATATCAGAGGCGCCCCAGAGAAAGGGGAGATGAGATAAGGAGAACAGGGTATTTATATCCCTACCCTTTTTCGAATGTTTTTTTCATGGTTTATCATCATGCCCGGTGTAAATCGGAACCGATGTACACCTCACCCATTACCCTATGATTTTTAGACACAGTACTTGACTCGGTAGTTGGAATAAGGACACCGAAAAAGTACCCATGAGAAATCCGAAAGGCGGAGTCGAGAGTCGAACTCTAAATCTTTCGTCCAGTAGTCCACCGCGTTACTCAACCAACGATCACCCCACGTTGGAATCAATGGCAGCGCTTATCATTATTAAGGGCATTTGAATTACTGTACCCAAGTCTTTTAGAATGGATAAAAGTGTATGGTATTTAAACTGAAATGAACTTACTGTGGTTCGATGATACACATGAATCGTGTTGCCTCATCTGATACAATGCTGAAAATTAAAAAAAAATCCTTGCTTATGGTTCACGCACGTTTCTATAGCCAAACTGAATCAAAGTTTAAAAAATCTGAATCACTAATAGCTCAAAAACTTTGTTAGTCCCATTAGCACTGTCTCGGATATGACCCCCGTTTGGTCTCGAATGAATGTTCCGTGAGAAACCCAATCAAACCGGGAGAACAACTCTGACGTCACCGTTATCATCTGGGGTAATCCGGGAAGGACCTTATTGGCCAGGTTCGATTCGGCGAACGGCCCGTGTGTTTAAAACAACCGGGGCTAGCAAGACCAGCACTAACGCAGTGAGAATGGGGCTAAGGAATGCAAGTTACTTTTAGAACTAGAAATGTGTCAGGAGGACACGAATGCCAACGCTGAGAAATCAGCCAAACTGGGGCCATAACTCCTGTGAAAATGTTTGGATCCTAACGGCAATCATACTCGATATGTATTCTATTATTATACACCTTAATGTAAAAATGAAATATTTGATGGGTTATCGTTCGGAAATCAAAATTTGAACGGACAGACAGGGGTAACCCTTAATACCTTCCGTCATTTCGAATGGCGGGGGCATAAAGATGTGCGGGATCATCACGGTATACCGGTTGTTATTCACCGGGATGTACCGGGACTTACACCGTGGCAGTAACATTGTATCTGAAATCAGAGAAAAAACCAACAACACGGCATACTCACCTTTATACGCCGTGTCATGGTTGCAATCATTGTGATGACTGTCATGCGGTCCACCTGTAAGTATAAAAGCAACATTAGACATGACGATATTTGTCAGTAAGTTTTTAAAAAAAAAATCGTTATCTCATTATGATTCCGCAAAATCACGCATCTATCTTATCTGCATGATCCCGCCATATCACGTCTCTTCCTCATCTGCATGATCCCGCAAAATCACGCCTCTGATTTTTATTCGTAATATTTCTTTTTCTAGTATGATTTTAATAAAGTTTTTATGTAAATAATCACGTACTTCAATTTTCCATAAACAAACGTTCAAAGAACAATGTGGTTTATATTTAAATGATTGCCTCAATTACTGTATAAACATAACATCATTCTTTTTTCTTTGTAACTAGACTGAATGGCTAGTCAAATTAATAAAATATATTATTTGTATTTTTTTGGGATAAAACAACAACAACAACAACAACAAGGTGCTATAAAGTAAAGGGGTAATTATTTCAATTCTCGGTTCGACCTGTATCATGATTTTCGTCCGACATCTTTCATCAATAGCTTAAGCGGAGCAGAGTAACATGTAGAGTATAAGGTTAGTCCAGGAGAACAGGTTAAGCTAACAAACCGCTGCTTTATGAGTGAAATACTATTAAAACAAACATTAAACCATGAGCAAAATAGCAAATATATTAACTTCCTACAGATGATGTCACGATACATGAAAGCATTTTTATCACAGACAATTCTAAATGATAACAAGCTACAGATCTAAGACAATTTTAAATGATTAATTTCACTGGCATTAAAGTTAAGAAAATATTATATGATATGATTACGAAAAGAACTATGAATTGAAATGAAGTCAAAAAGTATAAAAAAATGATGGAAGAAATTTGCAAATTTTAGTGAAATACATACCTGCCGCATGTAGTAAGAAGCCGTTAATATAGGGAGTCCATGAAATTGCAAAGACCAACAGAATACATGACCTCACTGAAACTGTAAACAATACGAATATGATTTATCCTGCATCGATGTATTCGACCCTCCCGCTTACTTGGCAAAGTTTAGGCATACGGACCCCGGTTATGTGAACTGGAACCATGTCGGAGGCGCATATACTCTTGACAAAGTCCTTGTGTAACATGTTGTGGAAACAGCCATTCGACCACCACTTTTGATCATTAATATTGGTAGTCACTTGTGGCAAAACAAGGTTAGTACTGGCACAGACTCCGAATGCATGAACCAATCAAACGAAGAGGCTGATATTCTTTCATTTACCAGACTATTCAAAGAGTAGCCAAAACACTCTGAGCAAATTAAAAATCACGCAACGCAAAATAAAGAAAAACATTTACAACGTTTACAAAAACATTTCATTCACTAACCTTTGAGATACATCCTAATAGACAGGGAATGTGAATACACACTAACCCGTCGGCAAGATAAGAATCAACTGTTACGGACTAGTTTTGCCTTGACACAAATAAATGTTGAATGAAGTCAGTTTTACTCAATTTTACATACATTAAATGACATTCCTTAAGAAAATGAATTAAAGTGTGTTTCACAAAAGAATAAGAGTTTCACTGTTAAACAAAATATATTTTGCATATAAACTATTTGAAAGTGTGTATTACTGTGCATGAACACTGTGGATTCGTTTGAACGTCGATCTGAAACTGTAGAAACGTATAGCGTTCCCGGTTCCCCCAATATGCAAATTATGATATAGATATTAATCTCGGTACAGTGAACTCTGGCCACTGCGCTCTTTCTACTAAGTAACCCTGACTGTTGTGGCGACATTACCCATCCCCCTTATCACAAGACTATGGACGCGAATCCACGCATGCGCGCACTGATGTCACCTTATTAATCATGCACTGCGCATGTATTACATATGGTATAACTAATAGCTTTTACCAAAAGGATAACATCTTTTTCTAGTCATTTATTCCGATTTACCTTTTTGGTACGCATTTCTACAGTTGAATCGTGGAATATGTTTTGAATTTATAATTTTGAAAATTGGACTAGTTGTAGCTTGTGATTTGAAAGAGGCGGGGCCGTGATCGCTGTCCAGTGAAAAGCACAGACACTTGTTTAGAAAAAAATACCCCACCCACCACGTTCGCTCTTATGACTATAAATACTGGCTATTTATATGTATTGATAGTCATAAGAGCGAACGTGGTGGGTGGGGTAATTTTTTCTAAACAAATGTCTGTGGTGAAAAGTATAGTATACACATACTTTGTGGAGAAGTGACCGGTTCCACGAGGAATGGTAAGTTAATGGTGGTTAGATTACAGTCCAGGAATACTGGTTAAGTGAACCGTCCGCCGTACATAACTGAAACATCATTGGAAATCTTAACAGTAGCAACTTCTCTACATATGCTGTCCAGAAAATCGTCAGTTTTGTCAAATTTCATAATTATAACCTGCCGCAGATTCGATCCCGGATGACACGGGTTACATGGCCGCCGCTTCTTTTAAACGTAAATCAGCCACTAATATACTTAATTGCGTTGCAACGTTTTGAATATAAAAACTTATCTCAATAAATAATCTGTCTAAACAAATTATGGATCATTAAAAATGGCTAAGCCTGTATTAGATCAGTTTAAGCAAAGGTGATAAGAACGAATTACTATTATGAATCTATGTTTATAGGAGGGCCGTGTCTTCAACAAGGAAGTTCATACCAAGTGCAATTATTTAACGCGTTGCTATTTTAGCCTTTTTAAATACGTCACATATAAACCTATTTACACTGAACCGAATCACTATAATTTTACTATTGTATTTTTTGAACAGGAAGAAAATCATTGAACCCTCTTGGTTGATAACTGTAAACGTTTAATACTCTCAATCCAACATAATTTTATACAGTCAAATCTGTGAACAAAGGCCACCCTTAGGAAGGACAAAATGTGGCCTTTAATGACTGGTGGCCTTTATTCAAAGGTAATTTTGTTCTTAATAATCATTGAAGGAATCTAAAAGAACGACTTTTATTAACAGGGTGGCCTTTATTTGGAGATGGCTACTGATTTTACTTTTCTGTATGGATATTGAATTCCCTGTGACGTCATTAGACAGTATAATAGCTGAGTTACATTCGGAGGGGTAAAATGGAACAGCCAACCGTGTTTTATCGTAGAATAATATATAGTATGATTTCCGATAGATTCATATGGACAATACAATTTTAACACCGATGATGTTTTTGAAGTGTTTGAAGTACATTAAAATCTAGATTATTCGAATTCGGATTATCTGAAAACTTGGTGTAATCCGAAATGGATTTTCCGTCCCGATTTTCCCCTTATATATTTTGATGTAAAATAATAATGGCTGTCCGAATTGTGCTATCCGAATACCATGTGCGTTGTAATTTATTTGGGAGTGATTTGCCTAGATCAACAGTCTTGATTTTCTTTGACCTGGATTATCCGAAAGCGTGGTTTGTCCGAAACATTTCGGATATGTCGATTTCCGGAATAATCGAGGTTTACTGTAAATGCTTTTAATAAGCACTGAGAAATAGTACACGCTCATCACTGAACCACAGGACATTCCATTTATAAATACAGCACAACACGGTCATGATGCACTTTGATATTGAGAAGAATCAAATATAGTGAAAAATTAATTATTTGCATCTTGCAAACACCATCTTTATTTCATTATTTTATTGTTTTGGTAAAGTAACCATACACTTTACAAATTCTTTTAGCGTTGCATACACAATAAATGTATGACATTTGAATTGTATCAGGAACATCAAACAATAACATAGTAAGAAGCGCTGTCAGAAGTCGCGGTGATGTTTGTAACGGAAGGCGCTTGTCCGCAGCTCTGGATGACAGCCTGTGTATTATACAAAGCGGCAATGTATCAATGTTTAATTTTGGGCCGGGAACGGACCTGTACAGTATAAAATAATCATTTAAACAGTTCTGAAGTTTTTAGCAATTTGTAAGTAAGTTCGTAGATATGACGTTGTTCATACATTTTGGAGCGTCTCTGTGGTCGAGGGGTTATGATCTCAGATTAGTAATCACTAGCCCCTCAGAGGTGTGTGTTCTAACTCCGTCGATACAAAATTTCGTATGTGAGGAAACTGTTCAGCCTTACGTCTACCAAGGTCTATGCCTGGGTCGTCCTTCCGCCGTTTAATGTCGAAAATTATCAAGGACCAAGGTTGTTGGGCGGCGTTCTTTCCGAGAGAATAAAATAATAATCATAATTCAAGGCTGTGATTTAACTTTAAACTCCTTTGAAAACAATTCACATAAAATGTTCATAGAAAGTACCTGAAAACCGCTCCCACGACAACCGATGAATATCCCAGAGTGACTCCCAGCTGAAACGTAGGCGTCGCCAGTGAATGTTGCTATGGGAACGTATTTTGGTATTGTAGGTGAACCGGATTCACAATCAGATAGAATCTATAATTTAATTCAAGTCAAATAGTTTTCTGCGGTCAGATACAAGTAATTTACAGACCAGTATTGTTAATAATGTATTTTTCTACAGTTGAGATGCTGACTTTATTCAGGTGTGTGTATTGAGGGTATGCAATTACATATAGTATTACGTACGCGTATACAATGGTACTCGGAGTTATGGCTTTTCCGCGTACCGCTTGCTGTAGAGTAGATAAAGTCAGGAAACAATAACTCCGAGAGGGGTAGGGGTACTTCAATTGCTTTGAATACAACTAGTTATTGCGTTTGCCATTGTTTTTCAGACACTGACGAAAATAAATTTGCTTTATCTGAAATAAAAGCCAATCGGGTATTCATGCAGGATCACATGGGCGCAGATAATAATGTACTTTCAACAAAGATAACGCTTGACATTGTTACGAAATGACGCATAGTTGCTGCATACCAAATTTCATTTCACTAAACTAAGAAATATACAGACGTAGTTTTAAGAATAAATAAAAAAAATGTGGCAATTGTTATAAGCACACCGTCTGTTGAACATGGGTACAGTGAGGAAAGGGGAAACAATCCATTAGATGATGTCAGCAAAATATTTGAAGGGAGACTTCCTTCGACGTTTCAGCAAGACGAAATCCTTATATTTTGTTCGTGGAAACCAAGTGCTGTCGAATTTTTGAACAAAGGCTGCCCATTGGAAAGAGTGCTGACCTTTAATTGGTGGTCAATTTGTTCAAAATAATCAATGACACTTCTTAACAGAATGATCTTTATTGACAGGATGACTCTTATTCGGAGATGGCCGCTAACAACGGTTTGGCTGAACTTAGTTTTTTGCTAAATCAAGATAAAGTTACATACATTTGATCCCTTCTTCCATGTCGAAGGTGCGGGTAAACTACACTCAGTGAGAGCTAAAGCTTCGTCACTTCCGCTGACGTCACATGGATTGGCCAATGAATTAGTTACGTGCTGTGCTGTTGCAATATCCAGTATAGTTGCGGAAGACTGACATGCGTACACTTGAAATACACAAACAATGAATTGCAATACACGAAGATTTTAAAAAAAAAACCACTGATTGTGTAAAGTGTATAACGCTCAATAACGCCCAATACAAATAAACTCATCAGAGTATTGTGCTGTAGTTTCGTATTATTTTTAATACGTAATTCTGTCGTTTTCTTTCCTCTGGGCTAAGTATGAGGTTGGGCTCATTAAACAATTTTAGCCCGGCCTCTGCAGCGAGGCTTCAGCCATGGCGGGGCACTGAGGGAGATTTTGTTTTATCCTTCATGTTTCTATCCGTTTGGTTAGTTTAGGAGATGGTAGCTATTATAGTAGTTTGGTGAAGGTGGATGAAGATGGGATAAATGAACAGTTTCAAAAGGCCAATAATACAAATTCAATGATGTTTCTTTCCTCATATACCATGTTTTGTGATCGTGGTTGTTGGTGCAGATGTTGTAGTTGTTGTTGTAGTCGGGCTTGGTGTTGTTGTTGTAGTAATAGTTGTTGACGCTGTAGTTGGTGCTTGTGTACCTAGCAAAATAAAAAAGTTGACTACACTCAGTATAAAAGCATTTTTTGTATTACGGTGTCTTAGTTATTCGTTGTAATAAATAGTGATTTTGTTGAAATTGATTTGTTCATAGAGAGAGGGAGGCTACTATTATAATCATCAGTTTCATCATAATCATCATTTTCATCATAATAATCATTTTCATCATAATAATCATTTTCACCATAATCATCATTATAATCATCATTTCATCATTTTCATCATAATCATCATTATAATCATTATTTTCATCATAATCATCATTATAATCATTATTTTCATCATTTTCATCATAATCATCATTATAATCATCATTTTCATCATAATCATCATTATAATCATTATTTTCATCATTTTCATCATAATCATCATTATAATCATTATTTTCATCATAATCATCATTATAATCATCATTTCATCATTTTCATCATAATCATCATTATAATCATCATTTTCATCATAATCATCATTATAATCATTATTTTCATCATTTTCATCATAATCATCATTATAATCATTATTTTCATCATAATCATCATTATAATCATCATTTCATCATTTTCATCATAATCATCATTATAATCATTATTTTAATCATAATCATCATTATAATCATTATTTTCATCATTTTCATCATAATCATCATTATAATCATCATTTTCATCATAATCATCATTATAATCATTATTTTCATCATTTTCATCATAATCATCATTATAATCATCATTTTCATCATAATCATCATTATAATCATCATTTTCATCATTATAATCATTATTATCATTATCATTCTCTACATAATTATCCTCCTTATTATTGTTATTGTCTTTACATTAATAATCATCAATGTTATGATTTTTATTCTAATCATCATTATTATCTTCATTATTTTTATAATAATCATTATCATCTTCAGAATAATCATCATTATTATTATTATGATCAATAAATCTTTACTTACCGGGGTTTGTCATTGAACTGACATCTAAAATAAAAAAAGACCAGTTTTAAATGTTTAAGATAAAAAATGTGAAAATTTTTAATTGTCTTAACATTAATGTTTGATTGATTAAGCTGACATTCATTTTCGGTGAATGACGACTTGCTCTTTAGTAAGCAAAGTTATGCTTTAAAATAGCTATGTAACCCAACTGATGCTTTTAAGTCTCCAAGTGAGTAGTCTTATGTTCTGAGTAAATTATAATTTTGAATGTTTGTATTTCAGTGTTTTGTAAACAAGGTTCCCGGATGAGATTCGAACTCATTGCGATGAATGACTAATTATTACTAGTTAAAGACCATAACCACTCGCTTGTTTATAAACAGTTTTCTTCAAATAAACACTTACCCCCACATCTACACGGATCGTTGTCTTTGAAACTATCTAAAATAATCAAACGTGCAAGTGATCAGTCATTATATATATATATAATGCCAAATACAAGTTCTGGGAATAAAGTATCCAAAATATGAGAAAATGGAAATATTTTCAAGGTACAACAGCATGTGATTTGGAGGGCTGGGATGAACATGCTTACAAAGCGTATGAAACAATGCCTTCAGTAAGTATTCACAAAAGCTAGTTTAATTTAGCTTCTAAGAGCTCAAGTGTGATGTAAACAATGACACATTCGGTAGTTAGGTTTGGGACACTGAAAAAGCGTCCCTGAAATATCGAAAGACAGAGCCAAGATTCGAACCTACGACCTGTTGGATACGGAACTAGGTATTGATACATACTTACTGTACAGATGGTCCACAATGTCTCGCAAACAAAAATGAAGACGGTCGTCTCGCCTAAGCGCACCAAGTTCGCTCCATACTACAAATTTAAATAGTTATTTAGCACAATAGCAATGTCAAGGTCGAATTTGAAACACAAATAATGGCCGAAGTATTGAGGTGATCTAATAACAAAATTCAAATACAGTGCAACCTCTCCAAAGCAACACACTTTTAGAGTAGCAAAACCATGTTCTTGTTGAGAGGTTGTTGCTCGAGAGAGGTTACATTAATAGTTTAATCGGGCGTTGGGAAAAATGATGTTGCTGAAGGGAGGTTGTTGTTAAAGAGAGGACCGCTCTGGCGAGGTTGTACTGGAGAGGTTGTTCTTATAGACGTAAACATGATTGACTCTATCGTGTTGTTTGATTGATGTAAGATTCGTACCTGTATGGTGGGTTCGGCACGTCGGTTGTTCACCATGCTCACCATCGTGGTGGAAGAATTCATTGTAAATCTCTGAATAATATGTATGGAAAAACATGAGTATCAAATCCTTTTGGACAAAAACATCTGTCTTAATCGAGATTTGGTCTCATTGTGACAGAAAGGATTCGTCACGTTAACGGTTAACCGATCGACTACGAATTCAAAAAATCAAAATTCAAAGTACCAATTGTTTTGGGACGCAATGTACCTTCAAAGTGCGAAAGGATTGTAAGTTTAAGAGATAGAATTGTTTGGCCACCCACGAAGCACACCACTTTTTTCTAATAACCACAAACATGCATGTTTTATGTTAGCCTTGAAACTTGTAGGAATTATTGAACATTCGAAGTTAGCAGCTGCTGTCATACAGTAGTCAAAGTATTGTCGTAATTCAGTATGTAAATAGTATTAAGTTGTTTTAAAGTTTTGTTCCCAGATCAAATAAGTGTCGCAAATACTTACTGAGGTATGACCCAGCATACTTGCATAGGTGGAAGGAAGCTACAAATAAACGTGATTAATACGGTCAGTTTCATCACGTACATCATTGTATATCTTTGAAGTTATGATAAGAGCTATTGTTTTTTAATGTGAAAAATAAAGCTTCTGTACATGATAAAAAATCCGTTGATGAAATGGGTGCATTGTCATTGTTAAGTCAACAACCGTTCCCTCAATGATTCATTGAATAAATGATTAAGGGCATAAATCAAAATAATGAAGACAAAGCGTGACATGGGGGGTCAAATTTAGAATGATACTTTTGTTCATAATATTGCCAAAAGTAGGTTGGAAATATATTATATTGTGAAAAATTGACAATGGCTAAAGTATAGGATTAAAGTCTTCTTCAAATTTACAACATTTTAATCAAATAAATATTATATTTTCAATAGCAATCCTTAAAATTCAAACAATCTTATGGATTAAACTATGGAAATAATAACACATTTTTGTAATTTTTTCAGCAGACTTTCTTGAAAACAACTTTTTAATACAAAAAAAATATACATACAACCATAATTTTCCAAAAAATATATATTTATGACGTTTTGAACTTCATTTTTTTTAAAATACGCTTCAAAAAGTTTTTATGTAACATTTACTGCTGCAGATACAAATAAGCTAATTCAATTTTATCAATTTTCAGGTATATTCAAAGATATATGTGAATTTTCACTTAATTGGTACTATTCTTGGGTAATTTAACAATGTCCCCAAAACTAGTATATATCATCTGTTACCGTTACACTCGGGACAGATATTCTTTGTGTATGGTCTTATGATAATTACAGTATTGTTTATCTATTGTTATACAATTTGTTTCATTGTAATACAATTTGTTCAATTATTTTATTATAAAATACAAACAGATAATCTATTTGATAATGTTTTAGTTTTAAATGGTAACAACACCAACACCAGGGGACGTTCTAAAACTGTAATGTAAATATACGAAACTGTTATGATAAGGAGTATCATAAAATGGATTTATAACAACATCTGTCAAATGTATTTTGCAATTCATTGAATAAGAAATTTTTTTTGAACAAATCAAAACTATTTCCAATTTGGTAAGTCAATTGCGTTACTGAACATGAATTATTAATTTATATATATACAGACTAAGTAAAGGTTACACTCCGTTCAAATTTGTTTAGTCTTTTAGCATACAAATATGAAAGTGCTATGATCATTGCGTTGCAATTCATTCTATGTTTTTTAAGATAATAAAAAGATACACAAACATCTGTCCTGTTTGATATGTTGTTGGTTGAAAATGTTGTTGGAGGGAGGGGAGGAATTAGAAAACATTTAAAACTGTAGATTTGTCAACAATTAATATTGCATTATCATATATTTACTAATTTTGCCACTTATCAAATTAAAGAAATGATTTCTTAACACATTCAAACTATTTCAAACTATGTTGAACAAATCTTTTAAACATGAATTAAGTCATATAAACAGACAAATAGAAAATACACTCGGGACTCACAATTTCTTCTTTGTTTATTTTAAGTAAAACAGTCAGGACTCACAATTTCATCTTTGTTTGTTTTAAGTAAAACAATACTAAAAAGTTTTTGAAATGTTTTGATTATGAACTATGTATTTGCAACTCAACTCAAGGAAGATATGCGTCACTGAAATTAGATTTCAAAATTTTGAAAAATAACCCAGATATGAGAAAAGTCTACATACTTAAAAGACAACCCTCGTATATCATAGAAAATGTGTAATAAATAAATATCAATTTCAAGTCTTTCTACTCAGAGTGTGCTTCTTCTCAGTCCTCTATAAATGGGAGTTTTACCACTTATTTAGGCATTTTGTAACTTCATGACCCTGCAGTGTTAGTATATTGTTACTGGTATAGTTCCTGTAAAAGCAAACCGAATTTGTGTATAATATTGCATGAAGATGTGTTTGTGTCCCGAGTGTAACATTTTCAATTGTTATATATAAATAATATAACATGTAAAATATGTTAAGAAATCATGAAATAAATCGATAAATTCTGTACTGTTTTCATCTGAGAATGTTTCTTCTTCAAACTAAAAGATAAATTACTTTTTATCTTCAGTATATTGAACAAATCTACTTGGTATATATATCTGAATATAACTATATTTATAAGAACTTTCAAAGTTTTTAAACATGCTCCATTTCACTGCTTCAGACTTTAAAGTATTTATTCACGTCAGTTATTTGATATAAATGTGGAAAACAATTAACATGGACTACTGTTCTATAGTTACATATCAAAATTAAGATAATGAATATATAGCGTTACACTCGGGACAACACTTAAAACCATGTACACAAAAAATGAATTGCACTACATGAATTTGTTTTAGTTTTGTGAGCTTGTGGGTACGCTTCTGTTTGAGAAATAGAGAAAAAACATATCAAATTCAAAGAATGATAAAAAAATTCTTATCTAAATGCAAAATGTTACACTCGGGACATTTCCAATCAGCTTTATTCAAGATGGTATAACTTAAAAAACAAATGATTCTTTTGATCATTTCTTTTTTTTAAACAACATGGACAAATATGCCTATCAATATGTTAAACTGCATGTTCTGTCCAAGCATTAGTTTACTTACAGCAATATCATCAATTTGAATTTCCATTTTTTCCTTGAGCAAAATATTTTACATGTGCACTTGAAAGGTGATTTCTAAATAATACTTATTATTGAAATATTTGAACAAAATGCATTAAATTTTAAATATAACACATGTACAATGAAATTAAGAACAACCATTGATTACTTACCCAAAAACTGAACAAAATATAAAAGATTGAAAAATGTGTAAAGAAAAAATGTCACGCTAAAAGTGTTACACTCGGGACATTTTTTGCCTGTTTTTCTAATGTAACTTTTGAACGAGTAACATAATAAAGCTGAAATTTTGCAACATTTTTAACAACATCAAGACACACCATCAGAACACTAAAGTACATTCCTGTGTTGTGTGGTATTCTTTAAATCTTGAAAAGAAAAATTGTCTTCATTATTTTGATTTATGCCCTTAATTAGAACATCACTAGTTAGTTTCTTACCCTACACTGTTGTACGAAGCGTATTTCCCAGTTACGGAAATGCCCGAGTAGTTACGACTGATGTATGATGGGTATTTCTCAGTTACGGAAATGCCCGAGTAGTTACGACTGATGTATGATGGGTATTTCTCAGTTACGGAAATGCCCGAGTAGTTACGACTGATGTATGACGGGTATTTCTCAGTGACGGAAATGCCCGAGTAGTTACGACTGATGTATGACGGGTATTTCTCAGTGACGGCAATGCTCGAGTAATTACGATTGAGTATTTAGCAGACCAGGGCAATAAATACTTACTGTGAAGAAGATCGAATTTGTAGCTCTGGTACTGATCGTTCCCTGTACAAGTACAATGTCTCGGCATGCCAGACTTAAAGTGCCCTGGTGTATAAAAGAGAACAGTTGAATTTTTTGACATTTGAAAAATAGTAGGTAAGAACAGATGCAATTTTGACGTATATGCATCAATATAATTATCACTGTGACGTGTATATAATTATCATAATGACGCATATACAATTATCAGTGTGACGTTTATACAATTATCATTGTGACGTATATATAATTATCATTATGACGTATATACAATTATCATTATGACGTATATATAATTATCATTGTGACGTATATACAATTAACATTATGACTTATATATAATTATCATTATGACGTGTATACAATTATCATTATGACGTATATATAATTATCAGTGTGACGTATATACAATTATCATTGTGACGTATATATAATTATCTTTATGACGTATATACAATTATCATTATGACGTATATATAATTATCATTGTGACGTATATATAATTATCATTATGACTTATATATAATTATCATTATGACATGTATACAATTATCATTGTGACGTATATGCAATTATTATTGTGACGTGTGTTTTTCATGAGCTTACCTTCCAAGTCATGAATTGCATTTTCTTCACAAGTCTTGTCACCAATTTCATGCAAATGTCTGAAAACTAGAACAATTTGTTTTTGTTATTCCGTTAATGAACAGTCTCAAACAAAATATGCCCCTTTCTAACCAAACGCTTTTATCCTCTTCAAATCAGAATCTTTTGTCCATTCAAAAACAAACTCAGCAAAAAACATCAACAAAACTTAGGTTTCTTACAAACGAAATTAGACTTGCTCTTTCAAATGGAATTCAAACAAAAATCCTCTTTTCTTTCCAAATGAGAAAAACCTTTGTTTCTATCAAAACAAGAAATAACTTTGTAAATGTAAAATGCCCATTGTATAATCCTTTTGAGAAACAACTTACCTGAATTGATAGACCAACATTCGTCATGGCGTCTTAGGTTCACTAACTCTGAAAAAGAATACTATGGAACTGTATAAAGAGTATCGTTATTGTCACAATTATCACTCATTAGTAATATTTTAGTATCATGCAATTGAGTTGGACACACCCTACATAAGAACCAAACAAGAATCACTAGACGGGCCCTCGATTGGAAACCCCCAAAGGGAAGCGTAGGAGACGTGGAGCAACCACAACTTGGAGAAGAACCCTAGATGTAGAACTCCGGAGTGGGATTTCCTGGGACGATGCCAAGAAAAGGCACAAGTCCGGAGAGGATGGAAGATGGTTCTATGTTCCGGGAGGGGTGAAGAGGATTAAGTTAGTAAAGTTAGTAGTTGTACAGAGTAAGTTAGTTCCGCATGGTTCTTTTTTTCAAAAAGAAATAAGTTTTAAATAAACGACATTTATGTATGTGTTTGTGTGTCTGTCAACGGTATATCAATTCTTTGCATGACAAATGATCGCCGAAAACGGGCATGACAAAAGACCCCAGTTTTGGAACCCTGGTTCAACGGTTCGTTGCTCTTCGTTCACAGACTGGGAGCTCTAAGTCTTGTTGCCATGTAGAAACTAATACAGTCAGCACTATTATAAAGTATACACCGTGTGTGCTGAAAGTATACTCGTAATTTTGACAACAGTGGACAACATACGTAGCCAGTATATATAATTGAATCCAGAAAATGTTGCCATTCTCCCCATGTCTTCAGCAGATCCTGACCTTTTGCAATATGATCGTGTGGTTCACACAAAATTTACCAGTATCTATTGTTATCCCTCGTGGTGACCTTATAATATTAAACAGAATACAGTACAACCTCTCAACGCGACCCTCTCTTGAGCAACAACCTCCCTGCAACGACGGCATGATTTTTACCAATGCAAGAATTAACTATAAATATAACATCTCAAGAGCAGCAATCTCATAACAACAACAGCATAATTTTGCTGCTCCGAAAGGGTGATGCTTTGAAGAGGTTGCACTGTACTGTTGTTTTGTTGACAAATCTCACTGAACAATGTGTTTTGTAAACCAATTGTAAACTAATACGGTGTGTCCTCAGAGACATCCACACACAACAAAGAATTTACCATTGTATGCCGGGATGGTGTTGCAGTCTTTTTGATTATCTGAAATTTTGAAGAAATGGATATGAATTCCACAATGACAATCTCCAACTTTGCAGAACGGCACTTGTATTGTGTTTTTCCGTCCGTCCATTCGTCTGTCCATTTGTTTATGTCGAGCCTTCCGTCGTGCAAAGTAACTATTACAGTCCAGTTTAGCGAGTAGTCTATCAGAATTCCCGTGTAATCTACCAACACAAGACGTCTTCATCAGAAGACGAAGATAAACGGATTATATACATGTCATGCTTAAAAGTGATAACACCATTTGGAGCGTAACTAAACTAAATACATACTTATAAGGAAGATGGTCAGAAAGTGCAAATGGTTTTAGCGAAATGTTGCTTAATAGCCTGTGGTAAAAGAAGTCTTTGCGCGTAAATATGGAATAAATGGGTGAATTTTGTGGAGGGGTAAGGCACTGTAAGTCTAAACAATACCTCAAGCAAAGTGCACGCTTTCTGTTTCATGCGAATTATGTACTGTTTGACTTGTCAAGAGCTAAATGAAATACATGTACTAGTACATGTATACACAATTGATAATCCTGAAAATCTGAAAGATCTTTTGTACGTTGTGATTTGTATAAAAATGCTTGTATAATAATTATATAGTATCCCACGAAAACAAATGGCGCCTGAAAATACACATACGATCTCCGCCCAGTCCATCCAAGACGAAAGAAACAACTGGATTCCATATCCCATACAATATCAGCATAAGCACTATGCAGTTGGGCCCTGAAAATAAAAGATAAATAAATGTCATAATAAACAATCAACATTGCAAAATACTTGAAGTGACTTCTACTTACTAACTTCTTTTTTGAATTCCGAAATCAGTTTTTTCATAGTTAACGTGAAAAGAAGAACTCAAGTTGTCACATAATGTTTGATTTTGTTTTTACTCTCTTAAATACCAGCCGTGCAGTCGGGGCCGGCCATACCCATTCATGAATATATTTGACAAAATAGGTTCTACAGTATGTGCCGGAAAGTTGTAAGTCGAACAACCTCTTGACCAGTAGACGTTTATCAAACTGAATTGAATAAGAAAGAATTTGAAAATGGTATAAAAGTAATACTAAGTGTACACAAACCTGCCATTCTCTTCGTTGAATCGAATTCACTGTCTAAAATATCTCAACAAGATGATAAGGATGATTAATGTACACAAAAAGATCGTGGTTATCTTACATTCGAGGTCAGCCACATGCGACCATTGATGTTTAAAAATAAAAATTTGGCTTACATTCCGATAAGGAAATATACAAAGAGGGAAGACATGCATACAGTAATCGCGAATGTTTATGCCCTATGAATCGATAGATCGGGGGCATATTGCTTTTGGCCAGTCTGTTTGTTTGTCTGTCTGTCTGTGTGTCTGTTTGTACCGAACTTTAACATTGCCTGTAAAATCAAAACGCTTCCACCTGCAATATGCAAACGTCGTATGTTAGTTTATCATGACAACCTCTACATGACCTGTGCATTTTAAGGCCAGTAGGTCAAAGGTCAAGGTCGCCTGGAGGGGGCCTTGTGTTTTCAAAACACATCTTGTTTTTAATCCGAGAAACATCTCCTGCATGGCATTGTTTTCTTGCGAATCTTCATCATTTTTTTTATTTTTTTCTGGTTCGTGATTGAGCTCGAACTCAAAGTGAGGTACAAGTGATAATTGGTCATATCCTTTAACTACTCAAACTTAAGGCTCCCTATGTCGTTGGTTATATTCAAGATTAAAAATATGTATAGTCAAGTCTGTGTTAGCGGCCAGCTCCGAATAAAAGCAGCCATTCTTTTAAAAACCGCTGTTGCCTATTGTATCTCCAAAAGATTTGTTTACAGGTCTGTCTGTATGTAAATCGTTTCAATTTCCTTTTTATTTTCTACCATTCTTGTTTGGGCTCAGGATTTTATATAAAGCAGTTTTATGGTGTATCGGCAACTACATGTAATACGGTCATTTAGCGCGTATCGACATATAAATGCACCAATTTGAAATACAAATCGTGTAAAAATAATGTGTCTAAAGTAAGACTGAATGATAATGAATTGGTCAAAACGAAATTGTGATTACAAAAATAATAGTGGATGAGGGTTTGTGCCTGTAAAAAGTTAGAACAAAACATACATCGTTCGACATGTAATTAGGGATATCTTTAGAACACATGAGTTTGACTTTACTAAACCATAAACAATTCTCGAAAGAAGAAGGTACGACAACTAAAGTCAAACAATCGATAACGAAAATTAAAAATACAGTCACTGTGGTGAAATTGGTTTAACAATCAACACACGGCCCTTGAAATGACATAAAATAAGCAAAAATATAAATTCAAGGGCAGATAACTAAAAAAAACGAGATCAGTGACCACCAATTTTTTTCGCTTAAAATGTTTCTGTTATCATATGCTACGATTATGCAAAGTTTAAAAAAATCATTAGTCAGTTTTAATTTTTACCTATACGTCTAGTACGAACTACCGAACACGTTTTTAATTCACATTCATTTGTTACGCATGCAATTAAACCAACACGAAGCTCCACTCCACTTCGAATGAATTTCATGAACTTTTTTGCATATTTTATGAAAAGTTCAAGAATCATGAATACTTAATTGATAGTGGTCAACCAAGAGGAATCGAGCTAGAGATTTGACATTTATCCCATTATTTTATTATTAGTCGGGCATTCGGGTGTCCCCATAGTTTTGGGGACTTCGTGGTTGAATGGTTATGGTGTCTGAATAGTGATCTATCACCTTACCGCTGTGAATTCGAATTTATTCTGAGATAATTCTTTTCTAAATAATCAATGACGGGTTTATAAAGACTGACCTTTATCCACAGGATGGCCTGTATTCGGAAGTGGCCACTAACACAGGTTTGACTGAATTGATTTTTAAAAACTAGAATATAGCTCAGATTATTATCCCACTGTCGGTACATGCGGTCACCGAGTGAAAACATTTGAACAAAATCAGGAAGTTTGAATAAACGAAGACCTTTTAAAACGAGTGACAACACTGTATTCAAACCATTGAATACATATTTGTATTCATTCAATATGTAGATTATATCAACAAGAGTACAGGCATTTACTTTCCGGTTTTCGATGAACAGGAAGATATTTATGCAAAACATCCTTAACTGGAATATTTCAATTGAGCTTAAAAAACGATGACAGAGTAATCCTTTACAATATGTTGAACTAATAACCTAAAAGACGTATTACTGTCGTGTCGCGACGCGGAAGTATTTAACGATTTCAAGTTGGTATAAATAGCCATTGATAAAGGTGAACAATTTACTTCAGCTACAAGATTTCTCATCAACATGGATCTCTGTAAATGGAATTTTGTTTTGCTGTGCTTTCTTATCGCTGGCTGTTCAGCAAGTTCTGATGTGTGTTTAAAAACCGAGGTCGTAGAAAATTTGTTAGAACAGTTGGTTAGCTGTTTGAACATTGCTCAGTCGAGCCAAATTCCAGGTATTTATGTATCAATTTAATTGATATTTTTTATTGTTTGCTTAGATATTAGGGCTAGTATTAGATAAGTGATCGTTCATATTTTTAATTTTTTGCAAAATATCACTTCGTTCTGCTTAGCGCGATTCTTGAATCACTGTTTGGGGCAATTGTCAGTCGAACTGATTATATAAACAGCCATATTTGTTGCACAAGAAAGCCGCACAAAAATAGGTCTGTAGGCTACTAAATAGTGTGAATATACTAGTTTATGATGTACGTGGTATTTCCTCAATCAAGTATGTTGTATCTAATAAATATTTCGAATCATTCTATTGTAACCACATGCAAATAGTTCTGTATCTTAAATATGACGGTAAAATACAATTAATATTCATATCAAATGTTTTGTGTATCCGCTGTTTGGACTTTATGGAAATGAAATAGCGTGTCAAAGTGTTGTTGTTTTGCATATCCTGTTTACGGGCACTTAAACATTGTTCTACTTTCGGCTTTCGTTCGATGGATCAGTACTTTGAATTCTATAATTTTTTTATTATACCAAATAATAGACTCAATGAAAGTCAATGTATAGTCAATGATGGCTAGATGGTAAATAATTGTACTTTACAGATGTTCTTCGGTGTCCTGATGGTTGGATGTACTTCAACAATTCTTGCTACTATCATGCCACGGGGGCTAAAACGTACTTCGAGGCAGAGGTACGTTGTTTCATTACACCTTTAATTCGTACATTTCAAAGTTAAGACGACCGGTTAATTGCAAGGTGTGTACATGTATGAGAAGCTGTCAAAACAGACGAAGACCCTCGTCCGAAAAAAATTGATATATTTTCCGGATAATGTACTGGCAGTTAAATTCTTATTTTTATTGACTTTAATTTCGTAGGTGTCATGTTTTGTGGACGAATTAATCAGTAATTTCGTGGGTTCGTAATTTCGTCTTATAGTTCAAACTTCCACACATTTATGGCTTACTTTTATTTTTACAGACATTTTGTCGAAGTCTGGGTGCTTATGTAGTACAAACCGAGACTTTAGTTGAAAATTCTTTCGTCAAAGGGTATCTGAAGAAGCTGAACGGTAAAGAACAGTTAACATGATTGTATACATTATTATATTACCTAATGTACAGTAAGACTTTAATATTGTAACAATCTATGCGCCCACGGTTTTAATGGGTTTAGTGAAATGATGTTCATATTAAATCAGCCTTTCTTAAAGGGCCCTTCATGCGAGTATTTAAAGGTCCATTAACTTCTTGAATTTAATAAATTTAAATACTGAACAATAGATAAAATGGAAGTAAAATAATAACATAAAATGGAAACACTTTCACGGCGGATGTAGATAACAGAAGTAGTACTCAGTTCCGCATCAAAAATTCATGCGCCCAGCGAGTGATGGCCTAGTCGAGTCGAACAAAGTTCAACTCACAATAAATCATAGAGGAACGATTGGAAACCGATCTGAAATGTTAAATGGTCGCTAAGACAAGATTTACTTATTCTAGATGGCATGTTTTGGCTGGGATTAACAGACAGAAGCAGTGAAGGTTCCTGGGTTTGGTATCGTCTCGGTGATGCACCGGTATATTCTGGTAAGTTCAACAAACGCACCTGTGAAATGTGGATGACCGCCGCGAATGCGCAGTTTTAACCATAACCTACTGTAGTTTGTTTAATGAACTATTCTAAGACAGTTTGTAGAATTTCCAATTTAGTAAATCAACACATATATTATTCTAAGAGAAAGCGCTGTCAGCTTAATATATACTCTACCCAACTGATTTATACTTTGTAATCGTCCATTGTCGTGTGTCTAGCATCGTGTGACGACACCAATAGTTCCAAATGACGTCTCTTAAATCACAAGAATGGTCCGTGGATGGTCCTCTACCAAGAAGCTGGCCTCCGCTCTCAATGATCACTTGTTTTATATAATTAGATATATAGGGAAAATATCGAACTGACGTCTTTAATAATGGACATGCCTACATATTAGATTCTTCGTGCGTACTATTGCTGATTGTTAAAAAATGCTTCTTGAGGGGTGGGCATCTAATTCACATATACATAGTTATATTGGGTAAAATGTGAAATCGCTTTTAACATTAGCAGAAGATTGTTCACATTATGCCCCTGAGGTCAAAATTGACCCTGTCTCGGGGGTCACTTGTTTAACATACTGTTAGGTAATGCACTAGTATAGGGAAAAAAGATAAGTCTTTTTTGCTTTAAGCACATGGACTGAAGCTTATATATGTCGTGTGTAGCATTGTCTAGTTGTCCTCTACTTTCTAAATTTTACAAAGGTTATGGTCCAATGGACGGACAAGGATCAGCCCTTTGCCTACCAAGTTTTCCTTTCAATAGATCATTACAATTAGCGATATCAAGGCCAGGCGGTGGTTCCCCTTGTTTCTATTCTAATATCCTTTGTATCGACTTAAATAGGAATTGAAGACTTTATTCAATGTTTGTTTTATCTAGGTAGTATTTACAGAACCGTTCTCTCAAACAACACAAAAACGAGTGTTTAATCCTAAGAAAATTCGCTCATTTGCATGGTTTTATGTTTATCTATTGTTTACCAGCCCAGTCGATAGCTGTAGTCATATCAGAGCTGCCCCAGAGAGGGCTGCCCTAGAGAGGGGAGATAAGATACAGGAGAACTGGGCATTCATATTTCGAGGGTTTAGCGCAACAGTGTCGAAACTCATATTGAAATAAGAACAAGTTACGTCAGTGTTGCGCTGAGCCCTCGATTTCTACTCTTTTCGAATAATTATTCCTGGTTATCGTGCCCGGTGTAAAGCATCGATACACACCTCTCCCATTTTCTACAATTTTCTAGACAAAGTACTTGGCTCGGTATTTGGGATGGGAACACTAAAAAGTGTTCCTGAGAAATTCAAAAGGCGGAGCAGAGAATCGAATCCACGACTTTTCGATTAGTATTTCAGCGAGTTGTCACTCGACAGCAGATTATCCTTGCATGGTTTCAATCGAGTGGGTTGATTGTATTCGTACTTAATTTGAAAGTATTTCAGTCTGCGTTTCAATCTTAGTTATTTTACGCTGAAGTTACCATACAGTTTATCATCGCAATGACGATCGGACATAATCTTGTCCCTTTATCACATGCAAATTGATCTCTATGAATGGTAAAACCATTGCTTCATTAATTAGTGATTTTGGCCTCCGTTTTTCTGTGTGTTGAGTGACTTTAAAGATGAGGGGCTTTGGGTTTGGTGGTGTTTATATGGTATTGAACAATGTTGTTTCTAGATAGGAAATATCTTTCTTATCTGTATTTCATTGAATTCAGATTGGTCCGGAACCGAACCTAACGGAGCGCCCGGTTCAGCTGGAGTGGATGAAGATTGTGCTGTGATGCATTATAGTCATGAATATCGATGGATTGATGTGCCATGTACTTCAAGACGTTCGGCACTCTGTGAAAAGAACTTGGTGGGAGGCCGGATGATAGCACCCAGCGGTTAGAAGCACAAACCTCACGAACATAATATATTTATACCCGTACTTAGAGACATATCCGATAGTAAATATTGCGCATCTTTGTGCGCATCCGTAACGGAAATTTTGCTATAACTAGGCAAAATGAAAACGAATAGAGATAATTTTTTAAACTTTGCATGATCATAGCATAATATGATAATAGAAACACTTTAAGCGAAACAAAAGTGAGGGTAGTGGTGCTTGTTTTTAAGTTATCTGCCCTTGAATGTGACTATATGCCTATGTGTAAAATTGTAGGAAGCTTAAAGGCATATGATATAGTTTCACAAAGCCATATGGGTAGAATGGAAACTGTACAACATATTTTTTTTAAAACTTTGCATGGTCATAGCATATGATAACACAAACATTTTAACCGAAGGAAATTAAGGGTCACTGATCTCGTTTTTGAGTTATCTGCTCTTGAATGTGATTCTTTATTTGAGGTCATTTCAAACTGAAACAAACGTCTTTAATACTTACATTCCATAATAAATGATTGATTGATATATTGATTGATTAATAAAATGACTCATTAACTAATTAATTGATTGGTTGATTTAGTGAATGAGTTACTGGGTGAGTTTATGGGCTTTGAATGAGTAAGCTGCACTAGTGTGTACGTGCATGTGTGCATGATTGAGTGAGTGAGTGATTAGTTTTGAGTGAGTGAGATTTTGAAACTATTCAACAAAAAGCAATAAACAGACAGCAGATGGAAAACATACAGATTTTTACTCGAAAAAGTATAAAAAACACACATATTAAGTATCATAGAAATTTATACCTATATATATAGGGAATGAATATTTATGCATACAATTGTGTTCAGTTTTTACTTTTTTTTAATTTTAACAATACAGCACATTCTATTAAAGCCACAATAAGCTTCGGGAACGGTGTATTATCATCTGTGGTACAGAATTGTAAAATGGTGCATATAAAGCAGAATGACATATTAAAACACGAATATCATTCAACCTTAGCTTAATTTGAAATCACAGGTACAGAAAAGGTGACCCGCCTCCGTGGTCGAATGGTTAAGGTCGCTGACTTCAAATATCTGTAACCTCTCACTGATAGAAGGTCGTGGGTTGGAGCCCCGCTACCAAACATGTCTCTTTATGTGAGAAAGTAGGCAGTTGCTTACGGAGGATGGGAGTCTAATACTGGTTCTTCCCAGGAACGATGATTAGGTGGACTGTCCGCCTCATATGACTCTGACTGTTGAAAACGGATGTAAAACTCGATATAAACAAACACAAAATAAACAGAAAAGGCTCAAAGATAGACAAAAATGTCTTGTTATAGAAGCATATTCTAATGCCTTGGTACCATAGATAACCATAGATAGGGGCTATTGAAATCCTATCAGAAAAGCATGGATCGTTATATTGAGAAGTTCATAACATTGATGTGGTGTGGTCATTAAGGAAGGTTTTACTGTTATACATCTGCAAAACCCTCATTCTTAGCTTGTCTATTTTCTAAGAAAAAAATCGGGCTATTGTGACCACTGCGGGGTCAGCGTCTGTGTCGTGAAAACCTTAATGTAGCTCATTACTATAATAGGTAGTAACATGAAACTTCATAGGTAGGTGGATCTTGCTGAGGCTGTGAATAGACGGGCGTTGGCATCACTCACAGCGCTCTTGTTATTCTCTTGGTTTGGAGGGGGATCTTTCTGTGCTACTTCATCTCGACTTACGCCAATTATATAATTCATACCAGGACTTTTGAAAAAAATGCGCATAAATTTGTCATTAAAGAGCACCTCCCGAAGTGACAACAAACTTTACGAACCCCAACTAGAGTCATAAATTGCCTGTCTCTCGATACCAGACGTATCCTAATTTTCCCCGCGACTCTAGATGTTTCAATTAAGCCCAAGGTACGGTACATTTACTTTCTCACTTATTTCACCTTCCCGCACCCTTTTAAAAGCCAAAAATATCCACGACCTACCTACCCTGTTTTAAATGAGTTTGTAACCATACACAAACAAAACAATTACCAAGCTTTATTGCGGAGCTAAGACTTGAGAAGACAATTAATAATAGATCCAGTTTGTGACATGTAGTACCTTTGTCAGCTTGTAAATCGCTCGTTGCGTCATGATATGATATGATGTTTGGAAAAATAAATCATTTTCAAAATAATTAGAATATTTGCATTTCAAAAGAACTTTCAATTCAGGTTTAATTTATTATTCCGGAACTTTCTGTCTGATCCATTTACATCTCAAACAATAAATATCCATTTCAAATTAAATATTCATTGTTTTTTTAGTACAGACATAGTTACGAATAGCACATAAACTATCATTTCTAGAATTAAATAAATCATTACGATATTGAATGTTATAATAATTCCCTGTGTTTTTGTGTTACATAAGGCTAACTTATCAATTATTAAAGATTTCATAGTAATTCTAGATTCTAGCGTCAACTGATGCGTTCACTTGTTCTAATGGAATGACAGCCCATTTTTTCATTTAAGTTTTTACAAACTTCGTTAACACTATCAGCATTTACAAAAAATAAATATATACATATCTAATATTAGAGGGGAAATTGGCCAATACGGACAAAACTGGACAATACGGTATTCCATGCATTCCCATTCGTTAAAAATCTCGGCACTTTATAGAATCATGAAACTTGGGCTTTTCATTGGTTGTAGGAACTTGCCACAATACGAGTGAAGGCATAAGAAAAGAAACAAGAAGACTGCCATTTTTTTCATTCAACATTCCATAATGAGCAGCAACTCAATTGTACTTGAATAAGATTTTTTGATCAAACGAATATAATATAGTAACAGTACAACCTCCCCAGAGCGGCCCTATGTAGAGAAACAACCTCTCTATAACAACACCTTAAACATTTCCCTAAAATGATATTTACTATAAATCAAACCTCTATACAGCAACAACATCTAAACAACGGTCAATATGTGCAACTCCGACAGGGTGTTGCTCTACAGAGGTTGTACTGTATTAATAAAATACTTATTCAATAGTGAAATTCATATTTGCCGAATATTTTTTCCTAACGGGCTCCGAGGCCAATACACCGATCCTCGGACAAATTACCAGGCCAATATGATTTTCCCTAATTAATAACATTATATTATCAATTGGTTAAATTGTTTATTGCTGATGAAGGTATGTTTGTAAGAACACAAACCTGGCCTCGAGGGTATAAAACTAGAGTTCGGTCTCCAAGCTCAAATGTTACTTCCATTCTCAAAGTATTTTGGCCGAAACAATAGAGCTGATTAATGTTTAAATATATGTTCAGATATGCTATGCTGTCAGACTACTGCATCAATAACATCATGTCTGATCATGATTAGCTTAAAAAATACAGACAAAATGGTGATTTGAGCAAGGAGACCAAACTCAAGTTTTGTAACCTCGGGGCCTAGCGATTTTCTAATTTGGTCTCATTTCTAGTTGGAAACTCCTAAAATTGAGTGTCTAAGTTCGGAGCTCAATCATTGACCTGACTAGCTCGATGGTCTTAGATTAAATGTGTACATTTAAATCATATACAGGGCCTTAATAATTGTTGGTTTCAGGTTATCCGACCTACCATGATTTTCCCCAAAACGCTAGACTTTTTACTGTAGAATCAGTAATTTTCGTTGGGGATTTAATTTCGTGGATTTCGTGGTTCGACTCATCCACGAAATCAAATCCCCACGAATTCAAATGCGGAGATAAGGCATTTCTTTTCAAAAATCAAAATGCACGAATTTATGTCCCCACGAAATAGCCTTTTTAGTAAAAACCACGAAAATTGAACCCAACGAAAATTAATGATTCAACAGTATTAAGCCGAGGAATAGTACGTCCAAATTATCATTCCTTTACCTTTCCACACGCTTTCGGGACAAAGAAAATCCCCGACCAATCAACCCCATTTTTTATGAGCATGCAACCAGAAACAAACATTATTTTTAGGCATAGGTCTCCTTCTGGGCTATCCGTGATCGAGTGGTAATGGTATCTGGCTATTAATCACTTGCCCATCACCGCTTTGAGTTAGAAACCTATAGATCTGGTTATAGACAAATTTCTCATGTGAGGACGCTGACTAGCTGGTTTGCGGAAGGTTTGTGTTTCTACCCAGACTTGGCCTTAGGACCCGTGGATGGGGGCTAGTAAAAACTCTGGCTTTTATAAATGGAGTCATAAATGATTAGTCCCCAAATAACTCTGGCAACATAAAATGAGCTTCCACCAATCTGAAATAGCTTCCTTCGGACCAGGCAAGTAATAGTATACGAGCGGGGTCTTCCTCAGCCGTTGAAGTTAAAGCTACGTTAAACCCATGGACATAATACTTTTTACAACATTTGAACAACCACAGTCAATAGGATGTATACTTAAAGTATACCTAATTACCATATACGAGCCGGTCTGTTGGCACCTTTGTGACAAACAGTATTGATGACTTATTTTAGCGTACGCAAATGATCCCTGAGTAACCAAGGACTACAGCAATACAGCTTACGTTTATTGAAAGCGTTACCACATGTATAAGTCATCGAAAGCTTATTAGAGAAGACCACGTGGTACTAATATATACCACGTGACTAGAACCAGCCAATCGCAAAACTACAAGAATACAAAGTGGTGTAAAACATACTGACATACTTTTTTTCCGTGAAATATCAATGTAATGAATATTACATTAGCGTAGTCATTGTAATGCATTGTTTTTTTATTAACCACTAGAGGATATGTCAAAGAAGCTATGACTGGTTGCTATTGCGTACGAATATTACCATAGAGTATGTTGTCATGTCAGATGACGAACGCCATGTATTACAGTGCTTAGGCCAAGTTGAGAGTTATTTGACAAAATCAACATAACCTTGCAATATATCTCCAACTTTTATTAAAACTGCAAAGTCTGCTATGTATACTTTAACAACAAGTGGTACTATTTTTCAACGCGGATGTATGAGGCGTCACTTAATCATAAGTAGGAAAAGTGATGTATAGCTATAAGGAGCTTCGCTCCTAAAAGGCGTAGATATGTCGAAAAGAAATTTAAGCATAACTTTTGTTTGGGGCTTTGTAGGTAAGCTTCGCCCTCAAACATTTAGATTGTGATGTAAGAAATTTAGGGTCGACGCGAAAAGTAGGATCGGACAGGTAACCGAAAACATGACTAATATTTTTGGACAAATGAAGGAAAAAACATTGGACACTGGACTCACATTGAAAGCAATCAATCGGGCCGTACACATACGGTGAAAAGCAGTTATAGTGAACTCGGTGATAGTTAAGAATCGTATAAAGCGAAGTGATTATGACTTCAATGGGAAGTTCAAAGGGCCAGTTTTATAAATCGTGAATGATAAACACGTTTGAAAGTCTGTAATTCTGATAATGATTTTTGAAACGAGTAACTAGTGTTGAAAAGTAGCGACCGGAAACCACATAACTAATTTGTATTCCTACATCTATATACGAGGCGTATTTTTCAGTTACGGAAATGCCTGAATAGTTAAAGATTGGATCGGCATTTATCTCGTTCGTCATAAAATAGGTTACATTTGTGCTTGTTTCCGCTATATGCGTGATCGTATTTGTAATATCTTATGTGTACAGTGCGCAAAGGTATTGAGTATTCCGGAACAAGAGCTAATTACAACGCCGCGGAATGAATAAAAAACACGGCGACACTTGTATTATGTTTACAGAAATATGTACAATATATATTTAATGCGAAACTATTTGTAGTTTTCCTATCGGTTATAAAGTCATCATAATCCGTCTATTTGGAATGTGACTCAAATGAACCGTAACTCAACTTCTATTAAATTGAAGTGATTTCCATAAATTGAACAGGCATTAATTTTCATGTTATCATCTCCAGAATACACTTCAAAAGTCCCTGCAGATTCAATTCAATGACATTGTTAGGTGTCTTCCAGTTCATTTTATCGATATTTCAAGTTTTTCAAAGGGGCTCAAAAATTGAATTGACGAAGCCAAAATAGATTTCAATAGCCATAACATATAAATCGGTTTTGTCACAAAGCAGAATTACCGAGTATTCCCTAAATAATCCGCTGCCCGACCTTTTGAAAAAAAAGAAAACGCATCACTTGAATATGTTAAGCAGATTATGGAAAGACTATGAAGGCATAGTAAAATAATCAAATCACACAACAATAAGCATACATAATTTAGACTACGTAAGAAAAAAACGTCCTGTTGATATTAATAAGGTTTTCCTCTTGAATCCTTTTTTGCTTTGAACCGGTTTAAATAGCAAGTTCTACCAAAGCTTGACTTGTAGCATTTTTTCCCAATAGTACCATTTTTATTAATGTACGTTTTCAAACAAAACAGATATTATATTTTTTTTATAGACGTAACAAGACTTTTGTCCGTAAGTGTAGTTTGTGTCCATTGTCACAAATAAATTGCCAAAACCTATACTTAACATCTTCTTTTCTATAACCTTAATGTCTTATTCTTAGAACTTGGGCGGATTTAGAATAGGGCGGGACTATTATATGTAAATTTTGATTGGTTTGAAAGCTCATTTCCATCGGCCGTTATATCGTAGTGGAGTCATACTTGTATATAGAATCAAAGTGTTGCTAAAGATTCAACAAAAATATCTAGAGCGCCTAGGATCACTTCCATAAGCATCTTTGAAATGAGTTCGAGGCAGCTCTAATTAGTCTTTCCCTGGTTACCGCCTTGTTTACGCTCCGCCCACTGCATAACGTAAAGTTTTGCCCCTTTATGACAATCACTCCTCGCATAACAGAGTCGCCTCGTTCGGATTAAGTACTGAAAAGAAGAGAACTCCTTTATATTGAAAGGATTTCACATTTTAAGTTATATATTACCACTACAAATTTATGCTTGTCAGAATAAAAATATGATAACAGCCATAGCGACAACCCGTTAACTATTTTTTACGGTAAAGTATTCATCCGGCACAATCGAAATGCTATAGGTGATGCGTTGGAAGTACAAGTTGCCGTTGTTGTGGTGGTAATGGTGATTGCTGTTGCTGATGATACTATAGCTACTTTTGTTGTGACGGTGGAGGAGGCGGTGGTCAGTGTTATCGATGGTGCTTCTGCTGATAATAGTGTTGCAACCGCCATTTTTGGTGTTGTTATTACGGTGATCATAATTTTTTTCTGCCGCTGCTGCTTCTAATGATGATAAACCTGTTGTTGCTAATACTTTTGTTGTTCCTCATGATACTTGTATTGCTGCTATTGTGTTATTTTTGCCGCTAATGTCCCTGTTGTAATAATTTGAAGACATACTTATCATTGATTACGCACGTAATTATTTACATACATATACAGTACAGCCTCACGAGAGCAGATCGCCGCAATAATCTCCCTTTAACAACAGCATGATGATTTCCAACTACACTATTTAACTATATATTTGCCTTGCCTTGAGCAACAACCTCCCTTCAACAGCAGCACTATCTTCCTACTGTAGAGCAACAGTCTCTCAACAACGGATTTGAAAATAACTTAGACCTCACCTTCAGACGGGTTCAATTGTAAAACTATATCATCAGCCTCTGTGCAAACACTACAAGCTCCAACGCAGCCTACAACGATGGTTGTACCATCCCGAATAAAAGATGTCATTGTTCCATACATTGCGTACCACAATAACTGAAACCAATTACATTACATTATTTTTGATCTGTAAGATACAGTCTTGTGAAGCAATGCAGAAAATGTCACAAAATGGTATGGCATTTATGCGCAGTAGAACTTCAAATACTAATTTTAGCAGTTTTTTTAAAAGAGGTTTTAAAACAAATAATTTGGCCAGAACATGTTCCGAAAAGGTAAGTCTCATAGTGTTTTTAGTTGTAACGTCAAGGAGATTTCATAAATACCATAACTCCCATTCGTTTCCAGAACAGGCAAATAATTTAACCAAAACAACAATTGTGAAAGTTAGATATGGTAATTGCAAAACAATATTTTTGAAGATGGCCACAAACCCACACAATATATATCAATTTCCAGGAAACCTTACTGAAGCTTCAATAAACCGATATTAAATCATAATCAAGCTGAAATAAGTCTTCTAGTATAAACTGTTAAATTCACAAAACAAACACTTAATGATCAATAATTTAACTATTTTACTTAATCAGATGTTTGTTAAATGGAAAAAACAAGGCTTTATTACGGATGTTCCTTTAGGTTCAACTGGATAGTAAGACCTACTGAACTTAAAATTAATAGGGGTCATCTAAATGGAATGGCCAACCTTCAATCCAAGACTGAGGACCTTAGGCCTAATCGTTCTCTTGTCGTTGGTCCGGTCGGACAGGGTTTTCGTGCTGAAGGTCACTTTAACTTCGACCTTTGACATACTGAGTCAATAGGAGCCATCTACATGTATTGACCAACCTTCCAACCAAATTTGATGAGCTAAGGCAATCGTTCCCTTGTTATTGGTCGAAAAAGGTTTGGTTACTGAAGGACGGACCGATGCGTGCAAAGCATTGTAATCCCTTAACAAGAGTGCAAAATTTCACAAAATACGTCCGTCTAAAGGTTTGGGATACCATGATTGGCAAATTATATATCTTTTTTAAAATAAGCAACATTTTATAAATATGGCATGTAGCACAATTCACATTTTTCATCGAAATCCAGACAGCCTTGTGATCTGAGAAATATATACACTTCCAGCACACTTCATTTTTAGTCAATTTTCAATGTATCAAGGGGCATAACTGACAAGTGCCTGGGGCAATTATGCTGGTTATCGAACTTGACCAATATCTTGTGCCCAGAAATATATTTACACAGTTTGGTGAAGATCGATTGGTAATTATGCTGAATGTTTAAAACGCACTCAGTGACCCTGTGAACCAGTTTTTTACCCTAAATAATCCATATTTGAAGTTGATCTAGATATTATGTAGATGCAACTTCTGACCAAGTTTGGTGAAGATCTGATGTACACTATCTGAATAAGAATCCGGACAACATGTTGAATGTTTAAAATGCACTTAGTGGCCATATGACCTAGTTTTTTTAACCCGACATAACCCATATTCGAACTTGACCTAGATATCATGTAGATGCAACTTCTGACTAGGTTTGGTGAAGATCTGATGTAAACTATTTGAATAAGAGTCAGGACAATGCTGGACGCCGCCCATTCGCCCGCCATGGGGTTTCACATAATACGTCCCGTCTTTGACGGGCGTATAAAAGGGGGGTGGGGGGGGGGGGCATGAAAATATCATACATTTACTTACATTGGGATTTATCATAAATCCTGTTCCAACCGTATCCATTGTGGCTGTGCCGGGGATATTAGAAGGTGAAACCCAACATGAAGCGGCCATGCCATATTTAATATATGACCAGTACACTGTGTCTTGTGGTGTGGACGGGTTCGCAAAAGTCAAAGAACTTGTATCAATCGTCATTGTCTGAAACGGTTATAACTTCATGATAAAACGCATAAAATCGCTTCTATGTAAAGAAACGCCCTTAAAGGGGCATGCCCAAGAACTGCTGTGTCTTTTTTTTCGTACACCAAAAATGTGTTTGTCACTTGTAAAACCAATTATTACTGAAAAGTCAAAGAAGAATGTGCGTTCAAAAATGACCTTATAACGCGCGAGAAGGTATTTGTATGTCGGTTTGAATAAAAGGCTGTAAGCCTTTTATTGACGACAACGATATGTCCGATACGTCTGAGAGTTTGACTGAGCATGTGCGCTACCTTTCAAGTGAACATAACATGGGCGATACTTACCATGTCAGTTTGTTGACATTCTTTCAGCGAAGTTTTCGGTTTTGACAGATTCCGAAAGGGTGGAGTTGTGAAAATGACGAATAATTTCTGAGGCCGAAATTGGCAGGTTATGTAAATATTGAAATGTGTTTTTTTAATAAACTAGCGGGATATTTTGTAAATATTTTACAGGGCTTTCATTAATTGATTTGGGCATTGAAATGATACCAATTTGATTGCTATTCGAGACGCTTCAGTTCCAGGGCATGCCCCTTTAACTCATAGTCCATCTCTGCTAATTATCGCTATTTAAGAGGCTGCTCTGTATGGACAAAGTAATTAAAAATAGTATAGGTTAAGGTTTAGCGTTAGGAGTTATGTGGCTATAAAATGCTGTTAGGTGGTTATAATTTAGCCCTATAAATCCCCAATATACAGACTGTAGCCACATAAGTACCAAAATGTGAGAACGTCCACCCGTAATTCCGTCCGTCCAATCATTTGATCGATCGCCATTCTCATTTCTGACATTAATTTTGCTATTTATTGAACAGACATTACAGACATGAGCATGATCGCTATCTTTTCCATCAGTGATAGTACAAAATATACTTTTAACAAAAGTAAAGATTAAGAAACAATGAAACTTCCACCTATCTCTGATTGAGTAAAAATAAGGGTTTAGCGAAAGGAACACAGTTTAACCTTACTTAGCGACTAACCCATTAGTATATAACCACCTCATCACAGACAAACCTGTTATAACGGCCACCTCCGAATAAAAGTCACCTGTCAATAAAGGCCATAGTATGTCTTCCCAAAGGATGGCCTTTATTTAACTGTATACAACGATTCGCACTTTACAGACAGGATTTCGATATTATTCCTCCTGTATGGAGGCCTCTTTCATATCATTGTTCATTGTTGAGGATCTTATGGAAGATCGATTGTTTAGTGTATTGTCAAATAAGTTTCCCCGTAAAATAAAGTCTTTATTATTATTATTATATCATCAAGACCGTCTTTTACCCAAAGGTGATAATAAGTTTAAGCTTTTACTGTACGCGTAACTTCAAATTCAACTAGGCTTAATTGGTATTATCAACCATACTGAATTATTTCTATTATTGTTTTTTAACTAAATTGAATTGGTTGAATTTGGTTGACTATAGAGAGACAAATAGTAGCAAGAATTTAGCCATGTTCAACGAAACAAAATAAATCGTATTTGTTTGGAGATTTGACCAAAGCAATGCCATCCCTATCACTCCGCTCGATCTGACAACATTCCTTACTTTAACTTACGTTTATATCTATTTTGACTTTGTTGAATGTGACTGAAGTTCCTGTTTTACCACGACCGGACATTCCTGCTTCGAACATTACATTTGTCCCTGGTGTTACTGAAAAATAATTAATAAAAAAATAAAGCGTGTGATGAAAAATATATCATTTTGTGTTCAGTACAGATCACATGTCACACAAACAAAAAAATATAACAACGCGTATATAATTGCATAGATTAATTCTGATCACAACCAATATCACAACCCAGTAACCAAGGAAACGTTATTGTCAATGCTTTGCACAGACGAACTAGTGGACAGACGAACAAGAACCACAGAAGATTATTCAGTTATTGTGACCATTATGCCATACTGCAATACATTCATAAATGATTACTAGTAGTAGAAATACAGAAGATAATTTATTATGTATCTATAAGATATGTAACATTTAGTTCAGAATAACCTAGATTGGTCTTGTAACTTATTTAGCTTTTGAAAATGAATATGTTCGTATGTTCAGTATTACATTCCGATTTTTAGTTCTTTTTTATACAGTGCAACCTCTCCAAAGCAACACCCTTTGGAAATAGAAAACATATGTTGTTGTAGAGAAATTGTAGCTCTAGAGAGGTTAAATTGATAGTTAAATTATGCAGTGGGAAATTATCACGGAGGTTGTTGCTCAAGAGCGAGCCGCTCTGGAGAGGTTGTACTCAATATATTGTTCACAGTAACTCTAGATAATGGTATTGCTAAAATAATGCTAGATATTATACATATATCATAGAACCATACATGAAACGAATTCCGAAGGCGTTTCTGTTCCAAGTTCATGGCAGTATATCTTTATTCTTCCGAGGTTCGTACTCCAAACTTTAGGATGAAGCCAATATTCTCCATCAGTTGTGTGTCCAACATCCTTCACATCTTTACACGTTGAGGGGACTTAAAAACAATAATTAATCAAATTGTCTTTAACTTAGCAAAGGCCACAACAAATTTCGGGAACGGTGTAATGCCTTCTTTCGATAATCGCAACTCTGTGGTACAGAATTGTAAAACGGGCCATATATTGTGGCGTATTATAACAGTTTTCATGTATAAATTGTTGCGACAAACCACTGAATACATTCAAATACTTGAGTTGTTACATATTCTAGAGTAGTTCAATAGAACCGAACATGTATACATGCTTATGTCAAATGTGGCCCATAGTCTTGAACTTATACGCATGTACACATACGATAAAATGCGGTTAATACTCTTACCCGAAATATCATTACATTTTACGTGTATCAAATTTCAAATTTTCAACACATCCGTTTAAAAAATCCGATGTTTGTGTATATCATAATTAACCATAAATTTGTTGTACGGTATTTCAATAAAACGAAAAATGACCTTCTCTCATTGAGTACATAAGCATTCCAATAAAATATATTAATAAATATAAAAAAACTGATTTATAGAAAAAAGCAAAGCAATCCCACTTTTCCCAAAGTAGCACTTTATGTATTTTTTTTAATTGAAATGTCGTCGTGTTACAATGTGTAAACATTGGTACTGTAAACACCTGGAAATGTATTATTTTGGCTATATATATTCAATACGAACATAAATATAATTACATTAATATCGACGTGCATTTGACATGCAAAGAACAAATATTAGCTATGTCAACATAAATGCGTTCACTCTACTTCATTTTTAGAAGCTAAGCGAAGCGAGTGCTTCTATAGTTATACACCCAGTTTTGTTTAGACAAAAACGTGACGCCATACATTCGCGTTGAAAAATATTAATATCGGTTGTATAACTCTACCGATTGCAGTTATGGTACAAGTTGGATATATTGCAGGATTATGTTCATTTTGAATAATTACATGGTAATGGCATTTCCAACTGTAAAACTGTTGAGTTTAAAATAAATTAACACTCAACCACATGGCTAAAGAGTTCATCCCAATGAAGGAAAAACTAACTCTTATTATTACATATAATTACGAAGTTTTAAGAGTCAGGCGTGTTTCACAGTGGACAGGAAGTGAAGGTATGAGTTTACTATCAACTTTAAGAGAATTGGGAACATGACAAGTGAACCTCTACCAAAACGTCTTCATTTCACTGAGCCAAAACTGACTATTTTGAGGAAATTATTAGTCCAAACAATATAATATCATACACCTGAGTTTGAAAAATGGTGCCTAGAATTGGTTGAGCTTTTTGGTATTATCTAATGCACATCTACCAGATATTATGAATTACATTTAACTTTTGCTTCTGACAGTACTCTCAGTGCTTTGATTCTATTGCGCTAACGTATGGTCCACTTTTTCTGTTAGGCACAAATGTCATATTTTGTTACACTGGCTTTATACCCTAACATGATACCGATTTAAATATTCCTAACTTGGCATGTTCAGATGAAAATACCTTAATACATGCTCTCATCCGTAAACCTCTCTCATTCGAAAACCTCAATCATCCGAAAACCTTTCTCATTTGAAAACCTCAATCATCCGAAAACCTTTCTCATTTGAAAACCTCTCTTATCCGAAAACCTCACACTTATCCGAAAACCTCTCAAATCCGAAAACACTCTCACCCGAAGAAATCATTTATAAGAACATGGTCGGATTAGGTAAGTTTCACTGTGATTTATATCACTTTAACTTTAATTGGTGAGATTATATATGTACCATATTTTTCTGCAGCGCCTTGTCGAACATAATATAGCTTCGTTACATCAGGAGCTACGTCACTGGTCAAGTATTTGCTGTATAAGGAGCAGGTGAACGTATCTGTTGCGAATACGTACGATTTACAAAGTGCCTGAAACGAAACAATGAACATTAAGCAATGACGAACAGTTGGTAAACCTTCATTTACGATCTTAACATAATTCTTATCTAAAACACCCTCATATATTCTATCTCTCTGCTCTGTTTACCGTTGCCCAAACAGCAGCAAGGGTCATTTAGCGACTTATTCATGCGGAGGACGCCCCTAGGCGTATATCTGGGTAGAAATAGCAACTTTCCGTAAAATAGTTGGACAACCTTCTCGCATTTGAACCCATGTGCGATCCCACCTCACTGCGGCGAGCGCTAGTGATTATTTATTAACCAGAGACCATATTCCCTTCCATCACTGAGTACCCTACAAGTTATTAATTTATTCCATCAGATTTAACGCCATTTTCAACATTATTTCAGTTATATCGTGGCGGGCAGCTATCCTAACAAGCTTCTTTGGGCTTAAATTAGGCCTTAACCAGTACCAACCACATTCTAGCCGAAAGTTTTTGCCAACCTAACCCACATACTTCAGGAGTGAAGGACAATTTAACATAATATATAATTTAATCAGTCTTTGTCATGGAGAGTGTGCACCTCGCCCGGGGTTCGAACTCACAAACTCTTGATTAGTAAACCAACGTTCTAACCACTGAGCTAACCGATCGAGATACCCTACAATTGCATACATATCCAGTTGAAACATAAAAAATCAGTTATTTGATATTATTAAACCGAAACACATGTAGTTCAACATTTGCAAGAAGCATCTATTATTCAATGCGTGTATAATGTTCAATGAAGTCTTTGACACATTCGCTATTCACAAGTTGGTGTCAATACTATTTCAAAGTTTTGAAAAATCCTACTGAATAATGTATGAATCCGTTGTACATCCAACCTAACATTTCACGCAAGATTTAACCTTTAGATGGACAAAGAACGCGAGTACAAAGTACATTTGCTTACATCGATGGTTTCTAGGGTACGTAAATAAGTTAATTTTAAAATTGTAGACATGAACAAGGATGAGTTCATTCTGTCAATTATCAGATGTCAATAGAGATCCTATTTCTAATTCGTTCGTCATTCTAAGATCGATTCTGTTCGCTGGTAATTGATTTTGTGGAAAATTGAATGTTCGTCAAAAAATCGGAAAACTACATACGTTACACAAATAACTCAAAATGCTTGCCTTCTAACATGGCTTCACGTGCAATCAGCATTGCTCAGGCTTCGGGTAAATCACTGGGAGTTCGTGTATCCTTGTTTGACACATGTAAAATAATGACTCGGTCCTGAGTTAATTATGTACAAAATTTAATGGTCAACTTAAAGTTCTGTCTCTAGAGAGGGGTTGCGACACCAACTTGTTTATTTCTTATGAATATTGTAACAAAGTCCGAGATAAACCGAACCATTGTAATATCGAAGAAAATGATTCATAGAACAAAACAACCTAATCCCCCCAAAGCACTACCTTTCCCCAAAAAGAACTACCTTTCTTCCAAAATCCCCCCAAAAATACATTTCCCCCAAAATACTACCTTTCCCCCAAAAATGCCTTTCCTCCAAAATCCCAAACAAAATCCAAAATACTACCTTCCTCTTAAATAATACTGCAAAGAACTACCATCCCCAAAATACTACTCTCCTAAAATCCCCCACCTAGAACTCACAAAACACATGGAACCATACACAAAATGAAGAATCAAAATCTATATTTTTGCAAAAAGGAATGCTATAAGTCAAATAAATGAATGTTTCGTGTTCTGTTTATGAATACAAACTAAGTTTGGCTAATAGCAAGCGATTGTATTTCTTACCTCTTGGTTACAACTCCTTCCACAACTCACGGCAGTATGGTCTGTTTCAGACGATATCAAATATGCGCCTAAGCATGAGTTGATTCCCGTGTTCTCTTTGACAAACAACTGTTTGCTGTTTAATCCGAACACACATCTTATAAGAGCACAGCCTACGAAAAGCATGGCAACATAGTTATGTATGTTGCACATTTTCTATTTTGCTGCTGTGCCTTGAAGCGCTGTACGAAGAGCCTTACTGTTGAGTGAAATTACTCCACACATGCGTTTGACTTAAATACCCAATAATGCCTTGTTACGATATATTTTTACAAGCGATGAGCTGATTGGCTAAACATGTACATGTTTGCGTCTCCCTACATAGTGTATCAATATTCAAAACTGTGAGATTCACGAATAAGTGAGTAATGGTAGGATAGTTAGAATTTGTAATCATGACATAGATACAAGCCGGTATGTACAAGTATTTTTAAGGCTTTTCAAAATTGTGATACAGTGTATTTGACCTATTCAGCTTGACTGAACTATCTGTAGATTTGCTGTATACATTTCCTAGGTTGTAACCCTATGGAAATGGTAAGGCTTTCCTATTTTTAGGAGTGAACGCTCCTAAAGCTATTCATCACTCCATCTACTTACAAGTAAGTGGCGCCTCTTCCATGTACGTCCACTTTGAAAAATAATACCACTTGTTAACATGTTTCGGTGCGTTCGATGGGGTTGTTTGTGTCCATGAATCCCTTTCGAACCTATATTGCTATAACAACGCGATCAGATGCAAAAAAGATAAAATAATTATACATAACCAATAAAGATTACAAACGATGTTATTAAGTACCTAAACCATTTTTCAGACTAAAACTATTCAGAAACCTCCGATCCAGTATAAAGTGATTTTTTTCTTCATTTTTCTGTGGATACGATACATCATTGAAGTTGGTTGTATTTTACAGAGCCTCTGATCGTATCCATAGGCATTCGATTTTTATATGTTTACAGACGTACGTTATTCTTCAATTTAACTCATCAAACAACGCAAATCTGTCGAAAGAAATTTTTTCAATGTTTCCCTTATTGAGTGCATAAAAAAACACCAACGTAGTGCACTCGCCATTTTTTCGATTGACAGAAGTGACGAAAATAAGCGTGGGTCCCGGCTTTCTATCTAATCTGCACGTGCTTTCCGGGACCCACGCTAATTTTGTTCCCCAACTTTAAACGTTTTGACAGCTTTTAGAAAAAGTGAATAAAAAGATACCAACTTATACGTATTTTAGTCAATCCCGGACCAGTACAAATAGCGTTCAATTAATTGCAATTAAGTAGAACAAGAAAAACTGTAACAAAACGTTATAAGTAGACCAATTACAAGAAGCATATTGGTTTGTGTTATTTGTATGAAGTTGCTTTTTTCATAAAAGGATATTGACTGTATATTTTATTCAATCCTCCATTAAGGAGAGTATAACACATTTACATATTATGAGTAATACACATTATATTGACAATCATGAGTACATTGTATTTGACAAATTAATAAATTCATGTATATAGTTCACAAGCGCATGGTAATATCATATCCTACATCAATCAAATAGAATAAACCCTAAATGTTAACAAATTCACCATAAATCTGAGCACTATGATACAACCACATTGAACTTCAACAACTTATCTAGGCAATGCCTGCAAGATTAACTTACCTATCAACTATTAATAGATTCAGTCATCACCATTAGCCAATCAAATGGCCAGGATTAGCCAAACAAGTAATAGACACTACGCTATATACTCGCATACAGCTATAATAAACTAATACTCATTATAAGTATAATTCGTCTAGAAAAAGTGGTGTATAGCTATAGGAGTTGTCGCTCTTAAAAGGAAAACAAAACACCATTTCCACAGGGTAACAACATTGGACATGTCTACAGCTAAGCCACAGGAAGTTTTATCATGTTTTGTAGGTCAAACCTTTCACAAATACACTGTACCATAATTTTGCAAAGCTTTAAAACGGCTTGTTTCTGTCATGATTACAAAATTTAACTATTCTACCATCGCTCACTTGTTCATAAATCTCATGGCGATGAATATAGATATAGACAGATGCATACATTTGTGTTTAGCCAATCAGCTCATCGCTTACAAGTAAGAAATATATCGTAGTTCAATGCATTGTGGAGTATATAAGTCACTCGCCGTCCACGCATGTGTAGAGCTATTTCATTCTTCAGTAAAGCGCTACAGTGCTATAAGACAGAGTAAACAAAATAAGAAATGTGCAATAAACATAACTATGTTTCCTTGCTTTTCGTAGGCTGTGTTGTTATAAGATGCGTGTTCGGATTAAACAGTAAACAGTTATTTGTCGAAGTGAACACCGGAATCAACTCATGCTTAGGCGCATATTTGATATCGTCTGAAACAGACCATACTGCAAGGAGTTGCGGAAAGAGTTGTAACCAAGAGATAAGAAGTATAAACGCTGTTAGCCAAAATTAGTATGTAACCCTAAACGAATCTCGGAACATTAATCCTATTTGGCTTCCAGCAATTGTTCTCAGTGAAAAAATATAGTTCATTGTAAATTAATTTTGTGTGAACGATAGAGAAATGATTGTCGTGTTGATGGATACATAATGAAAGGGGCATCGCTGGCACAAACTTCTCTTTTTGTTTGTCTAAACATTACTACTTTGTACTTTGGAGGTATGACCCGTTATGTCATGAAATGCTCGTTCCTTTGTTTTACTGCTAGAATCTTTAGGATCGTCATCAAAATATAGAGTCGACCGGGTACCATAAATATAAATTCGTCTATTTTCTAGCTGAATCATATTCGTTCATCATACATATTATTACTGTGTATATTCAAGCGCTCTCAAGTTAGGCCATCGCCTATGTGTGACCAGCCAAATTCATTAACCGTGGAAAATGTGTATAATCTAAAATAGTTGATGCCTAATCATCATAAATATAAATTAGTCGAATAAATTGCGTTTGCTTTTATGTTCAAGCACAAACACCAGACCATTCGATTCCTCAACACAAAATTAAATTAAAATAATGAAGAGTTTTTAAATGACGGCATACAGTCCCTACATACATTTGAACCAAAGGCGGACGATAGCAGTTACTTACATTAAATTTTGAAATAACGAATGAGAACTGCTCGACTATTTGGATAATTTCTCCCTCGGATCGATATATTACTCATGTTGGTCCGGTGTAGTAATTTGATCACAAATTAAACAACATCAGAATGTATTAGCAATTAACAAAAGCATATCAAACAAAGTGTACATATCAACGCGCAGTATGACCGACCTTACCAATCCGTAACGCAAAAAGCAGCACTCGCGTTTGATGTCACGTGAGCAATACAGATAACGCGGGATTTTTAAACTGTGTTTTGTCCACTATTAATTGCTGTGTTTGGGTTTTGGTATTTTGGAAGGAAGTGTTTTGGGCTAAGAGGATTTGGGGGGGGGGGGGGGGGCGTAGTAATTTGGTATAGTAGAATTTTGGGAAGGTGACATTTCGGGGAATGTCGTGTTTTGTGGATAACTGACAGGATAAACTCGTCATTTTTCCATGTCGTCTAAATTTCCACAATCCATTTATTTACTTACCCTAGAAATCATTGATTTAAGTAATATATAAAATCTGTGCTCGGGAATGAGATGAACCTTCTGAGTGTAATTCATTAGACAAAATGTACGCATTGAATAATAGACGCTTTTGTATATATATGTTGAACTAGGTGATATGAAATGCGAAGAGGAAGTCCAGCCATCCTTACGGAAGGTTGCTATTTCTAATCAGATATACGCCTGGGGGCCGTCCTCCACATGCATAAGTCGCAAAATGATCCTAACAGTTTATGCAACAATAAATAGCAGTGAAATAGCATATATGATGGTGTTTTAGATAAGAAGATCGTAAACGAAGGTACACAGGTTTGCTAATTGTTCGCAATGGCTTATTTTCATGGTTTCGTTTCAGACACAGTGTAAATCGTACGTATTCGCAACAGATACGTCTACCTGTTCCTTATACAGCGAATACTTGACCAGTGACGTAGCTCCTGATGTAACGACGTTATATTATGTTCGACAAGGCGCTGCAGAAAAATATGGTATGTCTGTAATCTGACCAATTGACATAACAATTAAAGTTAAAGTGATATAAACCAAAGTGAAACTTACCTGACCCGAACATACTCTGACCAAATAACTTGTTCGGGTCACAACATGGTTGGATTAGATAGGATTTCGGATAATTAAGGTTACTGGATGATTGAGCTTTTCGGTAAAAAGTCCCTAAACTTGCCAATTAGACGGAATTAGGCGTAAAACGACATTTCGAGGGCTCAGCGCAACACTGTCGTAACTTGTTCTTATTTCAATATGAGTTACGACACTGTTGCGTTGAACCCTCGATTTAGTATTTGACAGATGTTAATATGATCCATTATTTAAAATATAATTATTGTAAAACAGCGAAGGTTTCCAAAAAGCGCTTCGTAAATGATCTGAAGTGCGCACATACCGGTGACGTCACCACGCGACGATTGACCAATAGTATGAATTGTTACAAAAAACTATACTTAAGTCCATTGGTTATCGGAAACTCATGGGAAATTTACGGCATCTGCCGTATCACAGATGGAGTGTCATTCGGAATAGATTTGTTCAGGCATTTAGTAATTAAACAAATTTCAGGCAAGATAAATTGGTTTCTATAGAACTATACTCGTGTTTTGATATGTTGTTCTGTTTGTAACGCCCATATTAAAATCTATACCACATATTTGCGATAATCATAAGATGACATTACGCCGTTCCCGAAGCTTTTTGTGGCCTTTGCTAACACAATTTGAATAATTACTGTTTTTAAGGCCCTTCAACGTGTAAAGATGTTAAGGATGTCGGACACACGACGGATGGAGATTATTGGCTTTATCCTAAAGCTTGGAGAACGGATCTCGGAAGAATAAAAATATACTGCCATGAACTTGAAATAGAAACACCTTCGGAATACGTGTCATGTATGGTTCGATGATATATGTTAATGTTTTTTATGTTTAAATTATTTTACTGATACCATTGTCTAGAGTGTCTGCTTGCAATGAATATAAAATATCATATTTATTTTTAAAAGGAATGAATGCCATGTTCAACACTATTTTGGTTATATCGTGGCAGGCAGTTATCCTGACCGGTTTTATACGAAAAACCAGTACTAACCACATCTTAATCACAATCCAGTACAAAGGCACACCACATTATAATTCAGAGATGAGAGCAGTCAAATTTGTCAAGGACAGTGTGAGCCTCGTCCAGGGCTCGAACACACAACCTTTTGATCAGTAGACCAACGCTCTAACCACTGAGCTAACCGGACGGACTTATAAAAAGAAACAAGAAATCTGAATGCAATACGAACATTCTTTTTTTAAAAGCAAAGCAGTTTGTTATCAAACAACCTAATTCTTTGTTTATCTAATCTAAATACAGATTTAGATTTTATAGATACATCAATTATCTTTGTATTTCTGCTAATCATTTATGAATACATTGCAATTTGGTGTGATAGTTACAATAACCGAATAATCTTATGTGGTTCTTGTTGTCCGTCCATCCGTCCGTCTATGCAAAGAATTGACAATAAAATTTCCTCGGTCACTAGGTTGAGATATTGGTTTGCGGTCAGAATTAATCTTTGCACGGTCATAACAAATCGAAGAATCATATACGCGTTGTCATTATTTTTACTAACTACGAATTGATACATTTTTTTTTCACACGTTTTACATTTTTATTGATTCTTTTCAGTGACACCAGGGACAAATGTAATGTTCGAAGCTGGAGTCTCCCATCTAGGTTTAGAAGGGACTTCAATCATATTCAACAAAGTCAAAATAGATATAAACGTAAGTTAAAGTAAGGAATGTTGTCAGATCGAGCGGAGGGATAGAGATGGCATTGCTTTGGTCAAATCTCCAAACAATTTCGTTGCTTCATTGTACATGGCTGAATAATTGAATCCATTGGACTATTTCTTCACTCTGCGGTCAACCAATTGCTATAAACTTACTTCAGTTTTAAAAACAATAATTAATAATAAGTAATTGCATGTGTGTCGATGACTCTAGCTTGATTCAAACTTACAAGTGCAGTTAAGGCTTACCACCACCTCTTGGGTAAAAAACCGGTCTTGATATAAAAACAGGCCAACCTACAAAGTAGAAATATAGAATGACTCCGTTACAGACCTAATATATTCTGTTAACCTAATATATGATATATTAGGTCACCACGTGACGTCAAATCATCCAATTACAGACGAGTATCTTGTAGTAGGCGTGACATACTAGTATATTGATAGTAGTAATAAATATCGGGGTGGTCGCTTAGTAAGATTTTACTGTATTCCTCCCAATGAACACACATTACATATACATGTAGCTTTATTGTCTCTGTTTGGAGAGAGGTGGGCGTTTTTAAAGCTACTGAATCTTTACTTGTGTTAATTGTACATTGTGTGCTACAATTGATGGAAAATATAACTATGATAGTAATGTTCAATCTGTTAGAAACGATCAAACGATGGGACGGTCGGTAGGACTGTAAGACGAACTTACGGACGGACGGATATATGAACCGAGTAAAGGACTATGATTAAGTACAAGTCTTTACATGGACTATCCTTCCATATTTTATCTGGTCCGTTTATTTAAAGCGTTTACAAATTCCCTCCTTGATTTCCCGAAGTTTTGAAGTTTTTTTTGTCTCCCTTTGATCACATTCTATATATGTTTATAAGCTTTATATCTGGTTTGTTTATTTAGAAGCGAATTCATGCGACCATTATCATGAAGTTATAACCGTTTCAGGCAATGACGATCAATACAACATCTTTTACTTTTGCGAACCCACCCACACCACATACCCCTAGATACACCTTTGAACAACCTATCAGCTATGGCATGGCCACTTCATGCAGGTATTCTCCTTCTTTTATCCCCGGTACTGCCACAATGGATACGGTTGGAACAGGAATGATAATAAATCCCAATGTAAGTGAATGTATGATAGTTTTTCATTTTACAAAAACCTGGCCAACCAAGATTGATAAAACGACGTTTTTGCACAGTAGACACTTGTAAATGTAATAAAAGCGCCGAAAAAATACATAATATATAGTCCACAGACCAATAACAAAAGCAAACAAAAATCTGAGACAAAGTTCCCTGTCGTTAACCTTATACTACAAAATGACGAATACCGTTTAAAATACAGCTTGAAGTAGGCCGCAACAATGACCGAGTTGTTAGAGAGTCCGCCTCTGGAGCGGGACATCGAAGGTTCGATCCCCTGGTTTACAACAGATGCCGTCGGTTAATGAGCCACTAGCTGGCTAAGTAATGGTAATCTTTCTCATTCAAATGTGAATTATAGAAACTGATTTTAAAATTATGTAATGAAGTTTTAATTATAAAGAAAGATAATTATTATACTCAAATATCTGTTCTTTCTATAATAGCTACATGTATTTTGTATAGGTAGGTAGACATTTCTTTGTTCATGTCGAATTATACGCCCCTTTTGAACAGTTAGAGTCATATGAGGCGGACAGTTCACCTAAACATCTTTCCTAGGAAGAACCAGTGCTAGACTCCCATCCTCTGTAAGCAACTGCCTACTTCCTCACATAAAGAGACATGATCGGTAGTGGGGCTCAAATCCACCAACCTCAATCGGTGAGAGGTTACAGTGATTTGAAGTCAGTGACCATAACCACTCGACCAGGGAGGCGGGTAGTAACAATATGTACATATACTTGAAACGAAAATACGCCTCCTGAGAATTATGGTATGTATGAATTCTCATTAACGTAACAACGTTGAAGTGTTAAAACACTGTGAGATTTACTTTATATGGTCATGTCCTGACCAAATCATGTGTTCGGAATAGAGGAAATATCGTATTAGAGAGTTTTTCAAAATACTTTGAGAATAAAATTGCGATTTGATCTTCGAGACTGTTCACAAGTTTTACGTCGGTGAAGATGTGAAGATGAGCATATGAAGTTCAACCGTATACTGGTTTGTTTCTCATTTTTGGCCTTGGTTCCACAGGTAACTGTATCATGAATAGATTATAAAAATTAAGAAAAAAAAAATTATTAATATGTTAATATATTAATAAATATTTTTATTTTTTATTTTTTTTTATTATCTATTGATGATACAGTTACATGTGCTTCGTTCACAAGACTGGATTGTATTTTACAGATCTTCAAGAAGTCAATATAATTGGTCTTATTTCAGCTATCATGGTATGCACTACATGGATATATGACGTTTACTCGGAATGATACAAACATCGTTGTAAGCTGCATAGGTGGCTGTGGTATTTGTTAACCGTCCGGGGATATTGTTTTACAATTGAATCCATCTGAAGGTCAGCACTAACATTTGATCTAATCCTCAATTAGATGTATCCTTGTATAATTCTGTCTGTTGTTTTGTTGTCGACGAAATTATCAGCTGCACAATGTATGACTTGTTATAAAAGCATAGACGTCTAGATTCTAATAAATGCGTATAAATATGTTTATAACAATTAATAAATACATGTTTGCCTTCAAACTATTACACCAGTAAGAGCATAAGCGGCTGTTATAACAATAACAGCAATAGAAATATCATTAGGAACAATAACAGCAGCACCAACATCAACAACAACAGTAGCATCATCATTAGCGGGAGAAGCGACAGAGAAAACACATCATCACCGCAATAACAACAAATGTCGGATACAATACCAAAATCAGCTGAAGCACCAACACTCACCATCGCCTACTTCACCTGATCAATAAAAGTAACAATATCATCATTAGCAACAGCAACCACTATCACCACCACAACAACACCAACTTGTACTTCCAACATGCCACCTATAGCATCTCGATTATGCTGGATGAATATGCGGGTTGTCGCAATGACACTTATTATATTATCAACGACTAGACGGAAAATTATTTTGGCAAGCCTATTGGAGAGTTCATCTTTAACTTAAAATGTGAAATCGATTCAATATAAAAAAGTTCTTTCCTTTTCAGTACTTGATCTGAATGAAGCGACACTATTATGCGAGGAGTGATTATATCCTAAAGGGTTGGGCTTTTATGCCATACAGGGGGCGGGGCGTAAAGAGGTGCGGTAACTAGAGAAAGATTTGAAGTTGCCTCGAATTCTTTTCAAATGAGCTTTTGGAAGTGGTCCTAGACGCTCTAGATATTTGTCTGTCATTTTTTAAAACAATATTTTGATTCTGTATATATGACGCCACTACAATATAACAGGTGATGGAAATGTGGCATCAAGCCCGTCAGAATTTACATACAATAGCCCCGCCCTATTCTAAATCCACACCAGTCCTAAAAGGAAGATATTGGCGTTCTAGGAAAGAAGAATACAGTCAAGTTTATTTTTATCAATTTTATATGAAACAAAGGACACAAACTATCTTTTATACTCACATTGCCATTAACAAATTGAAATTAATATTGATAGTTACACAGTAAAACTCCCGAAATTCGGACCATATCCAGACTAGACCAAAAGTCTGAGAATTCCGGTTTTCAGAGAACTTAACGATAAATTCTGAAAAAAAAAATGGATTTGAAATATTGTCCGAATCTCAGAGAATTCCTGTTTTCAGCGAGTCTGGTTTCCAGGGCTTTGTGTGCATGTGCTTTTTAGCGTGCACGCCGGGAGACGTCAAGACAACAATCACTGACGAAGACCGTGTGAAACACATGTATATGTGGACGATCTTCCGGCCATCAACATTAGTTCACATAACGTCAACCTTGATATTTAGACCACCTTTGGACAACAAAGGTCTTTTTACGACATACAGGGTATGAATAGTAAAAAATAAGATACAGTTAAATACGCCTTATATACTAGTACTCAAGGGATTTGGCCTGTCTTTGTTGTACATCATACACAGACAGATGATGTTTACAAATTACATTGTTTGCACTACCTTCTTAACACTCAAAATGGAGGCATGCTTTTTGGATGACGTGGAAAAGTGGTGTATTTGGATTTTATCTTTTATGATACGGATATTTAAATGGATTCTGGCTAAATGCCAAGTCAATTTTTATCATGGAGTCGTGTTTCACTACATTGTATATTCATAGTGTTGACATGAAAGTGGACATGACCGGGAAAGTAAATACTCCACTTATCCGAATTTGCACTCGAACAGTCTTCACTAAAACCACAATTTACTGTATATCTTTAATTTTGTACGCTTGTCATTGTTGTATTTGTTCTTTTTAGCTTACCCGGCACTTTTATGTCAAGATGATTTATTGTGGTGGCACTATGTCCGTCGTAAGGCGTTAAAGTCCCATAAGCATATACACTTATTGGTCGTAATAATTTCTATTTGTCCTATAACAGAGGAATCTGGGGCATTTTCCTCGTGTACATACTTTATAGCAAGAAGAAATGTTTCCGAAACCATTATCGTATTTTTTTCAATATCATTGAAATAAATACTATTTATAGAACAGCTGTGTTTTACCGCAGTCAAGTTATGCACACGGCATAAAGTGACGTCACGCGCTCTATATATTTCAAGTTTACAAAAGCAAAATTCACAGTGAAATGAGTGTTTTTAGAAGAAAAGGGGCTTGTTTCGTCGGTAAAAATTATCTTGGGATAATATCAGCAATTGTCTTTTTTTACATATATTTTGTATAGCAAAAAGCTAATGGGGCTTTAACATCTTGCTAAAACAAGATTTCCTCTGAAACCACTGGGAAAATGTATTGAAACTTTTTAGCAGTCATCATTGGATGGTCCGACAAATTAGATGAGATGATCCATGAAGAACTCTATTTGCTACTGCAAACAAAATAGATAAATTAAAAATAGTTCTTAGTATAATAGAGAAGGCTCAGAGCTAATGTTTTTGGCATGTAGAATTTCCGATGGACCTCCATTCCTAAAAATAATGACCCCCAGGTCAACGTTGCCTTCTCATTCTGTAGGGAATATTTTTAAAATTTCTCCTATGAAACCAAAAAGTACAGAACCTAGATATTTGACATGTAACATTGCCTAGTAGACCTCTAACAATTTCATTATGCCCCTGGGGAATAACTGACTCGGCCCTGTTAGTTACTTGATTTAACAATTTATGCTTTTTAACGGACAACTTTAAAAATCATCTTCTCTGAAACCACAAGGCCAAAATCTTAGGTATTTATTAAACAACATTCCCTAGAACACCCCTTCCAAGTTCCTTCTAATTTAGACCCCTTGTCAAAATTAGCACCACCCCAGGGGTCACTTGTTTGTACATATGATTTATTTTTAAAGATTCTAAGAATAAACCAGAAGGGCCAGAGCTTAGATATTTGACATGTAGTATTATCTAGTGGACCTCTAACAAAAAGTTCAAATTATGAACTCCTGGGTTTAACTGACATTGGCCCTTAGAGTCGCTTGATAGTACAAATGAAAATCTTCAAACAATTTTAAAAAAGTAAACTAGAAGGTCCAGAGCTTAGATATTTGGCATGTAGCATTGCGTAGTGGACCTGTACTGAATTTGTTCAGAGACATGCCTCATTGGTTCAAAATGGCCTTGTCCCTGGTAGTCACTTGATTTTGCAAGGCTGCAGTGATTTTAAGGTGAGCGATAGAGGACCATCATGGCTGCCATGTTTAATAATAGAGGTTTTGTTGCAATGTTTTTGTTTTTTAAGGTTGAAAAATCCCAACTATATTAGGATATCGATTATCATAAACGTTTCCGTAAAACCTACCGAAGACGCTCGGCAATTCTCGTATTGTCGGTTAATTTAGAATATGACTTCATTCACATATTAAGACAAGTAATAATCTTGTTTATTGATTACACAAATAGCAACATGAAATAAATTAGTTAACAGAATGAAAACTATCTCAAAGCAATTCAAGCAAAACAAGATTCGAGAGGTAAATTTTATCAATTTCAACGGGACGTTTTTGCTTTTTCTTGCGTATTCAAATTAAGAATGTTTAGTGTGTTTCGCTATATGTGATTATTTTGTGTGTGTTTGAATGAGTTTATACAGTGTGTTTGAATGATTTGATTGTTGTATTGTGTCATATATCTTCGTAGTCTATCATTACATTAAAGTCTACATATTTATTATTTCATCATGAGTTTTGTTTTTTATCCAAACGTAGGTTTTATGTTAGGGACGGTGCATTTTTAGGGAATTTTCGGCAGCAGCACTTTGGGACAAAACCGATAATTTATGTTATGAATATTAATATTGATTCTGGCTACGCCAAGTCAGTTTTTATTGCGACAAAAGGTTCTCCAAATCGTGCACAAATACGATGCCACCGAACACACACATATATATATACATTGTTTATACAGTACATATTTTTTTCATACATAATACGCGAAGTGAGGATGACGTTACAAAACATACATACTTCACAAAGTAAATTTTACATGTCGTAACGCACTATATAATAATTCAAAGCAGACAATTGTATCAACAGAGAATATGAATTAAGATTAGTGAAATAAACATCACATCAATCCAACAGCTCCAACTTAACGACACTCGCGCTGTTTGTGGTTCTCTTTTACTAAATCACGTATTGTCCGTAGCCCACCCACCAAAGATGTCTTAACTCTTTCAGCGCCAATTTACCAACTCGTTCAATTAAAATTGTATTTTACTGACTGTGAATGGCCCGAATGATCGCTTACTGTGTGGGTCAAATATCCAATATGTTTTTTTATTTGTTTGACCAGAACATAATCGTCATGTTTAAGATCCTACTTTCCGCGCTCATCATTAACTTTCTACCAGAATAGTGTAAATGTTTGGTTTTGTTTGTATCGAGTTTTACGCCCCTTTTCAACAGTCAGTCATATGAGGCGGACCGTTATCCTAACCATCGTTCCTGGGAAGAACCAGTACTAGACTCCCATCCTCCGTAAGCAACTGCCTACTTTCTCACGTAAAGAGGCATACTCGGCCCGGTAATGGGTCTCGAACCACGACTCTCCATCAGTGAGAGGTTACAGTGATTTGAAGTCAGCGACATTAACCACTCGACCACGGAGGTAGGTCCTAAATGTTTTGGAACGAAGCATACATACAAAGCACGAACAGTTATCAATATTTTTTTTCTACAAAACTACGCTCTTTTTTCGTCATCATGGTAACTCTCAACTTGAAGATTTATTCTAGCCTAAGTACTGTAATACATCGCCTTGGTCATGTGACCTGACTACATACGCTATGGTATTTAATATTCATACACATGACAATCAGTCCTATACTTTTCGACATATCTCTAACGAGTTATAAACACAAATCACTATAATAATGCAATATTCATAACATTGATATTTCACGGAAAATTTCTTACAGAATGTTTTATACCAATTTGTTTTCTTGTAAAGATGCGATTGCCTGGTTTTAGTTACGTGGAATATACCACATGGTCTTCTTAAAATAGTTTGGATGATTTGCATTAAGTAACGCTTTCAATAAACGTAAACTATTACGCTGTAGTCCTTGGTAACCAAGGGATTAATTAATTAACTTCTCTGACGTACGCTAAATAAATCATCATTGCTATTTGATGATATGTCACATGACACAGAATTATATAAAGATGTCTTCAGATCGGCTCGTACATTATATTACTGAATATGGGCGACCTTGGAACAATTGCTAACTTTCTCAAATACATGTTATATTGACACTGGCAGTTAAAGTGTTGTGTATATAAGTATTATGTCCAGTAACAATGCCAAGTTATAATGTGTATAATGTGTATGACATGGGTCCATGTTACTATACTAAACATAATCAAATATCATGCCTTAGACATCAAATTCATGATACATCAAAAAGTATATACACAAATGCAATCCATTATCAAGGTATACAACTCCAAAATGCATTCTATTTTCAAAATAATAGACTCGTCGTGGTTATGTCCTCTTTTCTCAAACAAGTTACATATCTTAACAATTCAATTTATTTTATGGATAATATACCACAGTCAAGTATATGTCCAACTTCCAAGAAATATTTCAAATAGAACTACCAAAATGTCAAACTCGGAAGAGATCTGATTGCATTGTTTTATTACAACGACCACGAATACAAAGCAGAAAAATGCATAAACGCATGCTTTTAGCATGACTGCTGTTTTACCTTCAAGACTTAGCGGTAATTTAACAAGGGTATATTGCAGTGTGGTTGCATTCATTTGCAATTTATATATTGATCAGTCATGCAGATTATATTGCAATACATAATAGGTCCACATTACAAATATATAGATTTTGAACAAATTGAAATTCATTGTTCAACTTTACATTGCACTAGTAATTGTGTTACATCAGCTATAATATGCAATTTAATATTGGATAGTTGGCTTTTCAATGCATACTTCAATTAATAATAATCCTGCATTCAAGGGAAATATAACGTCCATCAATTTAAATACAGTTTTATAATACCAATTTTTTGTACACTGTTGAATATTTTACCAAATAGTTGTATGTCCTATTCATGTCGGTGTTTTGTGCAGTAATATTTTGGTTTCATTCTGAACCAGAACGTATATATTATGTGGTTAAGAGTCAATATAACACAAACACCACAACGAAACTAGAACTATCACTAAAAGTACCCCCAGATGCGGCCTTAACACAGTTATTGTTTCATTCATTTTACAGAGGGAAACATAATGCATTTTCGTTTTTAGCTCACATGTCACAAAGTGACAGGGTGAGCTTTTCTGATCAGTCTCCGTCCGGCATCGTGCGGTGTGCGTCGTCAAACTTTATATTGTGAACACACTAGGGGTCACATTTTTAGCTCAATTTTAGCAAAACTGGGTCAGAACGTTAATATCGACAAAATCTAGGACGAGTTCGACATTGGGCCATTTTGGGTCAAAAACTAGGTCACCAGGGCCAAATAAGGGAAAACCTTGTGAACACTTTTGAAATCACTGTCTTTATTGGATCTTCATGAAACTTTGTCAGAATGTTTATTTTAATAATATGTATTTCAAGTTTGATAATGGGTCATTTCCGGTGAAAAACTAGGTCACTAGGGCAAATTGCTGGAAAACCTTGTGAACACTCCAGAGGTCACTGTTTTGATTGGATGATCATGAAACCTTATCAGAATGTTTGTCTTCATAATATCTTGGACGAGTTCGAACATGGGTCATCTTGGGTCAAAAACTAGGTCGCTAGGGCAAATCTTATGAAAAACCATGTTAACACTGTAGATTTCACAGTTATAATTGGATCTTCATCACACATTGTCAAATCGTTTGTTTTAATAATATAACGGTCGAGTACAAATATGGGTCATCTGGGGTCAATAACTAGGTCACCAGGACACTGTAGATGTCACGGTTTTGATTGGATCTTCACTTTGTCAGAATTGTCAATACTGGGTCACCAGGTCAAATCTTAGGTAAAAATCTTGTAAAAGCTCCAAATGTCATGGTTTTAATTGGATCTTAGCCAAACCTTGTCAGATTGTTCGTCTTAATGATATTTAGGACAAGTTTAAATGTGGGTCACCTAGGATAAAAAACTAGGTCACGAGGTCAAATCTTAGGAAAACCTTATTAACACTGTAGATGTCAAATTTTGAATGTATCTTCACCAAACCTTGTCAGAATGTTTGTCTTAATGATTTGTAAGACAAATTCGAAAATAGGTCATCTGGGGTCAAAAACTAGGTCACAAGGTCAAATCTTAGAAAAAAACTTGTCTATGCTGTAGTTTTAATGGTTTTGATTGGATCTTCACCAAATTTTGTCAGAATGTTTGTCTTATTTATATGTAGGACAAGTTCTAACATGGGTCATCTGGGGTCAAAAACTAGGTCACCGGTTCAAAACAATGTTTTAATGAGTGAACAGTGATTGTCATGTGGGCGATATAGGGCCATCTTGGCCCTCTTGTTTTAATACCTGCAAAATGTTGCCAAACTAACCTATTTAGAAAGATGACAAAATTCCTATGAACACGTTTAACTATACCCCGGATTTTATATGATAAAGTAATACAAGTACATGTATATTAACTCTGACTTTTTATTATGTTAAGGTTTAGTCTTATTGTAAGTCATTGTTCAAGTTTTGTCTTTGTCCAAGATATCATAGAGATAAACATTCTGACAAGGTTTGAAGATCAAAACTGTGACCTCTTGGGTGTTAACAAAGTTTTCCTGGGATTTGTCATAATATCACGACACACGTTTGAACTTGTTCAACATATCATTGAGACAACCAGTCAAGGCTTGGTGAATATATAATATGTGACCCATAGAGTGTAAATAGTGTTTTCATTTTATTTGACCTATTGAACTAATTTTTGACCCAAAAAGGCTCATGTTCGAACTTGTCCAAGATCATTCTAATGAAGTTTAATGAAGATCCAATCATAATTGTGACCAAAATCTACAGTGTTAGCAACACTAATTGTGTACTACTGACGACGGACGTCGGACATTGATTGATTTTAATTGCTGACAGAGCAATACATGCTCAGGTAAGCTAAAAGGAAAACAAAACACAATTCTCCCAAAATACCACCACACCAAAATTTCACCAATCAAAAAACACTTCCAACAAACAGAAACATACTAAAAGGAAAAACAAATAACAATTTCCCTAGGGGAAACTATCTTGGGATGTCAACAGCAATACCACAGGAAGTTTAGTGAAGTTGATCGGGCGAAAAAATTACAAATAGAAATATTTTGCGATGCCTTATACTTTCACATACCAATTTGAATTCATGTCAAGACTAGAACGATTTAACTTTTCCCGTCGCTCACGTATTCATCCAATCGGAACTCATTGGTGTTTGTTTTCGGACACCATAGGCAGGCCGCCATTTTTTTGTTGTTGTTCACATGCTACTTTTCATCATGACTGACCACCCTGGGAATGCAACGACAGAAACAACCTGTTGGAATATTGACAGGAAACCGCATAACCAAAATTTGTAAACCTACACTTATGTTCGAGGCGTATTTCTCATTTACGGAATGCCCGAGTATTTACAATTGGTATTCATGAATATGAATCTCGCTGTGTTGATATTCCAATCGCAGAGATTCTGGTGAAATATAGAAATTGAAGTAATTAAATATACAGCCAATCAGCGCATCAAATGTAAGAGTTCCATCATAACACGGCATTGTGGGGAATATAAGTCACTCGTCGTCCACGCATGTCTAGAACGATTTCATTCCACAGTGAAGCAACAGGGCTTGAAAACAGAGTAACAAAGAAGGAAATGTGCGGCACACGTAATTATTTTACCTGCCTTTTCGTAGGCTGTGCGGTCAGATACGTGTTCGGAATAAATAGTGAACAGGTATTTGTCCAAGTGAAGACGGGAATCAACTCATGCTTAGACACATATTTGATATCGTCAGACACAGACCATACTGCTATAAGTTGCGGACTGAGTTGTAACCAAGAGGTAAGTAGTACGATCTCTCTCTACTCCAACTTTTACCCCGTATTTGTCACATACTCTTAATTTAAAATAATTTTACACCGAAATAGATAATTTACAGCAAAAAAAAAAGATAATTGTAGATAAACGATTGTTTTATGACATTTTAAAATTACGGCTCGAATACTGTAAGAGAAGCTGCCAAAACATGCCAGAATGTTCTAAACGTTTCTCTCGTCATATCTTAAAAATTTCTTAAATTTCGGACGTAAAATATGAAATGCTCCAAGAGATGAGTGCCACAATTTTGAATGTTCTAGAACGATAAAATTTTAGAACGTTAAAAAATTTCGGATAGAAAATAATAGAATGCTCCAAGACATTAGAATGTTCTGAACTTTTCTCTCGTCATTTTTAGAACAATCAACATAATACATAAATGATTGTTATTAATGATTACGTAAAAAGAAATAAGCGTCGTGCATACGGTCACCTGACCGGAGAGATTAGTGATGTAATAAAATTTTCCCTTTTCAATTTTTTTTTTTATCTAAACACAACTTTTGTACTTTGGAGGTACGATCCGTCATTAAATATGTTCGCACCTTTGTTTTACTGCTCATTTTTTCTATTCTGATTTCAGCATTTTTCGTACACGTACTGTTATGTTTATCCTTGAGCTTCCCTGTCAGGTCGTTGCCTAATTGTTACCAATCCAGATAATAAAATTTGGAAACGGTGTATAATCTAAATAATAGATCGAATAATAATCAATATGAAATTAATCGAATAAATTGCATTTGCTATAATTATCTTCAAAACACCACCAATTTATGTTAGCGATAAACAAATGCATATGAAACAAAGTGTATGTACAAACAAACGTTACGACCCTCCTTCTTAATTCATAACACAAAGGGCAGATATCGTGTTTTAAGTCACGAAAACTTAATACGGATAAAACTAGATCTTAAGACAACCCATCCCTAGAGGCAGAGCTTAAAGTTGATAATTTTGTTAGGAAATTTGCTTAGGACCGATTCACCATTTTACACGTGGTAAACATTGATACACTAGCACTCAATGCTCTATCCAAAGTCTGAGAAGCCAGGTCAGAAGGCAAACATTTTGACTCCTTTGTTTTTATATGAACGTACTGCGATTTCACCAATTTTTGGTGAACATTTAATTTTAAATTCTAAACCCACAATACATGTATTAATTATCCGCAAACAAAATGTTCTTAATATGACGAACGAATTAGAAAAAATGTGTCTATTGACATCTGACTTTTGGGATACTCGGGGCTAGTTGGTACTTAGTGTGGGGCTACTTGATACGAATGACAATTGTTTCATTCATATGGGCTTTTTTAAAATTGTGTGCCTTTAAAATATAAGATGTATAAAAAGAGGTGTTCAGGATTGCATTCTAGATATTGCCATTCTTTTGTACATCCACTAGTATACCCACAGGTGAATTTTTAAAAACTTTCACCATCAGTTAAGAGATTTACGGCCATTTTGGTTCCTCTATCCCCAACGTAAAATAGTACCTTAAAATCTAATGAAGACACGTACCTGTATGAAAATTTGATATACCTCTATAACAGATGACGCAATAAATGCAAAAATGTGTATAAGTCTCAGGTAAACCAATATTTGGTCAATCAAAAGTATAAATATGATGTTTGGAACTACTATGTTGTAGAAAAAAATGAAAAATACAACCCACTCCTTTTATGATTTAGTGAAGAATTTTGCTTATTACCAAAAAATTATCACTTAGACAAAAACTAAAGCGGGACAACACCTGAATTTTTCTCAAATTAACTACTGTGTGTGTATAATGTCTATAGCGAATTTTAAAAAGTTTCACTATCTGGTTTTGAAAAGATGAGTGTCAGAAATCCATGGTTACTTGATTTTCATTAATTAACGATGTATAAATTCCTATAATCTAAAAAAATATTTTGGAATATAATTATGTTTTCCTTCATATTACTGTGTTAATTTATGTTCTAAGTACAAAACATTACCTGAAAACTAAAAAGAAGGAGAAAAATTTTGGTCCCAGTGGGGTTTGAACTCTTGGCCCTCAAGGAATTTGTCAATTGTACATAAAATGATGAAATTGAGTACTCTTCAAAATGGAGGTAATGCATTATACATCTAATACCGTGATATTCGTAAGTCTCTGATGCTATCCTTGTGTTAAATAACCAATTGTAAAAGTCATGCAAAATTAAATTAATAAATGAATTTATTCTTAACTTCAATAGTCACGTTTTTGCATAGTCTTATTGCACATTTTATCACATAATTGTTTGATAATTTGTCATCCATTTGCCCCTGTGAAATCAATTCACAATTACAACATTATCATACCGAAATGTTAGTATAATATTGAAAGAAAACAATTATGTTGGGGATATGTATACCCCTGGCCCTTGATACATACATGTCAGTATACTTAGTAGCTAAAATCATCAACATCAGACTCGCAATTCTGACTAGCATAAGCACACCCTTTAGATACATTTGTGCATTCGACATATGCTAAATATCATGAAAATTGAAATCAGAATAAAAAAGATAGATAGAATATTTTATTCCTCCTAATTCGGAGAGCATTTTACATACTTATCAAGCAGTCTGTAATCAACAAAATAGAAATTATACATTTTTTAGTAAAAAGGAACTAGAAGTAAAAACTATTTAAGCATAAAAAGTAATCGTGTACGTTTATATAGACACAAAACAATGTATAGCCCAAGAAAATCATTTAATTTAACTTTTATTGTGATTAAATTAACACGGGGGCTAGTTGATACATTGTATCAAATAGCCCCAGTGCACGTGTATCAATTAGCCCCATGCTGCCCTGTTTTAAAAGTGGACTCGTCTATGATACCTCGATGAAGACTGTTCTAAATTACCCTCCTGTAATCACTACCAACAGATTATATTTTAAGCAGGACCTAACACATGTAGCAAATTCATTATAGTAAACGTTCAGTTACAGATAATACAAAATACACAAAAATTACTTACGTTGTTAAAAATCATTCAAGTGGACTTTAGTAAAATAGTTTTTGTCATAGAACGTTGGTGTTCACAGCAAAATTGCCGCAGTATAATACTGTTTTTAAAAAATATGTGAAATGGCATCATTCGTTACGTGATACATTATAATGTGTCTTGTACCATCTAGCCCCGTGTATCAACTAGCCCCGGTCTCCCCTACTTATCCTTTTTTCTGAAAATCAACTTATTTACGTACCCTAGAAACCATCGGATTTCACTTCATCACGTATTGTACATTGTGTAAAACTTGGCTTGTTTTCAATTTATTGAAACGTAAAAGATTAAGAATTTTGATTGTCTATTGCATTAATTTGTCGAAATTCGTTCTGTACATGCGACGACGTTGATTTGACAGTTTGTTGTTTATTATTGCTTGCTTAAAATTCCACACCGGGTGTCGTTTTTTATTAAAAATAAATATTGTCATTTTATTTGAAAATGGGTTTTAAAGCAGTTTTCTGTGTTTTGTAGCGGAAAGTTTTATTTAGGGAATTTTGATAATTTTCATTGTTTATCTATACAGAGATGTATAATATAACTGTATTATACGTCTCTGATCTATATGACAAAATTATTGGCGGGATTCATGATCAGTCTACGGAACTTCTTCAAAGTCAAATATCTTATCAGCGAAGCACGTTATCAAAGATCTGAGGCAAGATTCCCTGCATTATACATACATAGTCATTTTAAGGCTATTTATTGTAATATATTCCTATATACTGAGTAGTTATCGCAGTTAAAAAAACATGTAATTTACGTGTGGCATTGGTTTATAGAAGACCAACCAAATATAATATGTGTTTCAAATCACTTGCAATGGAATTTTTACAGTGGGTTTATTTAAGTGTATAGTTATGGTTTAGTTTTTAAATCTATAAATTGATAAAACGTGATATGACCATACACAAATTTACGGTACATTAAGCAAATCTACGAAATTTGTTTCTGTGAAATTAAATGGAACCACAGAATATATCTATTAAGTCCTTCGAACTATAATGAAGACATACATTATCCAATAGATATGCTCAAACCTTAACCAATGAAGTAGTTTTGATGATTATTTCAAATGTTAAACTACACGATATGTTTTCGATTTAATATGATCAATAAACTCGATTTTCATGCTTTCACTGGATATGTGTATGCTATGGAAGTAATCACTAGCCGCCATCGCAGTGAGTTCGGTTCGCGCATGGGGCCAAATTTCAGGAAGTTGTTCATCTAGCTTATGGACAGTCACTGGTTTTATCCAGGTGTATGCCTGGGGCCATCCATCACCGTTAAAGCTGAAAAAATCCAAATTAACATAGCTGTTGATGCGACGATAGAGCAGACAGTAGAGAAAAAGAGTATGTGATGATGTTTTAGATGAGAAGTGTGCAAGGACCGTAAATGAAGGTAACTGTCCGCCGTGGCTTAATTTTCATGGTTTCGTTCCAGGCAGTTTGTAAATCGTACGTATTCGCAACAGATACGTTCACCTGCTCCTTATACAGCAAATACTTGACCAGTGACGTAGCTCCTGATGTAACGAAGCTATATTATGTTCGACAAGATGCAGCCGAGAAATATGGTATGTATGATATACCACCAATGTTATCCCTATACCAAGCCCTTCTTAAATGGATGTGTTGAAAAATAGATGTACACGTATAATTTTATTGTATGTGTACATGCTTATTAAATCTAGGCTCTGGCTAGGGCCCCATAGGAAATAAGCATGTACACATGCTCTGTTTTATTAACTACTCTAGATAATATAACGACTCAAATATTTGAATGTATTCAGCGATCTGTCACATCAATTAATACATGAAAACTATCATAAAACACCACAGTTTTAGTCCAAAACTGTAGTCTTAGTTTACTGCTCCTCAGCCATTAACTAAGACAATTTGAATAATTATTGCTTGTTTTTTAAAGTCCCCTCAACGTGTAAAGATGTTAAGGATGTTGGACATACGACGGATGGAGAATATTGGCTTTATCCTAAGGCTTGGAATACGAGCCTCGGAAGAATAAAAATATACTGCCATGAACTTGGAACAGAAACACCTTCGGAATTTGTGTCATGTATGGTTCTATGATATATGTTTTTACACCATTTAAGAGATACCATTATCTTGAGCGACTGCTTACAATTAATATAAAAAAGAACAAAAAATCTTAATGTAATCAGAGCATATTCATTTTCAAAAGCAAAATATGTTACAAAACCAATCTGTGTAAATCTAAACTAAATGCTACAGATTTTATAGATACATCACAAATTATCTTAAAGTTTGTATTTTTACTAATCATTTATGAATGTATTGCAATCATAGGCACTCGATTCCGTGATTTTTATACGTTTACAGACGTTATTCTTCAATTTCATCCATCAAACAACGCAAATCTGTCAAAAGAAAAATCTTCATTTTTCCCTATTTGAGTGTATAAAAAACACCAAGGTAGTGAACTCGATTGACGTGGGTCCCAGCTTTCCTTTTAAAAGCTGTCAAACGTTTAATGTTGGGGCACACTACAACGAAAGCAAGGTTCCCGGAAAGCACGTGCACGTCCGTCTGTCAGAATTAATCTTTGCAAGCTTATAACAAATTATATATACGCGTTGTAATTATTTCGGACGGGTGACACGTGATCTGTACTGAATACGAATTGATACATTTTTCATCACTAGCTTTACTTTTTTATTGATTCTTTTCATCACTAGCTTTATTTTTTTTGTTGATTCTTTTCATCACTAGCTTTACTTTTTTGTTGATTCTTTTCATCACTAGCTTTACTTTTTTGTTGATTCTTTTCATCACACGCTTTACTTTTTTGTTGATTCTTTTCATCACTAGCTTTACTTTTTTGTTGCCAATTTGATTCTTTTCAGTAACACCAGGGACAAATATAATGTTCGAAGGCGGAAGTTCCCCACATAATATAGCAGGAAGTTCAATCGTATTCAACCAAGTCAAAATAGATATAAACGTAAGTTTAATTCATGTATGTTGCCAGACCGAGCGCATGGATCCCTTTGTCGACTTCACTTTTTGAACTAAGATTGTCGCTTTATTTAAAGATGGGTTTGAAAGCGAATTTTTGGTGTATTGTAGCAAAAAAATTATCTAGGGAACCTTGCCTCAGAATTTTGAGACTTGTTTTCGTTTATTTTTTTGCATTATGTAATTGTCAAAGGGGTTCAGGCTACAGAATGACTTTGGAGTCAAATATCTTATGAACGAAGGACGTTACTAAAAATATGAGGTACGGTGTAGTTGTTAAAAATATGTAAATTGCGTGCGGTACTGGTTTATCGAAGACCAAGTGAATATCATATAAGTAACAGTAAATATCATCATCAATACTACGGATTTTTTATTCAACAGTACATCACCGCATTGAACACACTGAAGGTCACTCACATCAAAAAGACCTCGGCACAATGATATACAATTAAAAAACTCGGACCTATAGTTAATCCGATTTTGTACGAGATTCAGATTTTGGTAATTCTAAATAATCTTGCATAAAAAGACTGTAACTATTTTATTATAGCAATATTAATGTTAGAAATGTGAATTAGGATCGATTGAACGATGGGACGGTCGGTTAGTCGTTAAGACGATTTTACGGACGGACGGATGGACTACGAGTTAAGGACGTATCTTTGCGTAGAAGAGATTTTATGCGACTTTTATCATGAAGTTATAACCGTTTCAGACAATGACGATTGATACAACATCTTTGACTTTTGCGAACCCATCCACACCACATACCACTGTGTACTCGGGCTCCTCATATATCAACTATGGTCAGGCGGTTACATGTTGGTTTTTTCCTTCTGATATCCCAGGCACAGCCACAATGGATACGGCTGGAACAGGATTGATCATAAATCCCGATGTAAGTGAAAGTATTATATTTTTTTTCCATTTTACAAAAATCTGATTAAATTAAACTGTTAAATAATTAATGAACACAAAAAAGTCACTATCACCTGGTGTTTGTTTCGTGAATTGTTGCTTTTCCTACGTCGCGTTTTTTTTTCTTCTCCAAATATATCGAGGGTTTAGCGCAACAGTGTCGTAACTCATATTGAAATAAGAACAAGTTACGACAGTGTAGCGCTGAGCCCTCGTTATGTAGTTGAACAATACACATACAGAACTTGAAATATACAGGACCACCTCAGGTTACGCCCTCTTATATATTACGCCCATCTCTAACGAATACAGTTAGACCTGTGAAAAAAAGGCGATCCTTTAGAAAGACAAAACGTGACCTTGACTGAATGTTGCCAATTTTGTTCTAAATAATCAATGATGTTTTTTTAGAAATTGACCTTTATTCACAGGGAGGCCTTTATTCGGAGATGGTCGTTAACCTAGGTTTGACTGTACTTTCTAACATACTTACTTCGGCTTGATAATCTTATTGTTTAATTGGGTCCAAAATACTGTCATAGTAGAAAGTTAACCAGGAAATTTAAAAAAAATGCGTAATGTTGAGTCAATCTTCCTATCAAAATCAGCAGAATCCAACTTGTATCAAAATTGCAATGTAGTCTTATACAACCAGTCACGAAAGTATGGATAAGAGGTGTCAGGTGATTGTTAGTATAGAAAAACCACTGTGTCACTTTAGAATCTTCGCTTCTAAAAATATTACCTGACTCCAACTTTTAACAGTGGGTAGGTATATAGACATTTTTCGGCGTGCTGTCATAATATTGCTTTTGACCTATATTTGTAACCAATGAAAGTGTTTGATACAAATTCTTCCGCTGAAGTAGGTGTTTTCTCATTGGTTAAAAGCATTGTTGTTTTTAGGGCAGAATCAGTAATTATTTGCCTCTGAAAATAATGCAATAATGAAAGCCGAAAAAAACATCAATACAACCACATATCAAATATCAAAAACAAAATTTGAAAGCGGAATTTATATACAGTAAACAGGATAAATATATATAATCCAATTTACCAAAAATAATATGTACATACTTTTACCATTAACTCAAGATTTTTTGTTTATAGCCTTAACTGTCAGTACGCTCGAGAAGGTCACATATAGTTATTTTTTTGGGTTGTACACACGGAAGATCCCACTTGTAATGTGTAAACCATCTTATCTCATTCTGGAGCCTTCATACACTAAATACTTTGTTTTAGTTTTCAGGCCATTTAAATACATGAGATAATTCTACTGTATTAATTTTCTTAGGACTATAATTTTCTACTGTATACACGCCGATTATCTTTTTTAAATTTCTTGTTGGTTTTGATGACATTTTTCTGTACTGAAGACGAAATATGTCATAATCGCCGAACACTTTTCATGAGATTTTGAATGAGTCAGTCGCTTAACTGCAAATCGACATTTATTCAGGATGGTCTGACTTCATGCGTAAATAAATAAATTTTACAAACATTAAACAGAACAGAACAGAATCATACATTTATAATACAGAATATAATTATGCATATGTTGAATACGTTCGTTTCAAACGCACACTCTTTGTCTACTAGACGCACAAAACAAAACTATAAGAAGTTGTATATAATCATTTAATTATAAATTTTTGCCGTGTACGCTTTGTAACTTTCTCATTCATTGGAGGATTTTGTTATAACTTACAACAAATGTAAATCATCATTTCACGATGTGTCGCACGCAACTCCCATGGCTGAAGCTCCAATGTCAAGGTCACACTTGGAGTTTTAAGGTCATAATTATGGTCTTTTTGCCGTGTCAAAAACATCACTCATTATAAATAATCAACTGACCATAAAAGCAATATAATAATATAAGAATTAAGTAAATCTAGCAGACAATTTCTGACAGCAGATTTTGAAACACCTCGGCGTCATATTAGTATATGAGTATAATATATGACTTCCAGCTGTAAATAAATACCATACCATTTTCTTACATTTTTCACTTTGGTTCATAATTTATTGTACGGCGGCAATTAAGGCCGCCGTACTCTCTGGGATGCTTATTTTTAAGTGGCAATGCAAAATCGCAACTTCTTGCGCGAAGCAGATTAGTGACAGTGCCCGAAATATTCCGAAATATCCGCAACGGTCATCACGTGATATAAACAAAACAGAAATAGAGCGAGGTCACGTGTTACTCACACCCAACTATTGTCGCTATTTATAGTCTAAGAACGGAGCGAGCTCGATATCTGCCCATCTGTCAGTAAATGTAGCCGAAACTCTTTATATCAAAGGAATTTGGAAAAATTGTTCGATCTAAATGAACTTCGATGTATAAATTATTAGAGAAATTCGCTGTGTTTATTATCGGTGTGTTGTAATAATCATTAAATCGTGTTATAAGATACGGAACACGGTACTTGTACGTTTCGATGTATTTATTTTAGCAACATGTCGCAAATAAACAAAACATTATAAACATATTCACACAGACTAATTTTATAATCGCGAGCGTGGACACTGACTTGTTTACGCAATTGTCGTTAATTAAATATCGATTTCGGAGCTCAATACAAAAAATGTCCGATCAGGTGAGAAATGATGACTTAATTGGTTCGACATAGACGGTCACTTTATGGTTCGATATAGATCCATGGTCACATTGCAGTTGAAAATCTATGTTTGGGACCGTTATACCAGGTTTTTACGACAACGTACCCTCAGACAACGGAGTATATTATTTTTGGAGACTTTATATAAATATTTTATATGCATTCCAGCAGATATTGCAACGTCTGATACATCGAGGTGATAGTTTCCCCTGATTTTAATTTTAGGGTGGAAACAGGGACTACATCATAGTACCTCGTGAACTGTAGAACCATATGACCAGATTCATGAGATTCATGAAACATCAACGGCTTGTATTTTTGATGGAGTAGATGATTAGTTTCGGGATCAGTTAAGTCAAAATAACAAATTCGTTTGATCTGAAACTTCGCACATCCTGATAAACAAGAGGGCCATGATGGCCCTATAAATGCTCACCAGGAAAAAAGGTCATTTGGAGACGAACATTGTTAAAATATTTCTACACGAGTCCAAGTAAAATCAAGTCAATTTTTACCCTAGGGCCATAATATGAACAAATTTGGAAGAGGTCTGCTAGACAATACTACATACAAAATATCTTAACTCTAGGCCTTGTGGTTTCGGAAAAGATTTTTTAAGTTTTCCTACATACTAGTAAGTCTATATAAATCAAGTGACCCCCGGGACGGGGCCAATTTTGACCCTAAAGCAATAATTTGAACAAACTTGGTAGAGGTCCACTAGACAATGCTACATACGAAATATCTTCGCTCTAGGCCTTGTGGTTTAGGAGAAGAAGATTTTTCAAATTTTCCCATATAAAATAGAATAAACCCCAGGGCAGGGCCAATTTTGACCCCGGGGCCATAATTTGAACAAACTTGGTAGAGGTCCACTAGACAATGCCACATACAAAATATCTAAGCTTTAGGCCTTGCGGTTTCGGAGAAGAAGATTTTTTAAATTTTCCTATATAAGTCTATATAAATCAAGTGACCCCCGGGGCGGGGCCAATTTTGACCCTAGGGCAATAATTTGAACAATCTTGGTAGAGGTCCACTAGACTATGCTACACACTAAATATCAAAGCTCTAGGCACTGTAGTTTTTGACAAGAAGATTTTTTAAATTTCCTATATAAGTCTATGTAAAATCAAGTTACCCCCAGGGCAGGGCCAATTTTGACCCCGGGGCCATAATTTGAACAAACTTGGTAGAGGTCCACTAGAAAATGCCACATACAAAATATCTAAGCTCTAGGCCTTGTGGTTTCGGAGAAGATTTTTTAAATTTTCCTATATAAGTCTATATAAATCAAGTGACCCCCAGGGCGGGGCCAATTTTGACCCTAGGGCAATAATTTGAACAAACTTGGTAGAAGTCCACTAGACTATGCTACACACCAAATATCAAAGCTCTAGGCATTGTAGTTTTTGACAAGAAGATTTTTTAAATTTTCCTATATAAGTCTATATAAATCAAGTGACCCCCAGGGCGGGGCCAATTTTGACCCTAGGGCAATAATTTGAACAAACTTGGTAGAAGTCCACTAGACTATGCTACACACCAAATATCAAAGCTCTAGGCATTGTAGTTTTTGACAAGAAGATTTTTTAAATTTCCTATATAAGTCTATGTAAAATCAAGTTACCCCCGGGGCGGGGTCAATTTTGACCCTAGGGCAATAATTTGAACAAACTTGGTAGATGACCACTAGACAATGCCATATGTCAAATATCTTAGCTCTAGGCCTTGTGGTTTCGGAGAAGAAGATTTTTCAAATCTTCCTATATAAAATAGAATAAACCCCAGGGCAGGGCCAATTTTGACCCCGGGGCCATAATTTGAACAAACTTGGTAGAGGTCCACTAGAAAATGCCACATACAAAATATCTAAGCTCTAGGCCTTGTGGTTTCGGAGAAGAAGATTTTTTAAATTTTCCTATATAAGTCTATATAAATCAAGTGACCCCCAGGGCGGGGCCAATTTTGACCCTAGGGCAATAATTTGAACAAACTTGGTAGAAGTCCACTAGACTATGCTACACACCAAATATCAAAGCTCTAGGCATTGTAGTTTTTGACAAGAAGATTTTTTAAATTTCCTATATAAGTCTATGTAAAATCAAGTTACCCCTGGGGCGGGGCCAATTTTGACCCTAGGGCAATAATTTGAACAAACTTGGTAGATGACCACTAGACAATGCCATATGTCAAATATCTTAGCTCTAGGCCTTGTGGTTTCGGAGAAGAAGATTTTTCAAATTTTCCTATATAAAATAGAATAAACCCCAGGGCAGGGCCAATTTTGACCCCGGGGCCATAATTTGAACAAACTTGGTAGAGGTCCACTAGAAAATGCCACATACAAAATATCTAAGCTCTAGGCCTTGTGGTTTCGGAGAAGAAGATTTTTTAAATTTTCCTATATAAGTCTATATAAATCAAGTGACCCCCAGGGCGGGGCCAATTTTGACCCTAGGGCAATAATTTGAACAAACTTGGTAGAAGTCCACTAGACTATGCTACACACCAAATATCAAAGCTCTAGGCATTGTAGTTTTTGACAAGAAGATTTTTTAAATTTTCCTATATAAGTCTATATAAATCAAGTGACCCCCAGGGTGGGGCCAATTTTGACCCTAGGGCAATAATTTGAACAAACATGGTAGAGGTCCACTAGACTATGCTTCACACCAAATATCAAAGCTCTAGGCATTGTAGTTTTTGACAAGAAGATTTTTTAAATTTCCTATATAAGTCTATATAAAATCAAGTTACCCCGGGGCGGAGCCAATTTTGACCCCAGGGGAATAATTTGAACAAACTTTGTAGAGTTCCATTAGACAATGCTACATACCTAATATCTCAGCTCTAGGCCCTGTGGTTTCGGACAAGAAGATTTTTTAATTTTTTTCTATTTGTTGCCATAGCAACCAGAGTTTTTAATGAAATTTAATTTTTTGAACAATTTTGAAAGGGGACCACCCAAGGATCATTTCAGCAAAGTTTGGTTGCAATCAGAATAGCGGTGTAGGAGGAGATGTTGTTTTAAGTAAAAGTTGACGCCGCTTCACGACGAATGACGCACGATGGACGCAGGGCGATCACAAAAGCTCACTCTGAGCACATTCGTGCTCTGGTGAGCTAAAAATGCTACATAGGCCACATTCTAGTATTGAATTGCCGGATGCGATTTTGCGCCGTACAAACATTTAACTTGTTATAAGACTGGAATACAGATATGAGAGAATATAATACACTTATTTCAGTTATTGTGGTACGCTAAACATGGAACCATGACAACTTTTACTCGGAATGGTTCAAAAATTGTTGTAGGCTGCAGTTATGCTGATCCAGAATGTGGTTTTTGTTATCCGTCCGGGGACATTGTTTTACAATTGAACCCATCAGAAGGTGAGTACAAACTTTTGATCTAATCCTCGACATAAACAAGTATACGAATTATGGAATTATTTCATCAGCAAGTGCTGACTGTCGCTGCAACATAGCTCGTAGTCGTGTGAATTATTGTATAAATATGAATATGAACATAATAAATTATAAATAACACTAACAATAGCATCAGTAACAGCAACCACAGCAACAACAATGGCAGCAACACCATCATCTGGAAGAACCACATTATCACAACACTAATTACAACACATATAGCGTCTATAACACCATCATCAGCAGCATCAACAACAACCACCATCACAACAAGAAAAGTAACATTAGCATCATTAGCAACAGCAACCACCATCATCACCACAACAAGAAAAGTAACATTAGCATCATTAGCAACAGCAACCACCATCACCACAACAAGAAAAGTAACATTAGCATCATTAGCAACAGCAACCACCATCACCATCACAACAAGAAAAGTAACATAAGCATCATTAGCAACAGCAACCACCATCATCACCACAACAAGAAAAGTAACATTAGCATAATTAGCAACAGCAACCCCCATCACCACAACAAGAAAAGTTACATTACCATCATTAGCAACAGCAACAGCAACCACCATCACCACAACAAGAAAAGTAACATTAGCATTATTAGCAACAGCAACAGCAACCCCCATCACCACAACAAGAAAAGTAACATTAGCATAATTAGCAACAGCAACCACCATCATCACCACAACAAGAAAAGAAACATTAGCATCATTAGCAACAGCAACCACCATCACAATCACAACAAGAAAAGTAACATTAGCATCATTAGCAACAGCAACAGCAACCACCATCACCACAACAAGAAAAGTAACATTAGCATAATTAGCAACAGCAACAGCAACCCCCATCACCACAACAAGAAAAGTAACATTAGCATAATTAGCAACAGCAACCACCATCATCACCACAACAAGAAAAGTAACATTAGCATCGTTAGCAACAGCAACCACCATCATCATCACAACAAGAAATGTAACAATAGCATCATTAGCAATAGGAACCACCATCATCATCACAACAAGAAAAGTAACATTAGCATCATTAGCAACAGCAACCACCATCACTATCACAACAAGAAAAGTAACATAAGCATCATTAGCAACAGCAACAGCAACCACCATCACCACAACAAGAAAAGTAACACTAGCATCATTAGCAACAGCAACCACCATCATCATCACAACAAGAAATGTAACAATAGCATCATTAGCAACAGCAACCACCATCATCACCACAACAAGAAAAGTAACATTAGCATCATTAGCAACAGCAACCACCATCATCACCACAACAAGAAAAGTAACATTAGCATCATTAGCAACAGCAACCATCATCATCACCACAACAAGACAAGTAACATTAGCATCATTAGCAACAGCAACCACCATCATCACCACAACAAGAAAAGTAACATTAGCATCATTAGCAACAGCAACCACCATCACCATCACAACAAGAAAAGTAACATTAGCATCATTAGCAACAGCAACCATCATCATCACCACAACAAGACAAGTAACATTAGCATCATTAGCAACAGCAACAGCAACCACCATCACCATCACAACAAGACAAGTAACATTAGCATCATCAGCAACAGCAACCACCATCACAACAAGAAAAGTAACATTAGCATCATTAGCAACAGCAACCACCATCACCGAAACAAGAAAAGTAACATTAGCATAATTAGCAACAGCAACCACCATCATCACCACAACAAGAAAAGTAACATTAGCATCATGAGCAACAGCAACCACCATCATCACCACAACAAGAAAAGTAACATTAGCGTCATTAGCAAAAGGAACCACCATCATCACCACAACAAGAAAAGTAACATTAGCATCATTAGCAACAGCAACCACCATCACAACAAGAAAAGTAACATTAGCATCATTAGCAACAGCAACAGCAACCACCATCACCACAACAAGAAAAGTAACATTAGCATCATTAGCAACAGCAACCACCATCATCATCACAACAAGAAATGTAACAATAGCATCATTAGCAACAGCAACCACCATCATTAACCCAAACAAGAAAAGTAACATTAGCATCATTAGCAACAGCAACAACCATCACCATCACAACAAGAAAAGTAACATTAGCATCATTAGCAACAGCAACCATCATCATCACCACAACAAGACAAGTAACATTAGCATCATTAGCAACAGCAACAGCAACCACCATCACCATCACAACAAGACAAGTAACATTAGCATCATCAGCAACAGCAACCACCATCACCATCACAACAAGAAAAGTAACATTAGCATCATTAGCAACAGCAACCACTATCACCACAACAAGAAAAGTAACATTAGCATAATTAGCAACAGCAACCACCATCATCACCACAACAAGAAAAGTAACATTAGCATCATGAGCAACAGCAACCACCATCATCACCACAACAAGAAAAGTAACATTAGCGTCATTAGCAACAGCAACCACCATCACCATCACAACAAGAAAAGTAACATTAGCATCATTAGCAACAGCAACAGCAACCACCATCACCACAACAAGAAAAGTAACATTAGCATAATTAGCAACAGCAACCACCATCATCACCACAACAAGAAAAGTAACATTAGCATCATGAGCAACAGCAACCACCATCATCACCACAACAAGAAAAGTAACATTAGCATAATTAGCAACAGCAACCACCATCATCACCACAACAAGAAAAGTAACATTAGCATCATGAGCAACAGCAACCACCATCATCACCACAACAAGAAAAGTAACATTAGCATCATTAGCAACAGCAACCACCATCATCACCACAACAAGAAAAGTAACATTAGCATAATTAGCAACAGCAACCACCATCATCATCACAACAAGAAAAGTAACATTAGCATCATTAGCAACAGCAACCACCATCATCACCACAACAAGAAAAGTAACATTAGCATCATTAGCAACAGCAACCACCATCATCACCACAACAAGAAATGTAACAATAGCATCATTAGCAACAGCAACCACCATCATCATCACAACAAGAAAAGTAACATTAGCATCATTAGCAACAGCAACCACCATCATCATCACAACAAGAAAAGTAACATTAGCATCATTAGCAACAGCAACCACCATAATCACCACAACAAGAAAAGTAACATTAGCATCATTAGCAACAGCAACCATCATCATCACCACAACAAGAAAAGTAACATTAGCATCATAAGCAACAGCAACCATCATCATCACCACAACAAGAAAAGTAACAATAGCATCATGAGCAACAGCAACCACCATCACCACAACAAGAAAAGTAACATTAGCATCATTAGCAACAGCAACCACCATCATCACCACAACAAGAAAAGTAACATTAGCATAATTAGCAACAGCAACCACCATCATCACCACAACAAGAAAAGTAACATTAGCATCATTAGCAACAGCAACCACCATCACCACAACAAGAAAAGTAACATTAGCATCATGAGCAACAGCAACCACCATCATCACCACAACAAGAAAAGTAACAATAGCATCATGAGCAACAGCAACCACCATCACCACAACAAGAAAAGTAACAATAACATCATCAGCAACAACAACCACCACCATCACCACAACAAGAAAAGTAACAATAACATCATCAGCAACAGCAACCACCATAATCACCACAACAACAAGAGCAATTTGTACTTCCAACATGCCACTTATAGCACCTCGATTGTGCTTAATAAAAATAGAACTTAACAGATTGTCGCAATGGCTCCTATCTTTTCTATTTCCACACACCTATTTGAGAGGTGGTCTTTAACTTAAAATGTGAAATCGATTCAATATAAAGAAGTTCTTTCCTTTTCAGTGCTTAATCTGAACAAGGCGACACTGTTATGCGAGTGATCACATTCTACAGGGGCGAGATTTTATGACATAGATGGGCGGGGCTTAAACAGGGCGGTAACCAAAGAAGGACTTGGAGCTGCCTCGAATTATTTAAAAGATGCTTATGGAAGTGATCCTACACGCTCTAGATATTTGTCTGTTAAATCTTTTGCAACCTTTTGATTCCATATATGACTCAATTACATTTAAGGGGACTATGGAAATATGCCATCAAGTCAGTCAGAATGTCTATCTACAATGTCTATCTACAATAACCCCGCCCTATTCTAAATCCGCCCCAGTCCTCACAGTAAGACATTAACGATCAAGAAAAGAAGAGTACTAGTTTGATTTTTAAAATTTCATATGGAACAATGAACACAAACTATTTATCACAATCATAATTGTTACCATTAACAATTTGAAATTAATTTAGGTGGTTGTACAGTAAAACCTCTAACAACCGGACCCTTTCAAGAATAGACCATAAATTCGGTTATCTGAGAATTCCGAAAAATCTGAAAAATGGAAGTGAATAATTGTCCAATTTTCAGAGAATTCCGGTTTTCAGGGAGTCTAGTTTTAAGGGCTTTGTGTATATGTGTTTTTTTTTCAGGGAGTCTAGTTTTAAGGGCTTTGTGTATATGTGTTTTTGAGCGTGCACATCATGAGACGTTAAGATTCGGTAAAGAACTACTGATAATGATTGTGTGAAACATATGCACATGAAGACGATCTTTCACCTAGAAAAGTGTAACCATCAACATTATTTAAGCTATAAAAATATATGCAAAAAAACAAGCAATTGCTGATATTATCCCAAGATAATCATTACCGACGAAACGAGCCCTATTTCTTCTTAAAACATTCATTTCGCTGTGAATTTTGCTTTTGTAAACTTGAAATATATAGAGCGCGTGACGTCACTTTATGCTGTTACATAATATGACTGCGGGAAAACACAGCTGTTCTATGAATAGTATTTTTTCAATGTTATTGAAAAAATATGATAATGGTTCGGAAACATTTTTTCTTGCTATAAAGTATGCACGGGAGGAAAATGCCCCAGATATATGACAAATAGAAACTATTTAACGACCGATGAATTTATATGCTTATGGGACTATAAATGTCATGATTTTATAAAACTAATTTCTGCTTATGGAATATTTATTGAATATGAGATTATATACCTATCATGGATCTGAATTATGGTTATATGCTACTTTGATATTTTTTTGTCTTTATAATCATGCACAACTGTATTCTGGAAAAAAAACTACAAAAAAAACAAAAAAACATTAGTTCATGTAATGTCAACCTTGCTATTAATACCTTTGGAGAAAGAAGGTTTTTATATTGAAGTGGTACTATCATAAAAGTTAGTTTTGGTTCCACATGTGTTGATTCTTACACAACTCATTTGAGTACAGTCAACGTGGTGATAGCGGCAACCTCTAAATAAAGGACACCATGTGAATAAAGGCCATCCGAAGTCAATGATTACAACTAATACAAAAGTAAATTTGACTCTTTGATATAAATTCTGAAGAGAATGAAGCTTGTTTTGCTAAGCCTTGAGGCTAGAATTGTAGTCATGGAAATATTACCACATCTGGTTCAGAAAAACTACTGGAGTTAAAGAATGTACAAAGTTTAGAAACTCATTTTGCTCATGGACTTTTAAATATTCATGCGTTGGTCATCAATTCATTAAAAACTGTTCTTGCGGAAATCCAAGTGTAAAATGAATAATGATGGATAGCGTCTATCAGTTTTGACCTCCCATGGCCGTCGCTGGCTCGTCGCGCATGGATTTTGATGCGGTACAATTTTAAAGTATTACATTTTTTGTACATCCGCCATGCAATTGTTAAACTAGTTCCGTTCCATCTTGCAGTGAAAGTCTATGTAAGTTTAGTTTCCATGAGTACTTTCAGTGCTTTGATACTTATTATATGTTAATAAATCAGTGATTTGATATAGGCCCTGTTATTTGCCCTTGGGACAGTCGTATTTGGCCCTCGGCCAAATCACTTATTTATTGACAATTTTATTAAATAACTTTATTACCTGAATAAGTTTCATTTTGAATATTTTGAAACCACATGAATAGCAAATTACTTATACAAGATGGCCAGCATTTCAGCTAAAATCAACATCACTTTTTGGCCCTGCTCTAGCAGCCAATCAAATTGCTTAAAATGCAGGCAAATATCTATATCACTTTTCGGCCTGCTTATTGGAAATGCCAATGCATTATTACGCCAGGCAGTAAACAAGTTACAAGGCTGATAATAAATAGTTATTTAATAAAACTCTTTACATATTTCGCAAGCAGTAGCATATTTAATCCATTCGTTTTTGTGTGTATGTGTACACGTGACTTTTAGAATGATTGATTGCTTTTTTGACAATATTGTTCCCAGCGTGTATTTTATTACCTAGGCTATGTATGAACGTATAAATTATGTTGTATCAGTAAATTTACAGTGGAACACGGTCATGAATTCTAGTAGACCCGACTAATGACGTCATCATATCCATGTTTCTCTGTATTCATTACATTGACATGAAAGAGGGCATGACCAGGAAAAGACTATCCGATATTTGCACTATATCAGACTTCATCGTAACCGTGTTTCACTGTATATCTTTAATTTTGTAGGCTAGCCATAGTTTTTTAGTTTTTTTAATAGTAGAAGTTTTATTACAACGTTATTGGCTTCTTAATGTTGAAGATCCTAACTACATCGAAATCTTTTGGTAATCATCGACGTTTCTGGGAAAGCTTCCGAAGCCGCTCGGCACTTCTACTTCTAGTATTGTCGCTTAATTTAAAATATGACATCATTCACTGATGATCTTGCTATCTGATTAATACAACATAATGCACATGAAATACATTGGTTAACGAAATGAAAACTATCTAAAAGCGTTTACAAGCGATAAAAGAATCAAAAGGTAAACCTTATTAATGTCAAAGGAACGGGTTTTTTTTGTCTTACATAGTCTAAATTAACTATGATTATTGTGTGTTGTTATTTATATACATGTATGTGATTATATTATATATGTGTTTTTCAATGATTTAATTCTTTTATAATTATGACTTCATAGAATTTCCATATTCTGCTTTAGACATTAAAGTTTACATATTTAGTCATGCCTTTACTTTTATTCAAAAAGTATAGTTTAAGATAGTGACGGTTCGTTCTTTAGAGAATTTTCTGTAGTTGTTCTTTGTGACAAAACAAATCATTCATGCTATGGATAGGAAAATCAATTTTGGCTTCGTTAATTAAGCTATTATCACAAAGCACAGGCTCCAACCCATATGTAAATGTGATGCCACACAGACATACATTTTTTGTGTTTATATATTTAAATGAACATCAATATGACAATTATGCGAAGTGTGATATTATGCTAGATGAGACGCCGCATAGACGTGACCGGTTTCGTCTATGTGGTGCTTTTCAATGCATTTACAGGGCCCGTCAACGCTGTGAAAATGCAAACTTGCGCTGCAAAGACGACACCAAAATAGCAAGCTCCTTTTTCTTGCAGTTTTGGAGAATATGTTCCCAAATGTATTTTTCTAACAAATCTATGTGACATATGTACTCCCAGGGTGGTGCATTTTTTATCTTAGAGACAAATTAAGAACAATAATGATAATGATCATAAAAAAGGGGCTTAATGTAATGATATTTAACAAAACAAACCAAAGCAACTATCATATGTTGCAATGAATTGTGCACTTAATAATAATTCCTTAATTTTCAACCACAATTATTGTGCTTGCTGATACTTTTTGCTATTTTTTATAACGTTTAAACTAACTTCTGTAATGTTTGGCTACTAGCCTACTACCGGTCAAGTACTAATGGAGCACTGAGTGCCTAAATCAAGTGCACAACAATTAAACCCAATTGGCTGTTTTAAATGGTGTGATTAAAAAGAAAACTAAGGTGCACAGCTTAAAATGCAAGTTAATATTTATGTAAAGTTTCGTGACTCTGTCTTAAGTAGTAAAGTTGCTAAGCTCGCTGCAAGATACAAACAAAACCAGTTAAGACAAAGTCAAGGGCTAGTTATGCTGTCTATAATGGAGTGATATTAAAACAAAAACCAAGGATTACAATTTCGATTACAAATGAACATTATGTGTGAAGTTTGGTCACTAAATGTTACATTGTTGAGTGGTTACTCTGTCAATAAGATCATATTAAATAAGATAATATTGTGAATAAGATCTCCATTCTGAGTTAGTGACATTGGCTACAACTCTGTCAGCACACAGGTTCACAACTTTGTATTCAACAAACATTCTTGTAAAGGTTTGATACTCACTTCCTAATAATAACAAAAGCAGCTACGCTTGCATAACATATTGGGACGTACGAACGAACAGATGGACAAGAGGAAATCTCACCCCTATAGAGGGAAGGCCCTTAAAACACCGCCGAGGCCAGCACAACAATAAACAACAACATCACCACCACCACCACCACCGCCGTCATCATCATTATCATCATCCTTATCATCATGATCATTGGACTTGTTACATTCTCCGTTTTCTTTTTAAATGCATGATGAATACTGTAGACCTGTCTATGCGGCAAAAATACACACTTGTGCCGCATAAATAGGACGACCAGTCTATGCATTGCACGTCGTCCCATAGACGAAACCAACCTGTCTATGCATTGAAAATCACCGCAAAGACGAAACCGGTCACGTCTATGCAGCGACACGCCTATGCGGTGTCACAATGCTATACATACACAGTTCACAAAATAAGTTATACGATTTATAACATGTGTTATTCGTCCTGACGCACTATACTATAATTTAAAACAGACAAATATACCAACAAAGAATGTGAATTAACATATAATATAATAAAAATCAAATCATTCCAATATTATTGAGCCTCTATAAAAAGCCTGATAATTTGTCGATAATTCAAACGGAAATTTACCTAAAAAATGTCATTTGATTAATTCTGCGGGGACTTTTGAAATAAATGTTGTGCATGATAACATGCATATTAATGCATGTTCAATGTATGAAAACAATTCAATTTGAATAATGCTTCAGAGGAATCACATTACCAGTAAACAGAAGTTATGATTTTTTTGTTTTTAAAACAAGAGTTGATAGGAAAGCAACAAATAGTTTCACATTAGATGTATGCATAATTTTCCAACGAGATGAATAAAACACTATGAAGCGAGCCTCTGGCAAGCTTCATACAGTTTTATTCAATGAGTTCAACATTGCTACTAAAAACAAAAGAGTGACACGTGCGTAATAAGGCTTTTTAATCAGGAGCACAAAAATAGTTCCATTATAAAACATCATAAATAATAAATATGTGAACATATCTAACGAAATAAACAGTGTATTTGCTTACTCAAATTGTTAAAATCAATTCAACATTACTCTAGTGAAGTTATAAATTTTGTTGATGAGTATGAATAAAATATGTGAATCGGCTCATTTACATATTATATGCACGGCCGTGCCATATTGTTTTTACGGCACGGGTATTACGCTGTAGTCCTTGGTAACCAATGGATCATTTGCCTGCTCTGACGCACGCTAAATAAATCATGATTAATAATATCTCACATGACAGAGAATTACATAGAGCTGTCCAGAGATCGGCTCGTATATTGTATTATTAAATATGGGCGACCTTGGAACAATTGCTGTAAATAACAGTTAACTGCCTCAAGTACTTGCTATATTGACACTGGCTGTTAAAATGTTGTGTAAAATATGTCCAGTAACAATGCCTAGTTACAAGGACTTATATACATACATGTATGTATATAAGTCCTTGCTAGTTATAATGTGTATTTGTCATAGGAAATTCATATTTGGGGTTAAAAGTCTTGCCTGTTTCCTAGTAAAAATTAATGATCAAAGGGTCGACCTTACCTAAAAATAGGGTAGATAAGTTGAGATTTTTATTGCTCATGAAAGGTAAAAAGTGGACAAATGGTTAAAAAACAATCGTTAAGGCAGTGTATATGATTTATTTTTCACACTAACCTAACCTGAGACTATCGAGCTTATAATACAGACCAAAGATTGAACTGCAGACTTAGGCACCTAGCGAAAGGAGTTTTCACCTAGGAATGAGACCAAATTAGATAACCAAAACAGGATACAGACATTTGCCCCCCCCCCCAATGAAAAAAATTCTTGACATAAGTATTGTAATATAATTCTATACTTATCAATGTTATTATCATAGGTGTTGAGTCCCAGTAAATATAATGTTGTCGGAAGAGGACGATAATTGATGATACTCAGATGATGATAATGATCAATAACTACAACTTTTGAAATAACAACATTCAAAATATTAACAACAACAATAGAAAGGGTTATTCGTACAGAACAGTTCCACATTATTATTTATATTATTATGATTATACATTATTATTAACTTTGTTTTTGGACAAATATTTATTTAGTATCACTTTTACCTGACCCCTTTCTCCCCTTAAATTATCCAAAGTTTGCAGTAAAATGCACAGGAAGTATGGCCGACCAGAGGCATTGCCAATCAGATTCTTCAGGGATTAATATGAAAGACATTCCATAGACCAAGCATTCCAACCAGTGATTGTCATAATGCAACCCCCTGTTGTGTATGGTAATGCTAAGGACAATAAAGTACAACACATTATGGTCCTTGTGTCATAAATTATGGTCATTACAAATCAATGAAATAAGTCAAGGGATAGAGCTGGGTATCGTCCTTAAAAGCGTATCCCGATATATCACAATATTTCATGCCATATCGCGATACGTATCGCGATATATATAAATGATAAATTTACAGAAACACATTAAAAATTAACTTTTATTTAATGTCTTGGGTAATAATACAGGCTATAGCTGACAGTGTAGTTTCACACTTCAAATGATTTGAACACTGTTGAAACTATTAATGCATGTATAAATATAAATATGTATGCATGCACAGTCAATAATATTACAAGATTGACCAGCATTTAGACATGAATAACACTTTCCCACAATGTATGAACTATTTTTTACTATAATAAACATAAAAGTTCAGTTATTTAAGTTAAACCCGATATATCGGTATGCTGATAAACCGATAAAACCTCCCAGCTCTATCAAGGGAGTATTTAGCTGGTAGACTCAAAATATATCTTAAGTCTTAAATAAATTTGTTTGTTAGGATTATCAATTAACATTACCCAAGTATTGAAAAAAACATGTCTTTTTCAAAAAATAATTTGAAAGTATTTATTTGTATATATCAGAAAAATAACTGAAATTAAATGTATTTGAAAAAAAATGCATTTAAAAGCAATGGTGTAATTACAGTCATACATATTATAACTGCAATAAATTATCACTTATTATTAGTAGCTTCAATTACATTTGTATCTTATCAACTTCTTTAAATATATAAAGTATGTTCATTTGTAAATATTAGAAATGCAAAAGTCAATTTATTTGGTTATTTAACATAACCATGGAGCTATAATTCATTATTATATGTATTGTCTCTGACAAAACATATGTAAGTACATGTATTTTAATTTTTTTTACTGATGTATGTTTCTTTTCTGTTTCTTATCTTTTTTTTGGGTACATAATTCTAACTTTTTGACACATTTTCACACAGGTGCACATCTATTGACAGTGGTCCAGACAGGTAATTGCCTGTGTCATTGGACAAGGTCCATATCAGATTAAATCAGAAATTGCATAAAACTAGTAACCTCCACCTATCTTCCAATCCAGGACCAACATTATACGAAAATAATGAAAATGCAATCATTGCCTTTCAAAAACATACAGCATTTTGTACATACAGAAGGGTTTGTTCTAAATCTAAAAAATAAATGCATTTGCCCTTTCAGACATAGACTCAGGACAGATATCAGCATCAGGAAAGTAGCCTCTAGTTTCCCCTCTATACAATTTGAAATTTATGTTTGAATTTCAAGAATCAAATACCATATGTCCGTTCATACATATTTAATGTAGGCACCTCTTCAATTTATTTCTACAAGTGTTGCTAGCTTTTTCAACTTAAATATAACCAATAATTCTGTTTTATGATTAGAACTACCTAAGTAAATTCAATGGAGATAATTTTTCATTTTTATACATTTTTGATAAAACACAGTTCACTCCAAAGTTCTTTCTTTAGGGGAGACTACCACAATAACAAATGCACACTTACAAAGTGCTTAATGTACCTCCCTTACCAAAAATTCTTCAATAATATAAGACAGTATGGTAAATCATCTTTAATAACTTCGATATATCATCATAGATTGTATTTTAATTGTTAAAGTTTAATATATCATATCTGTTGCCAAACAATTTTCAATATCATATTACGAATCAAATATCAAATAATGAAATATTAAATGTAAAATAACCATTATTAAAATTTTAACTTGTCATTATATATAGAAAGTTTTTCTTATATCTTTTTCTTTATTTAATGTCTATTTCAGGAATTATGATCTCTCCTATCTTATTTTTAATATACAGGCATGCGCACCGAGTGAGTGATGGCTAAGGAAAGCTACCATTCAGTTTCCAAAAAGTAGGGCTGTTGAAATTGTACAAGATGAACTCAGACTCTGGAAGATAAACAACGCCAACTTAATACACTTACTATCTGCAGACAAACAACTTTTACAATAGTATGATATTTTATCTTTGGTCCGTACCGACAAAGCAACTTCACCGACTTCTTCAGTGAAAAGACCAGGAAGAAAAAAGTAAACAAAGACATAATTATTTGAATGTAGGTGTATACAATTATAGGCGAAGGAAGAAAAATACTCCATTGACATAAGAGGTCTATTGTTCAGTTGATTGATATAGTTAATTATTTGGCTAACATTTGGTACATGGATTGTTAAGGTCAGTGAAAAAATATTAGAGAAGAGTACATAACGGCAACGAGTCTATTTTTTGCATATAGAATGCATTTGGAGACGTATTCCAAGTGATAGTGTATTGTGTATATTATTTTGGGTGGATCATGAACTTGATTTCAATCAATAGGTTTTATTTGAATCATGTTTAGCAGCATCATGGTCCCGTGCCGAACTCCTGTGTTACGTAGCCTCTGGGTACCAATTATCGACAATTTTTGCAACATTTTAGTGCCACACAATTTCCAAAAGGCACATTGAAATAAACCATCTCGACATAAATACAGACTAACCTTTGACCTTTCAACTTAATGCAATAAATTCATGAAATCAACACTTGTAAACTTGTGACGTCACTGGATTGTATGGATACTTAATCGCAAGTCAGAACAATTTTCGGAACCAATTATCGACAATAACGTTGTTTGGCAATGTGAAACTGGCAATGTAGTCTACATATTGAACAAACTGTGAATGACGTGTCAAATTAATGAGGAACATATATTTAACAGTTGTTAATTGTATATAACAAAATTGGACCGTGGAAAACCAAATCACTTGAAAACAGAACAGACAAATGGTATGTCACACTTCTTCACAGAAGCCACATATGTGACATAACCAGTATATTTAGTTGCCATAAGACAATGTCTACCATTGCCTGGTTTTCTAGTGTTTTGATGATCTAAATAACAAAACTAAACAACAAGGCATATTTTACATACTTATTGATAAGCCTAAATTGATTAATTTCAGGAACAATGTTATTTAATCCGGTTTTCTTTAGAAACAAGCTCTGACAACCAATTCCCTGGGAACCAGTAGATCTATGTTTACATTTTTGACAGTTCCTGAATCATTATTAATTATACATACTATAAAAAAATGTGCTGAATAACACGTACAACGTATCCATACACATTTGTGATATTTCACTATCAAATACTGAGCAAATATTACATTTTTTAATACGCATTTTGATTTTTTCCAAAATATCGTCTGCTCTGCTGCGTTTGAAAATGAAAGCGAGGCTCATGATTTGGCATCGGGTCATTTTAAAATCTTGCTTTCTTTAACACTCAGCAAGCATCGATCATAATTCAAATACCGACGTGCAATGCCAAATTTATACCAAATATATATTTTTGTCGATAATTGGTACCCTGAAGCTAGATAAATTTCAATAATATCGTAGGATAATTCATTGCAAAAAATGAATAAGATAAATAATTCAGAGAAAATCATCAAAATAAATTACAAACCTCCTGAGTCAGTTGACAATGGCGTACGTGTTTCAATAATGATATCATTTGATGACATTTGCAAACATTTTAAACGCAGCTTGCGTTTCTGATTCAGCATGAAACATAAATGTAAATAAAGGGAGGCAACCTTGGGCTTATAGGATAAAAACAAACGTTTCGTACGGTTCCGGAAAACACCTCAGTCTAGTATACCTACCCTTATCCATATGTTGGAATGAACCTTTGTTCAAGATCACATGATTATGGACTGTATGATCACTAGACTACAATAAAAATACGCAATACATGCATAATGACGGAGTAAGGTTACTATCACCCTATAGGAATTAAAATGTTGCCTTCTTTTTTACCATAATATTACCATACTCAATATGCTTTAATTGTCTGTTCAATTTGAAATGTTATTTTTTTAGTATCATTTCTTTTTACACCACATGTAAATAGTTAATTTGAAATATTTATGGTCAAAAATAATTTTAAATGTTCAACATGGTTATTTATTCTAGCCAGGGATGCTATATTACATGAAATATAGCATCCCTGTTCTGGCCTATATACGTACTGTAATACATTGCTTTAGTCATGTGACCTGACTACATACGCTATGGTAATTAATATTCATACACATGGCAGCCAGTCATATACTCTTCGACATGTCATGGTTTATAAACGCAAAACACTATAATAATGTAATATTCATAACATTGATATTTCAAGGGAAATGCCTTACAGTATGTTTTATATCAATTTGTTTTCTTGTAAAGATGTGATTGGCTGGTTTAGTCAAGTACGTGGAATATACCACATGGTCTTCTTTGACTTGTTTGGATGATTTGCAATTTGTAACGCTTTCAATAAGCTGTAGTCCTTGGTAACAATGCAAGGGGTCATTTACCTGCTCTGAAGTACGCTAAATAAATCATTTATAATATGTCACATGACACAGAATTACATAAAGATGCCGTCAGATATCTAGATTTATTTTGGCTTTTGAAAGGGTGCGGAGAGGGTGATGAAACATATAAGAATTTCTAAGTGAATGTACCGTACCTTGGGCCTAATAAAACTCGAAAGTCGAGGGGAAACGATCGACTTTGTGTGGAGAAACCAGAAACTAGGGAACACTTCCTCGCGGAATGTACAGCTTTGAATAAAACTTGAATACAATATAACAAAAGACTCTCTAAATTCACAAATCTTCTCACTCAATGACATAAAAACATTAGACAATGCCTCATACACAAAGATGTTACTTGATTGCACACTCTCTGATTTATCAGTCATAACAAATCGTACAAACTTTAATATTGAACTCGTTGAGCTATACTCTTGAGAATTAATTCAGAATCTGCATCAATTAAGACTAAGATTACTTAAATCTCAGACATAAAATTATGGTCGGTCCGCATGTGTATGTATGCAAGCAATCTCGAAGATCAATTAACGTAAATGTCATTTATAGATTAATGTATAAACCCTGTGAATAGTGCATAAATAATGATTATTGTGTGTGATACAAACATGAAATACCTATGGATATATTCACTGTGAAGAAGATCCTACATATAAACCCTGAAGCCCATATCAGCAAGATCTCTTGGATTCTCCGAAAAGTCAGCGGAGGAAACTACTAGAATACAAAGTATGGTCTTTATTGACATTTTGTCGGGCGTAATTTTGTTCCAAATAGTCAATGATGGTTTTTATAAGAATGGCGTTTATTCAGAAGTGGCCGCAAACATACGTTTGACCGTACATGCATAGTTATGTATATAACTTTTATAATGTATTTGATCTTATTTCAAATTAACAATTCACTTGTGGTACAAAAAGCGAGGATGATAAAAACAATTACATTTTTAATTTAAACAAGTAGTGGATTGAAAACTAGTACGGTATATATTTTTGTATAATACATTTATTATGGTTGAAAAAATCATGCAACGCATGAATTCCTATAGATAGTTACTTAATCCGTCATTTGCATGTATTGCGTATTTTTATTGTAGTCTACTGACCATGCAGTCCATAAGATCAAATTAATATCGTTTGAACGCGAACAAGGGTTCATTCCATCGTATGATTAAGGGAGGTAAACAGACTGAGGTGTTTTTCCGGAACTGTACGAAAGGTTTGTTTTTATCCTATAAGCCCAAGGTTGTCTCCCTTTATCAACAATTTATGCTTCCGGTTGAATCAGAGACGCAAATAGCGTTAGCTAATTTTTTTGCAGATATCATTGAATGATATCATTACTGAAGCACACCCGCCATTGTCAACTGACTCGGAAGGTTTGTTATTACTTTTGATGATTTTCTCTGAAGTCTCTACCCATTTGCAATAAATTGTGATCGTTTAGGACGTGCAAATTTATCTTCGTAGCGGCATGTTCAAATAGAAAATAAACATGGATTCATAGTTGTTTTGATGTGAAATTAATTTTAAGCTCTCTATTCATGTAATCACTTCCATATTTTGGAATTATTTGGAATGTGATTTGAACTAATATGAAAATAGGCTAAGTCTATCGTACACGTAAGTCGAGCACTGTTTGGAAAGGAACGACAACTCTGGGTAGAGATTGGTCGAGCACCTTCCGTAAAACAAAAAGTGAGGTCATTCTACTTCCTGTCAAGCATCTGTGCACAGACTTTATGCAGACGCTTTTCATACAGTTAACCAAAAGCATTCGTATTTTCTAAATAAAGTTTGTTTTTTTAAAAGCTACAAACATTTTGCTTCTTTTTCTTGTAAACTTAACGGTGGTGTTGAACAATCGATTGTAACTGCATAAAGATCAACCAAATCACTATTATAAGTTTGTGGTTGTCGGCAGAAAGGATCTAACTAAGAGTAAACACTGTTAATTTGATGAAAATCCGTCAAATATGTCCAAAAACAGCTATAAGTTCGACCAAATAACCCCAAAATTGAAACATGTAAATCTGGCGGTTCCCTCAGAGTTTATAAATACCAACGATTATTGGTCGATTTTTCACAGTTTAACGCAATAACGGCAGTAAACTCAACATACTTTAGTCAGAGGCAATGTCTTCCTTCGAAATATGATGGACTCCAGTCACAACTGAGCGATTAACGTCAGAAAATAACAAAATATCGCTGGACACAACTGTTTTGACAACACATGGGAATCCAAGTACTAAATTTAGACCACGCTAGGCCGTACTGAATAAATACCGCTTGCTGATTGGCTACAACTGTCTTTCATTAATATTTTAACCAATCAGACGACAGGGATTATTTGCATCATTTTGCTGCTGTCAACATATTTCCACGGCATTCAAAACAGTCGTGTGTCCAGCGATATTTTTTTTTCCAACGAATCTTGCCTCAAAGATACGTGGGTCAAGGTTGAACATGGGTCAGCCGGGGTAAAAAACTGGGTCACCAGGTCAAATATTAGGTAAAAATCTTGTAAAAGCTCTAAATGTCATGGTTTTTATTGGATCTTGGCCAAACCTTGTCAGATTGTTTTTCTAAATGATATTGAGGACAAGTTCAATAATGGGTCACCTAGGGTAAAATACTAGGTCACGAGGTCAAATCTTAGGAAAACCTTATTAACACTGTAGATGTCAAATTTGGATTGTATCTTCACCAAACCTTGTCAGAATGTTTGTTTTAATGATATGTAAGACAAATTCGAACATAGGTTGTCTGGGGTCAAAAACTAGGTCAGGAGGTCAAATCTTAGGAAAACCTTGTCTGTGCTGTAGTTTTCATGGTTTTGATTGGATCTTCACCAAATTTTGTCTGAATGTTTGTCTTATTTATATGTAGGACAAGTTTTAACATGGGTAATCTTGGGTCAAAAACTAGGTCACCAGTTCAAAACAATGTTTTGATGAGTGAACAGTTAGTGATTGTCATGTGAGCGATATAGGGCCATCTTGGCCCTCTCGTTCTCAATAGAATATTTATAACTGGTCTTGTATTATGTTCCTTTTTTCAGTAAACAAGGCATAGTTATGGCAACAGAGGAATATTACAAGAAACTTATTGGTAACAAACTGAATAGTGATAAAATAAAACTCTGGGAGCCTCCTTATACAGATGTGGATGGAACTGTTGGTAATATTCCAGAGGTATGAACATTTTTACTTTTATTATTAGTAATATTTACCTTATGGAATGAATATTATAAATATCATTATGTTTTGATGTTGTTGCTTTTTCAACTTTGCCCTGCTTTCCTGGTCGAAAACATAATATTGAAATGAAATCAGTGTTTCTAGACTATTTTGTTATCTTCGCTTAGGTTCTTAAATTCCTCAAAGCAAAACAATCTTCCTTTTACCTCAGAATGATTTCATTATTGCAAAAATATTTATAGTTTGAATAATATTTAATATTACTGTGTTATTAAAATGTAGCACTTTTACATTGGAAACGGAGGCGTGGTATGATAAAGATATTTGATTGATGAAAGTTGTTGTTGATGAACTATATTCAGGAGTTGGTAAATAGATATGCACAAGAAACCGGTTTGCCCCAGTCCGATGTCACAGATATTTTATCAAGTCTAAGATCTCATGCTCTTCAAAAATTGGCTGAAAGAGAGAAATTCAAAACATCTGGATTAGCAACTTTGAAGATAAAAATATCTGGACTTCCAGAAAAACAGGTACATTTGCATTATTTTCCCCCAAATTTAAAGAAAAGGCCCCTTCCCCTACATGTGGAAAAAAGCCCCGTAATTGGACAGCTTCCTTATATGTTTAATTTATCTGATCCAGATGGGATTAGAACTTTCAATGGTGAGGGTTGAGACCAGAACCACTTGACCGGTCAGGGCATGCGTCTTAACTCAGAAACCAGATACTGTAGAACTGGTTTTATTCGCATTAGTTTTATTTTCGCTAATATTCGCGAAACGCTTACCTCTCAAATTCACAAACGTCGCAAATAAATGCTGAGTTTTATATGTTCAAAAATGAGTATGTCGAAAATACGCAACTTAATTCTGTAATAGTATTTTATCGTAGAATGATCAGTTTAGTTAATCTGCTGAACTTGAAAGCAATATATTAACAATAAGCATGTACCTTTTTTATAATTTTGGACATCGTTTGAACATACTAGTAACAGTTTTTCACACTTACATACTGTTTGTAAAACATAACTTTCACAACAATCCCAAACTATTATCAATCTATTGTTATTATACTTTATTAGATATAAAACACTGAATCACAACTTAAATGTCTAATAGATCAGGTGTGACACACGCAACGACAGCGCCTTTGTTTGCACTTTAATTCTGCCTGACAACATCGCGAATTCATAAATACGCGAATATAGAAACCAGCTGACCTCGCAAAATTAAAGTGTTCTACAGTGATGAAATTCTGTTAAAGGCACTTCCTGCTACTTATTTGAATTGTTTTGCATTTATAGAATGTCAAATTGGCTCAAATATTACTTGCATGAATTATGAATGACTTAGTACTCTTTAGTATGAAATATTTGTATTATATAATTAGAAGTATTGTGTGATTTTATAAACATGTCTAAGCTGAATAATTGTAACGGTCGCTGAATGCGATTATTTTTAGCTTTGTACCACTGTTGATAGTTTCTGTTTGTTATACTGCTAGGAGTATAGACTTGAACCGGTTTAACGAAGATTATCGTATAACATTCAACAGTTATCGAAGCTAAAAGTAAATGCTAGCATTTACCACAAAATTATTCAGCTTTGACAGGTTTATAAAATCGCACAATACTTCTGATTATATAAGACTTACAGTAAAATCCCGATTATCCGAAGTTGTCGGGACTTAAAAATTACTAATAATCCAGGGTTTCGGATAATCCAGGGTAAGGGAAATCTAGACAATTGTATAAAAATAAAGGGAGATAACTCTCATATATATGGCGTACACGTATAGATATAATAACAACAACATTAATGTGTTAAAATTCATATTTTGTTTACGAAAAAAGGACATTTAAGATAAACGTGTATGTTTAACGTAAAAACAAATGTATGAGTACTTTTTGTTATTATTAATTCGTCAAAGTCATGAGGATCCGAAAGAGAAATTACGAATACAAATGAATACCCAAACGGCAGCACATGTCATGTTACAAAGCACATTAATCGATCGATAAAATGAAATCATGAAATGAAATATATACAGGATATAGAATAAGCACACTGTTTAAATAGATTACAAACAGAAATCAAATGAAAATCCAACGCAAAGTTTCATTTTATTGCTACGGTCACAAACACTTACTAGCATCACCCAAATCATTGTCGTCCTAAGATATCTTAGCTTATTGTGTTTGTATTCATTTTCCGAAAATGGAATGATTTTGAAATTGAGTGCCGGTAATTTATTATGGTCATGTGTATTGTTGGTCAATTTAATAAACTTCGAAAAATAAAATGAACATTTTCAATGTTAGTTGCTTATTAAAGTGAAATTGTGATGCAACTTATAAATCAAGCGAAAAATAAAAGGTGAATGATCTGAGTCTGTAGTCTGGAGCAGTGATCCAGTGGTAGGAAGCTTGCTTTGAGATCGTAAGGTCCCTGGTTCAAATCACGCCCGGACCATCAGAATTTTTCTGAGCAAAAAATTCATCCCATGTTTGCTTCTCTCCACCCAGGTGTTTAAATGGGTACCTGTGAGGGAAGTAAGTCAAAGTTCCGTGGCTGCCTACGGCGCCCAGTGTTAACGGATGACCTATATCCCAGTGATCGGAGGGCAACTTGTGGAAGTCAGTTGAATATGTATAATTTCAGACTATAAACCTATCCTTTACCTTTATCCTAAGAGGCTAATTTTGTTCCCATTACTGCAAACAATGGTCCAAACGAACAATCCTTTGTTCACAGTGGTTTGATAATTTGTTGTTTACACCTTTTGACACGTTAATGAAATCCTACAATGAACTTGTCTGATCGATCAGAGTTAATTGTCGACTTCGGATAGCAAGTGTGAAAATACGCTTTCGGATGATTGTGGGGACCTGTTTATCACTTCGGATAAGCCATGGTATTCGGATTAGACGATTCGGATAATCAAGGTTTATTTACTGTACATTGAAATATATAGAGGGAAATTCAGGACCGAAATTTCATTTCCGAATAGACCAGGTTTTCGAATAATCCGAGTTCGAATAATCGGGGTTTTACTGTATGTGTTAATGCTGTGAAAATGATTGTATTCACAGAAACAGGTTATATCATTAGAAATGAGTTTATCATGCCATGGCTCAGATTTACGCAAGGCGGTCACAGAAAATCTAGGAGGCTCTTTCTGCCAGTTTAAAATGATTCATACTGGTCGTGTGATCAATGACGATACCAGTTTACAAGAACAGGCTATTAAGGTAAATGTTGAATCAGTTTTATCAGACTAGGTATCTTTGTCCTAACTTTCTTATTAGAATGTTTCAAATTACTGAAAATGTATTAATATCCAATAATGCTTTTGCGTACAATGAAATGTTCATGATTTCTACTAAATAACAAACCTTATATTTTTCTGCTGATCCTAGACTTTTCGTAAATCCATCAATATTTATTTATTTAAGGGGTGGGGTGGTCACGTGTCTGGCACTTGTGGAACCACAATGTATATATCATTGGATTATAAATGACGTTTTACTGTATTGTAGAATGGAAGCCAGATTATGGTCCTATGTTTGAGATTTACAGAATCTGAGGCTCAGGCAGATGCCAAGGTCTCAGCTGAGTTACAGGATTACAGGCATGCTGCAGAGTTATTATCTAACAGAGCTGATCAAGGTGATGTTCAAATACTATTCAAAAATTACCAGTGGGTTTAACGCCATTTTTCAAAGATTTTTTATATATGGCAGTCTGTTCACCTGACCAGTTTTCCGGGACTGTATTCTAACCAGTACTAACTTACCCTTTAACAAGGAACCGGCTGCTTCTCCATATATGGAAGAAATTTGACATTTTTGTAGAAGGATATGACCTGTCTAGACTTGGATTCAAACCCAAATCTGCATTACAGTGACACTCTTGAAATATGGCCAACATATTCAGCAAAAGAAATATAGCACTTACCAGTTGACGTCTAACCATATCCAAATAATTTAGATGAGTATAACTTGTCACAGTTTGGCACTCTAGTTTGTTTGTTTGTTTCATCGGGTTTTACACCATTTTCAACATTATTTCAGTCATATCGTGGCGGGCAGTTATCCTAACCAGTTTTCCTGGACTTCATTTAAGCCTTACCCAGTACTAACCACATTGTATCTATAAGCTTCTGCCAAGCTACCCCACATAATTTAGGGGTGGAGGACAATTCAACATAGGATGTAATATCTTCAGTCAAATTTGTCACAGATAGTGTGAGCCTCGCCTGGGGTTTGAACTCACAACCTCTCGATCATCAGACAAACGCTGTAACCACTGAGGGAGCTGGGTGGGCTACAAGTGTCCTGAAGGAATATTTTTCATGATAATATGTACACTGTCTAACCTGTGAATTATGTTCACTCTTTGGTACATACTTGTAACATCAAAATAAATGAGTAATTTAATGAGGATTGGCCCTACTTTGAATAAAGGCCACATTTCTTATTTGGCTTTGGTGTATCAGATTTAACACTCCTCTTTTTAATTTTTATTTAGTTACATGCTTTAATTGAATTTTCATGCCCCGCCATTCATAATGGCGGAAGTGTATAAAATATTACCCTTGTTCGTCCAAATTTTGGTTTCTAAGCAAAAAATAAGTTTTCATGGATTGGTTTCATATTTTACATGAGGGTGTATAATATTGAAATACACATCAAGTTCAATTTCTGATAAAATCCAAACATTTTCACAGGAGTTATGGCCCCTTTTTGACTAAGCCCTTGGTCCTCCGGGTATATTTCTAGATCATATAGTTTGTAATGTAAACTTTGAATAGAGTTATTTTTACATGTAATCATTATGCAATCATATTGTAGAGTATGATGAAATGGACATTCAGATAGCTGACCAATCAGGAAAGCCGTTACAATTACCACCTGGTGAAAAACGAGTAAGTTCTTTATAAGCCACATGATTATTGGTTTTCTATTTTCATCATTTTAGATCTGTTTTATTTTCTTAGAGTAAGGAATGATTTAATACAAAGATGCACTACTCTCTATGTTTATGTATGTTACCTGCATTGAAAGTCCACCAAGTAGTGAAACAATGTATGATGCTCATGTTTATTATGTTAAACCACTGCCCATAAGGTTCATATTATTCTTATGTTACGCATATAAGGTTTAGGTTTTAGACTTTTTATTATGATTAAAACTTATATACATAAGTGCTATACGGGCCTATCTTATGTAGACAGCTGTACTTGTAGTTTGGTCTGGTTTAGATGTGCAGAGCAAAAACTGATCAGGATTCAACCACAGCCGGGGCGACTCCTTCTAATAATAAAACATGAACAAAATTATGAAGTGCAGAATTACCGGTAGATAGTTTTAAATTTTCTTTGTCATATTTCAGGCTTTAACACTAGCCATGGCTTTGCATGAAAAAGGTAGACAAGCGTTGAAGAAGAAAAATGTTCCCTTAGCTTTACCATTGTTATTAGAAGCTGATAAGGAATTTAGGTATTTGATTGATTGATTGATTGACTTATTGATTGATTGATTGATTGACTGACTTATTGATTGATTGATTGATTGATTGATTGACTTCTAGTTATTGATTGATTGACTTACTGATTGATTGACTTATTGATCAATTGATTTATTGTTTATCTATTTATTGATTTAATGATTGTTTATTGATTGATCTACTGATTGATTGTTTGATTGATTGATGTTTGATAAACCTATAATCTGGTTATATGAATGACTTGATGACTGTATAAGAGATAAGCTGACTCAATTATTTGAGAATCTGAATGTAATAGTCTATGGTCAACGAATCAAACATATCAGGACAAACTTGGGGACCGAAATTACAGACCTTGAGGTTATAAAACTCTGACTACTGTATCAATGATAACTGATCATAATTGACTTAGAAACACAAAATAACAAAGTATGAGATTTGAGCTTGGAGACCGATCTCAAGTTTTATAACCTCAGGGTTTGGTCTTATTATTTAGATGGTCTCATCTCAACTTGACATGCAGAGAAAAATATTTGAAACTGGTCCAGTAATAAGTAGTCATTATAGCATGGTGACTTTAATGTTTAGGTGGTCACTAAGTTAGGTTTTAATGTATATATTATAAGGTATTGTATTCTGTTTATATTGTTAAATATAATTATATAGTTGAATATCATTCATTATTTCAGACAGTGTAGATCCGATATTCTTAACTTAGTGGACAATTACGCTATTCTTTGTCTGGATATAGTATGGTGTTATCTGTGTTTGAAGAATGTCGATGATCTACCTGATGCTGGTAAGTTCTTCCATACATTTGTTATAATTTTTTTAATGTTTTTTTGTTTTTGTCACCAGTCTGCTCATTTTGTTTTTTACTTGTAAAATGTGACAGCAGTTTGTTTATTTTCAAAGTTTTTTCTTTGTGAAGACTATTAATGCTGATCCCTTACCTGTACTCAATAAGGTGTATGTACTGGTATTCTTTCTCTAGGGTTTAATTACACACCAACAGCCAAGGTCATTTTGTGACTTTTCCAGCTTTTTATGTGGAGAAAGACACCAGACATGCACCCTGGTAGAACCTTCGACCTTCTGTAAGCTGTCTTGACAACTACCTTACATATGAAATTTGATCCCTGGTAGACTAGTAATTTATTAATAGTCAGAGACCATAACTACTCAGTCATGGTGGCCGCTATGTTTGTAATTCTATGGTTAACTTGCATATAAGTAAAACAACAAGCTGTTATTGGTCGTTGACATCCACAGATATCGGATAAAAAATTCTTCGTTTTAACCTCATTTATATAAAATTATTTGCTGGTTGCAACATTACTAAGAATGTTTTGTTGATATGAAGTGTTATGTAGATTAATATTATATATTTAATATTTGCAGTTGAAAGACTTCAAAATAGTGAGAGTTTCTTCCATAAAAGTTATGGCACAGATTTACAGAGGTTAATGGCTGTAAAGGTAACTGTATCATTTTATTTGCAATTGAATTATACTATTTAATTAATTTGAAATCCAATGTTGTAAGCTCTACAGGCCCGTAAGAAGCAATTTTAGGAGGGGGGGGGGGGCTACTTTAACATTTTGTCTAACAACAGAGGGGGAGGGGGGGATAAAGCCACTTTAAATAACCATGTATACAGCCAAAATAATTGAGCTTAGTCTTCCCATAGCCTCCCAACAGGTTTCTATGGCCCTGCACTATTTTTATGTATGCTTAAAAAGTAAGATTAATATTTGTGGAATTGGACCTCAATAAGTATGACATATCCTGGGACCAATTTCGTAGGTATGACTTAGCTAAGATAGCAGATTTTAAAACTTTAAAAAAATCATGTTGACATAAATATCAAACATTCACCTTTCAGAGCTTAGAATATAATCTAAAACGATATATAGGATGTACGATGTAAAATGTTATATTTACCAGGGTTATAAGATTTCTTTAAGAAAACAATCTAAGATACCAATAAGATAATGATTATGTACGAAGGTGGCCCCTAAGTTTTACATTTGTGTGTCTTTTACTTAGGGTTCATCTGGTGAGGAACTTGCTTTATACATGAAGTTACATCTACTTCAAGGTATTGTTGCCTTTCATCAACACAGAATACAAGAATCTGCCAATCTTCTCACTAAGGTTTGCTTAATATTTCCATCACTTGACCATGAGAATAACTAGTTCATGAGAATAACTAGTTCATGAGAATAACTAGTTCATGAGAATAACTAGTTCATGAGAATTGCTTGGTCGTAAGAATTGCTAGTCCATAATAAGCCATGGGAATTGTTTGACCGTGAGAATTTTCAGCCCGTAAGAATTGCGTCCATGAGATTGCTAAGCAGTGTGAATTACTTTAACAAAATAATTTCTTGTACATGAGAATTGCTAGATCATATTAATTGCTTTACCATGAGAGTTTTTAGTCCATGAGAATTGCTAGGTCATAATAATTGTTGATCCGTAAGGATTGCTAGTTCAATATTTTTTTATCTTAAATACCTCAATACCGTCAAGTACAAAAACTATATTCTTATGTATGAATAAATACACTGTATAAGTACATTTTTATTACTTTAGATTGATTGAATTTTAACAATTATTTTCAGGCTGAAGAAGAGCTTCGTAGGTTAGACATTGATGATGAGAAAATTTCAGCAGGTATGTGTTAAGACAATTTAATAATACCTCATGACCTTAAAGTCAAACATCCCTATCTGCTTCATATAATATTTCATTACATGAGAATAATTGGTTTTCCTAATAAATAGTTATAATTTCATTTCCTTGATAAAAATTTTATAGGCCCAAAGGGCGGTATTATGTTATGGCACTGGTGACCGTCTGTCTGTCCCTCTGTTAGCAATTTCGTTTCCGGTCTGTAACTCTTTACCCCCCAAAGGTTTTCAAAGAACCTTGTCTTAAATGTTCACCACATTGAGACGACCTGCAGAAGGCATGTTTTGGAAGGCTCGCTTCAAGGTCAAGGTTACACTTGACTTAGGGGTCTAAGGTCATGTGACTTATTTCATGGCGACTATGTAACTCTAAGCCTACAAACAATTTACATGTTTCATAAGAAGGCACATGCTGTAAATAAGTATGTATTTAATGAAAACACACAGGATCAAAGAGAAATGAGTTTGCTACAAACATGTAACAGGCATTCAAATTAGTCTGACAGCGTGTGGACTAAACACAATTCTTCTCATCAAGTCGTGCTCTTGCAGTTTTGGTGAGCTCAGTTCGAGATGGCTTGCCATTGGACAACAATGGTACTTGGTCAAAGACCAACCAATATTTCAGAACAGCTTTGAAGTCTGCTGGTTTCTTGGTCTGTAGTTCCTGAATCTGTTTGTTTATACGATCAATTTCAAACTCACATCCATCTCGCAATATGACGCATGCGCAGAGTGACTGATACAATATGGTGTCTGGAATAGGTACGATTATAACTTGTTTGAAATCTGGATTCAGTGTCTGTATAGATTTTTCCAGAAACTCAGGTTCTATAGAATTTTGATCAGTTATTATAACGTTGGATTTTCTTGAGTATAGATACAAGTCATTTTCTTCTGTCAGCATGCCTACATCATCTGTACGACACCATCCATCGGGTGTCATAAATCTGCTGGTTTTCTCAGGGTCATTCATATAACCTTTAAATTGACCTTCACTACAGATGTAGACTTCTCCATGTTCTCCTATTGGAACTGTCTTACACTTTCATCAACTATCTTCACTTCTTGTTTAATATTCGATATTATTTTACCAACCTTTGAGCTATTGAACTCATCCATATATGTAATATGATATGATGCAACATACTTACACACTGAAATCGAATGTCTACACTGAATAACGGATGTAAAGGAGCCAAGTAAACAGGTACTTTTTAGAGTTGGAGGTTGTCCATCTTGTCTCATGGTTTTCACTGGCCAGTTATCTGGAGCCTGAAAAAAGGAAATTGCGAAGTTTAAACCTAGCCCACTGAGGTCATACCCAGTACACTATCATTGACACATAACATGCACACAATGGAAGATTTTTTATACAAAACATGTACACAGTGAAAGATAAGCTGTTGGTTAATTTCAATGAAATTTCATGAAGCTCTAACAAAAAAATCTTTGACGACCGCTGGTTGCCATGGCAACCTATAGGAAAATCTTTAAAATCTTCTTGTCCAAGGTGTGTAGCTTTGTCTAGTGGATCTCTACCAAGTTTGTTCAAATATACCCTGGGGCCTAAACTGGCCCCCACCCTAGGGGTAACTTGATTTCACTTGGGCTTATGTAGTAAAATCATGGCCATCTTGTTTCACTATTCTATAATTAATCAACAATTTAGGGGTGTGATCTTTTTGCATATTTCTGTTGATTGGTTTGATTTTGTGGGTATTTTTTTGTAAATCCTTTGGGAAAACTTAAGTCGCATAGAGGTAGGGAGAGGAAAATCTATTATTTTCAAATCCTAATTGAACAAGATCTGACGAATCTGATGCATCCCCATTGCCAGGAGAATTACTCATACTCTAATCAGTCCTTTCCAAAGCAACACCCTTTTGGAGCAATCAAATTATGTTGTTGTGGAGAGGTTGTTGCTTTAAAGAGGTTAAATTAATAGTTAAATTATACTGTGGGAAAAACATGCTGTTGTTGAAGGTGAAGTTGTTCCTCAAGAGAGGGCTGCTCTGGAATACTGTATTCTGTTTTTAGAATACCATTTGGGTGTATGATGTATCGAGACCAAAAATGTTGCTCCCATCGGATCAGAGACCCTACAAATATTCTATTTTTAGAATGCTTTCCATCCTCCCTTATAATCAGCGACCAATTACATGCCTGCAATTTTAAATTAACTATGTTTTTTTAAACAAGTACAAAATGATTATCATGGTATCTTTGTTACTTCAGTAATGTCTATGGGATTCACAGAGGTTGAAGCGAGGCTTGGCTTACGAGCTTGCGATGGTGTCGTAACAAACGCTGTTGCTCATATAATGAAGAGACGCGAGGTGAGTAATGTTGACCTGCTGCACATTTGGTAATTGTTATTGTAATATTGTAATCAGATGAACTATCGGGTAGTAATACAAAGAATTTAGTCTATAGAAAACAGCGCAATATGTACTTTGTATAAATTATATGAAATGTTTTGTTCTATATCTTTGTAAGATTTTGTAAATAAATGGGTAACCTATGGCTACCGAAAAAAAAAAAGAATTTACAATGATAATTTTATGGACATTTGTGCAGTCAGTGATATTTTTTTAAGTTAATATATTGAAGTTTTTTGCAGGAAAAGGAAGAAAATGCTAAGAAAAGAAAGGATGAGAGACGGAGAAAGAAACTTGCCAAGTATCTTGGTAAAACAGCCAGTGGTGTTGGGTAATGAATATTTATTTGTTACTACTGTGCAATCTCTCCAAAGCAACACCCTTTGGCAGTAGCAAAATAATGTTGTTGTTGAGAGGTTGTTGAAGGGATGTTGTTGCTCAAGAGAGGGCCGCTCTGGAGAAGTTGTACTGTAATGAAGAAAAAAGAATGATTTTATAGTTTTCAAAAAAGTTCTCTTTTAACTTGTTAGCTAAGATAAATGTTAACAAATTCATATAATTTTTAAGCTGCTAAATGTTCAATATCTGAAATAATTGTACTGTATTTGTTGTTACCAAGTCTTTGATGTGTATGTAGATATCTGTTCCATTAATTCTGTCTAGTTTTCATTTCTGAATTTTTATAAGGACTTCAATAAATCAGATTAGGTTTTTTTAAGCCAGCCCTTTTATATTAATATATTAGGAATAAGTTCACACTGTGGGAATGACACATGTTCTGTGTGACAATTTGGTCCTGACATTGTGTCAAATATGGCTATTTGTCCTGACTGATCATTCATGGGGAGAAATTGGCAGGTACTTGCCAAGAACAAGGTCAGTACTGATACAGAATCCAGGAAAACTGGTTAGGTTAAATGCCTGTAAATAGCTGAAATAGTGATGAAACCGCCCGCCCCGGATGGCTCAGTGGTTAGAGTGTTTGTTTACTGATCGAGAAGTTGTGAGTTTGAACCCAGGGCGAGGCTCACACTTTCTGTGACAAATTTGTCTGAAGATATAACATCCTATGATAAATTGTCCTCCACCTCTGAATTATGTGGGGTAGCTTGGCAGAAGCTTACGGATAGAATGTGATTAGTACTGGTTAAGGCCTAAAATAAAATGAAGTCCAGGGAAGCTGGTTAGGATAAGTATCCGCCACAATATGACTGAAATAATGTTGAAAATAGCGTTAAACCTGATGAAACAAACAAACAAACAAATTGATGAAACCAAACATCAAACTAGAATAGTTTACTTATTTATTTTGTATTTTCAGCGTGTTAGTGAAGTATTATGAACGACTTACTGGTATGGGATATCCTAAAGGTGCCTCAGCTGAAGCCTTGAGGCAATCAAATAATGACATTAATCAAGCCATTGAGGTTTGTGCCTTCTTAACCTATGTTACTTTTAAAAATGAAATATTTTGACTCACTTTAGGCCTTCCTCCACCTTTAAAGCCAAGTGAGGTGTTAATGTTTGTACTCTTTAAGTAAATGTGTTCCGAGAAGAAATAAATAAGAAATGCAAAGTTAATATTGAGTATTCACTAAGTGAAGTACCACTGTACATCATTAACTCAACCATTTTATTGATCAATCAAACCTCTGATAACAGACTTGATGTTAAAGAAAGTATGTCTAACAGTAGACTTGAATTCATAGAAAGATGTTTTGTGTGACTTTTAGATTCTTCAGAATCATCCAGAGTTGTTAAGTTTACCAGATCCAGAACCCAGCCGACCTGTAGATGTTACTGATGATATGATAGCTCAGGTAGGTTTTCTGTTGTGTGGTGCAACATAGTTATTGTATTGTATCATCAATACTATGAAAAATTGGATATTGTGAAGTCCTTATTTTTGTTTGTTTCAGCCAGTTTAATGCCTTTTTGTAACAATATTTCTGTTATATAAGGCAGCTGGTTCACCCAGCCAGTTTTCCTGAACTGTATAATAAACAGTACTAACTTACCCTTCCAAAAGGAGCTGGCATGTTCTCCACATATGAAGGAAGATCAACATTTTTGTCAAATTTTCATAGAAGGGTGTGACCTGCTGCAACCAGGATTCCAACATTAACCACTTGACCACAGCAGTCTTCACGCTAACCCACTAGCCCAAAGCTTGGGGGCTAGTAAATTTCTATTTGGGCTAGTAAAATGTCTCAAAATTGTGTAAATTGTCCATTTTCAATAGTCCACTATTAGTTCGGGCTAGTGCTTTAAGTAAATTAGATCGAACACTGCCACAGCCCCCGCTTCTTTTTTACCCTACCAATCCCTTCTTTATTTGTATGTAAATGAGATACTGAAATATGGAAATAATTAAACCATATTTTGAGTTCCTAGAAATATTCTACTAAATCTTGAGTTTTTTTCAGTGATCTGCAGATTTCTGTACATTGAATGGTCATCAGCGTTTATTTTTTTTTAACCATGAAAAAATCTAAGGGCATATTTGGTGGGGATAAGCCAATTTTCCACAAATGGTCATTGAAGAATGTTGCCACAATGTTGTTTTATAGGTGGCCTCTATCAATAAGTTGGTGATAAGCATTATTATGTCCCCGCCATTTGAAATGGCGGAAGTGCATCAAGTGTTATTTCAGAGCAATAACTTGAGAAATATTTCATGGATTTGTTTCATATTTTACATGAAGGTGTATAATAAAGAAATTCAGGTCAATTTCCGAGGAGTTATGGCCCCATTTTGACCCATTTAGCGGGGGCATTTGTGTCCTCATGACACGTTTCTAGTTTTAAATTATTTTCTAGGTAACATCATTAGGCTTTGAACCAGAGATGGCACGTAGAGCTTTGATGAAGAACAAGGGGGATGTTACAAGAGCGGTGGAGGAATTGGTTAGCTCTGCTGGTAACATTTCTCCATTATCACCCAATGAAGAAAGTCCCAGCACCTCATCTGGCTCTTCCAGTGGTACACCGACTGGTAAATTCTCTTGTATTTTTTTTCGACATGAAAAGCCCAATTGTAAGAAAAGAGTTAGTTTTAAGAAACTGTTTTTTCTAAGTCTATTTTTTACTTAGTTGCTTATGTAGGTGGAATCTAGTTATTAACCAACTCATACTGTAAAACCTGAGAATTGTGAAAAAAAAATTCACATACAAGTTATATTACTCACAATTTCTTGATTTAAAAAAAAAATCATTAGCAAAAAATTCTGATTTTACAGTAAATGATGTCATAAAGATAAAATATGACTCATAATAAAATGCTTAACAGTCGTATAAAACATTATAATACATCATCAGCTATGGTAGAAACATTTGAAAAAATACAAAATACAGTCAAACCTGTGAACAAAGGCCACCTTTGGGAACACAAAATGTGGTCTTTATTGACAGGTGCCTTCATTCTGAGTTTGTTTTGTTCTAAATAATCAATGATGGTTTTTAAAAGAATGGCCTTTAATTGGAGGTGGCCACTAACACAGGTGTTACTGTAGTATGACTTCATTAGACTGATTGCAGTCAAACATGTGAACAAAGACCACCTTGGGAAAGACAATATGTGGTCTTTATTTACTAGACCGTTATGTGCAGGTTATTTAATTCTTGTTAAGAACAAAATCTTGATAATAAAAAATGATATCTTGATAATCAATGACAGTTTTAAAAGAATAGCCTTTGTTCTCATGGTGACCTTTAATTTAAAGGATGGCGCAAACACAGGTTTTACTATACTTGGTTTTGACCGAATTACAAATTTTTGCTTTATTGTAACTTTTTAGCTCACATGTCACAAACTAACAGGGTGAGCTTTTAGGATCAGTCTCAGTGCGGCTTCATGTGCGGTGCATCGTCAAACTTTACCTTGTGAACACACTAGGGGCCACATTTTAGCTCAATTTTAGCAAAACTGTGTCAGAATGTTAATATTGACTAAATTTTGGGTGAAAAACTAGGTCACCAGGGCCAAATAAGGGAAAACCTTGTGAACACTTTAGAAATCACTGTTTTGATTGGATCATCATGAAAATTTGTCAGAATGTTTATTTTAATAATATGAAGGTCAAGTTTGATAATGGGTCATTTCAAGTAAAAAACTAGGTCACTAGGGCAAATTGCTGGAAAACCTTGTGAGCACTCTAGAAGTTACTGTTTTGATTAGATGATCATGAAACCTTGTCAGAATGTTTATCTTTATAATATCTTGGACGAGTTTGAAAATGTGTCAACTTGGGTCAAAAACTAGGTTGCTAGGTCAAATCTTAGGAAAATCTTATTAATACTGTAAATGTCAAATTTTGATTGTATCTTCACCAAACCTTGCCAGAATGTTTGTCTTAATGATATGTAAGACAAATTCGAACATAGGTCGTCTCGGATCAAAAGTTAGGTCACAAGGTCAAATATTAGGAAAACCTTGTCTATGCTGTAGTTTTCATGGTTCTGATTGGATCTTCACCAAATTTTGTCAGAATGTTTGTCTTATTTATATGTAGGACAAGTTTAACATGGTAATCTGGAGTCAAAAACTAGGTCACCGGTTCAAATAAAAGTTTTAGTGAGTGAACAGTGATTGTCATGTGAGCTATATAGGGCCATCTTGGCCCTCTTGTTTTGTTTTGCTGTAGGTTGAATCTGTAGCTGTCAATTGTTTATTTTTAGCCGAGAAAACTGCAGAAGAATTGAAAGAAGAGAAAGAGGCAATCGGTAGATTGGTGTCTGACCTTCCAGAAGATGAAGAAGATTACCTTGATCTTAATCTGGATGAGGAAAAACAATTTCTGAATGAATATAAAACATTAGTACAGTCCATGCTGTCATCATAAAAACTTCATGATTTTTCATGCTCACTTTTTGTCTTGTTTGAAATAGTTAAATAGCAAACTATTGAAGTATATAAAAAATGTTTATTTCTGGTTACATATATGTTTATTTACAATAGGGTAGGTATGGTTAAAAATTTTGGGGTGATTTTTTATTTTTCTTGAAAGCAAGCGGAAAGGTAAAAAACTGATCCAGAAGATGTACTGTTATTCAGGCTTAGAAAAAGTATAGGGTCAGGGAAGGTTGGGTAACCAGATATCTTTTTATGCCATGAGACACAATGCTATTTTATTGACTACATGTACTTGTTTAGATTTTTTCATGAGATTCTTAAACTTGGTTAAGTGTGAATTCCACTGTTGGCATGGTTACCTAATTATCTGTTTCAGCATATTTTGGCCTAACGGTTGAATATATACTAGTATTTAGTTACTTACTTACACACTTGCAGTGTAGATATTGGTTGCTTGTTTCTTTCACTCACAGCATCCAGATGGCACTTTATGTCTGTTGTTCAAAGGCCTCTGTGTGAGGTTTACTCACAATTACATTATAGTTGTTTACTGGAACCAATTTACTGCAAACCAATCTTACCTTTTTGGTTACTAGGAATATTCATGATTTGATTGGTTATTTCATTGACCTAAGCCACATTGAGGGCTACATTAAATGTTATTGGAGACCCTGTTCGCAAATGATGGATGTTTTTATTACGACCGGAATACATACACTTTCTACTCAATATCAAAGCTTCTGAACTTGGTTATAATTGCAAAATGTGTTTTGTTAAAGTTTAGGAAAACCATATTATATTTGGTCATGATTTGTTTATTATTCCCCCTTTCGAAAAAAACGGGGTTATATAATATTATGTAGATGACTTTTATTGATTTTGAGGTCAAAGGTCAAGGTCACGAGAGGCATCCGTGTTTCACAAACACTTCTTGTTAAAGTTTAGTAAGTCCATATCATATTTGATGATGATTTGTTTAATGTTATGTGATTTGTTAAAACTGTTGTTTAATTTATTTTCATATGCACACAATTGCAATAAAATATATTATCTCAAAGTGTGTCAGTTATATACAAACAATGACTTATATGCACAGTCAAACCTGTGAACAAAGGCCACCCTTGAGAAAGACAAAATGTGACCTTTATTGACAGGTGACCTTTATTTGGAGGTCAGTTTGTTCTAGATAATCAGTGACAGTTTGCCAAAGAATGGTCTTTATTCATAGGGTGGCCTTTATTCAGATGTGGCCGCTAACACAGGTTTGATTGTATGTATATAGGTCCTTGATAATACAATGGATATTTATATAGTAAACACTTCACCTAGTGGGTGCCCACCTCACCAAACAAACGTATATTTTTGGACAAGTTTCATAATGCACTTCAACTTGTCATTTAGACCAACTCAATATAAAAACCGTAGTTTTCAGGTATAAAATGTGGTGTTATCGATATCTAAACCAGTTTAATTGATATCGTCGCCAATCAAGAAAGGCAACTCTTAGAATAATAAATTACTTGTATGTATTATTTGTAGATTATCTCCCTTGGTTTGCCAAAATGCAGACTGTTCAAAGAAAACCCGAAGTTTTAGGAAGTCACTATGTATTTTATATCTATTTATTTGGATATAACGCCATTTTTTCAACATTGTTTTAGTCATATACAGCGGCCAGTTTTCTTACCCTTCCATTTAAAGAACCTGCAACTTCACCACGTGTGAAGGAAAAAAATCTACGTTATTGTCAATTTTTTATGGAAGGGTATGATATGCCGCCCGCGACCGGGAATCGAATATAAGTATAATTCCAATTTTGTTATATGTGGTTTTTTTTGTAGTTTATTTTTTGTATCAGAAAACTGCATGTAACCAGAAACAAAATATGTTTGGAGCCTTATTAAAAGTCTAGATGTAATGTTTTTTTTAATTTAGAAAGTAACAAATTAAAATTGTATAATTGTATAGAATGTTCATTCTAATATAAGGAAGAAATAGATGTTTTTTTCGGCCAAAATTTGGTGCAGTATTTCTAACCGTACAGCGGGGCTAAATTGCGGATTTACGCTTGTATTTAACGTAAATGTTTATGTTTATACGCGAACTATTCCACAGGTCGTTGGGATGAATTTCTAAACGATTTCTAACATGTTAACACATTTGGCGCTCTGTATTTTTATTGACAGAACAAACAAATTAACTTTATATAAATATATTTACATGCAAATTTTACGAATATCTAAACCAACAGAAAAGGGGAAACACTTGAAGCCGAATATAAATATTTAGACACCGCAGTGTAAACGCCAAACTATATTTGCCGTAAGTATTAGTGTTTTAATTGACATTTGATTATATATGCTGGACTATAACTTTTCAAAATCAGCTCGTAAACTTGTTCAAGACATACACGAATCTTAGACTAGACAAAATAATCGTGTGTGTGGCTACTTGACCAAAAAATTAATGTATGTTGGTGGAAAATAAATGTATCTATCTTTTATGCCCCGACTGAATGGCGTAAGGTGTACCCCTGTCCGTCCGTCCGTCAATAGTTTTTTTCCGAGCGATAACGCAAGAAATATTTCATGGACTGATTGCATATGTCTACAAAAATGTGTATAATAATAAAATACAGGTCAAGGACTATTTCCGATAAAATCCAAACATTTTCACAGGAGCTATGACCCCTTTTTGACTTTGCTCTCCGCAGGATGTGTGTGAAGTTGGCGGCCTAGCGGCCTAGCGGCCTGGCGGCGTGAAGTTGGCGGCCTAGCGGCCTAGCGGCCTGGCAGCGTGAAGTTGGCGGCCTGGCGGCCTAGCGGCCTGGCGGCGTGAAGTTGGCGGCCTGGCGGCCTAGCGGCCTAGCGGCGTGAAGTTGGCGGCCTGGCGGCCTAGCGGCCTAGCGGCCTAGAATTTTATACTCCCAATCGCCCAGAAATGGATCAGAATCACGTTCTATAAGCATTAGAAACTATTTTGGATGGAAAAAGTCGCAAAAAATCACTTTAACATAGGTATGAAATTTCGCCGAAAACTTAGTTTTTTCACTGACCCAAAATATTAAACACCCAATCACTCAGAAATGTATCAGAATCACATTCTACATGCATTAGAAACGATTTTGGACGGAAAAAGTCGCAACAATTCACTTTTTCATAGTTACGCCGCTAGGCCGCTAGGCCGCTAGGCCGCCAACTTCACGTTTTCAGCGGCCTAGCGGCCTAGAATTTTATACTCCCAATCGCCCAGAAATGCATCAAAATCACGTTCTATAAGCATTAGAAACTATTTTGGATGGAAAAAGTCGCAAAAAATCACTTTAACATAGGTATGAAATTTCGCCGAAAACTTAGTTTTTTCACCGACCCAAAATATTAAACACCCAATCACTCAGAAATGTATCAGAATCATATTCTACATGCATTAGAAACTATTTTGGACGGAAAAAGTCGCAAAAAATCACTTTTTCATAGTTACGCCGCTAGGCCGCTAGGCCGCCAACTTCACGTTTTCAGCGGCCTAGCGGCCTAGAATTTTATACTCCCAATCGCCCAGAAATGCATCAGAATCACGTTCTATAAGCATTAGAAACTATTTTGGATGGAAAAAGTCGCAAAAAATCACTTTAACATAGGTATGAAATTTCGCCGAAAACTTAGTTTTTTCACCGACCCAAAATATTAAACACCCAATCACTCAGAAATGAATCAGAATCACATTCTACATGCATTAGAAACGATTTTGGACGGAAAAAGTCGCAACAATTCACTTTTTCATAGTTACGCCGCTAGGCCGCTAGGCCGCCAACTTCACGTTTTCAGCGGCCTAGCGGCCTAGAATTTTATACTCCCAATCGCCCAGAAATGCATCAAAATCACGTTCTATAAGCATTAGAAACTATTTTGGATGGAAAAAGTCGCAAAAAATCACTTTAACATAGGTATGAAATTTCGCCGAAAACTTAGTTTTTTCACCGACCCAAAATATTAAACACCCAATCACTCAGAAATGCATCAGAATCACGTTCTATAAGCATTAGAAACTATTTTGGATGGAAAAAGTCGCAAAAAATCACTTTAACGTAGGTACGAAATTTCGCCGAAAACTTAGTTTTTTCACCGACCCAAAATATTAAACACCCAATCACTCAGAAATGTATCAGAATCACATTCTACATGCATTAATAACTATTTTGGACGGAAAAAGTCGCAAAAATTCACTTTTTCATCGTTACGCCGCTAGGCCGCTAGGCCGCCAACTTCACGTTTTCAGCGGCCTAGCGGCCTAGAGTTTTATACCCCCAATCGCTCAGAAATGCATCAGAATCACGTTCTATAAGCATTAGAAACTATTTTGGATGGAAAAAGTCGCAAAAAATCACTTTATCGTAGGTACGCAATTTCGCCGAAAACTTAGTTTTTTCACCGACCCGAAATATTAAACACCCAATCACTCAGAAATGTATCAGAATCATGTTCTACAAGCATAAGAAACTATTTTGGATGGAAAAAGTCGCAAAAAATCACTTTAACATAGGTATGAAATTTCGCCGAAAACTTAGTTTTTTCACCGACCCAAAATATTAAACACCCAATCACTCAGAAATGTATCAGAATCACATTCTACATGCATTAGAAACGATTTCTGACGGAAAAAGTCGCAAAAAATCACTTTTTCATAGTTACGCCGCTAGGCCGCTAGGCCGCCAACTTCACGTTTTCAGCGGCCTAGCGGCCTAGAATTGTATACCCCCAATCGCCCAGAAATGCATCAAAATCACGTTCTATAAGCATTAGAAACTATTTTGGATGGAAAAAGTCGCAAAAAATCACTTTAACATAGGTATGAAATTTCGCCGAAAACTTAGTTTTTTCACCGACCCAAAATATTAAACACCCAATCACTCAGAAATGTATCAGAATCATATTCTACATGCATTAGAAACTATTTTGGACGGAAAAAGTCGCAAAAAATCACTTTTTCATAGTTACGCCGCTAGGCCGCTAGGCCGCTAGGCCGCCAACTTCACGTTTTCAGCGGCCTAGCGGCCTAGAATTTTATACTCCCAATCGCCCAGAAATGCATCAGAATCACGTTCTATAAGCATTAGAAACTATTTTGGATGGAAAAAGTCGCAAAAAATCACTTTAACATAGGTATGAAATTTCGCCGAAAACTTAGTTTTTTCACCGACCCAAAATATTAAACACCCAATCACTCAGAAATGTATCAGAATCATATTCTACATGCATTAGAAACTATTTTGGACGGAAAAAGTCGCAAAAAATCACTTTTTCATAGTTACGCCGCTAGGCCGCTAGGCCGCTAGGCCGCCAACTTCACGTTTTCAGCGGCCTAGCGGCCTAGAATTTTATACTCCCAATCGCCCAGAAATGCATCAGAATCACGTTCTATAAGCATTAGAAACTATTTTGGATGGAAAAAGTCGCAAAAAATCACTTTAACATAGGTATGAAATTTCGCCGAAAACTTAGTTTTTTCACCGACCCAAAATATTAAACACCCAATCACTCAGAAATGTATCAGAATCACATTCTACATGCATTAGAAACGATTTCTGACGGAAAAAGTCGCAAAAAATCACTTTTTCATAGTTACGCCGCTAGGCCGCTAGGCCGCCAACTTCACGTTTTCAGCGGCCTAGCGGCCTAGAATTTTATACTCCCAATCGCCCAGACATGCATCAGAATCACGTTCTATAAGCATTAGAAACTATTTCGGATGGAAAAAGTCGCAAAAAATCACTTTAACATAGGTATGAAATTTCGCCGAAAACTTAGTTTTTTCACCGACCCAAAATATTAAACACCCAATCACTCAGAAATGTATCAGAATCACATTCTACATGCATTAGAAACGATTTTGGACGGAAAAAGTCGCAAAAAATCACTTTTTCATAGTTACGCCGCTAGGCCGCTAGGCCGCTAGGCCGCCAACTTCACGTTTTCAGCGGCCTAGCGGCCTAGAATTTTATACTCCCAATCGCCCAGAAATGCATCAGAATCACGTTCTATAAGCATTAGAAACTATTTTGGATGGAAAAAGTCGCAAAAAATCACTTTAACATAGGTATGAAATTTCGCCGAAAACTTAGTTTTTTCACCGACCCAAAATATTAAACACCCAATCACTCAGAAATGAATCAGAATCACATTCTACATGCATTAGAAACGATTTTGGACGGAAAAAGTCGCAACAATTCACTTTTTCATAGTTACGCCGCTAGGCCGCTAGGCCGCCAACTTCACGTTTTCAGCGGCCTAGCGGCCTAGAATTTTATACTCCCAATCGCCCAGAAATGCATCAAAATCACGTTCTATAAGCATTAGAAACTATTTTGGATGGAAAAAGTCGCAAAAAATCACTTTAACATAGGTATGAAATTTCGCCGAAAACTTAGTTTTTTCACCGACCCAAAATATTAAACACCCAATCACTCAGAAATGTATCAGAATCATATTCTACATGCATTAGAAACTATTTTGGACGGAAAAAGTCGCAAAAAATCACTTTTTCATAGTTACGCCGCTAGGCCGCTAGGCCGCCAACTTCACGTTTTCAGCGGCCTAGCGGCCTAGAATTTTATACTCCCAATCGCCCAGAAATGCATCAGAATCACGTTCTATAAGCATTAGAAACTATTTTGGATGGAAAAAGTCGCAAAAAATCACTTTAACATAGGTATGAAATTTCGCCGAAAACTTAGTTTTTTCACCGACCCAAAATATTAAACACCCAATCACTCAGAAATGTATCAGAATCACATTCTACATGCATTTGAAACGATTTTGGACGGAAAAAGTCGCAACAATTCACTTTTTCATAGTTACGCCGCTAGGCCGCTAGGCCGCCAACTTCACGTTTTCAGCGGCCTAGCGGCCTAGAATTTTATACTCCCAATCGCCCAGAAATGCATCAAAATCACGTTCTATAAGCATTAGAAACTATTTTGGATGGAAAAAGTCGCAAAAAATCACTTTAACATAGGTATGAAATTTCGCCGAAAACTTAGTTTTTTCACCGACCCAAAATATTAAACACCCAATCACTCAGAAATGTATCAGAATCATATTCTACATGCATTAGAAACTATTTTGGACGGAAAAAGTCGCAAAAAATCACTTTTTCATAGTTACGCCGCTAGGCCGCTAGGCCGCCAACTTCACGTTTTCAGCGGCCTAGCGGCCTAGAATTTTATACTCCCAATCGCCCAGAAATGCATCAGAATCACGTTCTATAAGCATTAGAAACTATTTTGGATGGAAAAAGTCGCAAAAAATCACTTTAACATAGGTATGAAATTTCGCCGAAAACTTAGTTTTTTCACCGACCCAAAATATTAAACACCCAATCACTCAGAAATGTATCAGAATCACATTCTACATGCATTAGAAACGATTTTGGACGGAAAAAGTCGCAAAAAATCACTTTTTCATAGTTACGCCGCTAGGCCGCTAGGCCGCCAACTTCACGTTTTCAGCGGCCTAGCGGCCTAGAATTTTATACTCCCAATCGCCCAGACATGCATCAGAATCACGTTCTATAAGCATTAGAAACTATTTCGGATGGAAAAAGTCGCAAAAAATCACTTTAACATAGGTATGAAATTTCGCCGAAAACTTAGTTTTTTCACCGACCCAAAATATTAAACACCCAATCACTCAGAAATGTATCAGAATCACATTCTACATGCATTAGAAACGATTTTGGACGGAAAAAGTCGCAAAAAATCACTTTTTCATAGTTACGCCGCTAGGCCGCTAGGCCGCTAGGCCGCCAACTTCACGTTTTCAGCGGCCTAGCGGCCTAGAATTTTATACTCCCAATCGCCCAGAAATGCATCAGAATCACGTTCTATAAGCATTAGAAACTATTTTGGATGGAAAAAGTCGCAAAAAATCACTTTAACATAGGTATGAAATTTCGCCGAAAACTTAGTTTTTTCACCGACCCAAAATATTAAACACCCAATCACTCAGAAATGAATCAGAATCACATTCTACATGCATTAGAAACGATTTTGGACGGAAAAAGTCGCAACAATTCACTTTTTCATAGTTACGCCGCTAGGCCGCTAGGCCGCCAACTTCACGTTTTCAGCGGCCTAGCGGCCTAGAATTTTATACTCCCAATCGCCCAGAAATGCATCAAAATCACGTTCTATAAGCATTAGAAACTATTTTGGATGGAAAAAGTCGCAAAAAATCACTTTAACATAGGTATGAAATTTCGCCGAAAACTTAGTTTTTTCACCGACCCAAAATATTAAACACCCAATCACTCAGAAATGTATCAGAATCATATTCTACATGCATTAGAAACTATTTTGGACGGAAAAAGTCGCAAAAAATCACTTTTTCATAGTTACGCCGCTAGGCCGCTAGGCCGCCAACTTCACGTTTTCAGCGGCCTAGCGGCCTAGAATTTTATACTCCCAATCGCCCAGAAATGCATCAGAATCACGTTCTATAAGCATTAGAAACTATTTTGGATGGAAAAAGTCGCAAAAAATCACTTTAACATAGGTATGAAATTTCGCCGAAAACTTAGTTTTTTCACCGACCCAAAATATTAAACACCCAATCACTCAGAAATGTATCAGAATCACATTCTACATGCATTAGAAACGATTTTGGACGGAAAAAGTCGCAACAATTCACTTTTTCATAGTTACGCCGCTAGGCCGCTAGGCCGCCAACTTCACGTTTTCAGCGGCCTAGCGGCCTAGAATTTTATACTCCCAATCGCCCAGAAATGCATCAAAATCACGTTCTATAAGCATTAGAAACTATTTTGGATGGAAAAAGTCGCAAAAAATCACTTTAACATAGGTATGAAATTTCGCCGAAAACTTAGTTTTTTCACCGACCCAAAATATTAAACACCCAATCACTCAGAAATGTATCAGAATCATATTCTACATGCATTAGAAACTATTTTGGACGGAAAAAGTCGCAAAAAATCACTTTTTCATAGTTACGCCGCTAGGCCGCCAACTTCACGTTTTCAGCGGCCTAGCGGCCTAGAATTTTATACTCCCAATCGCCCAGAAATGCATCAGAATCACGTTCTATAAGCATTAGAAACTATTTTGGATGGAAAAAGTCGCAAAAAATCACTTTAACATAGGTATGAAATTTCGCCGAAAACTTAGTTTTTTCACCGACCCAAAATATTAAACACCCAATCACTCAGAAATGAATCAGAATCACATTCTACATGCATTAGAAACGATTTTGGACGGAAAAAGTCGCAACAATTCACTTTTTCATAGTTACGCCGCTAGGCCGCTAGGCCGCCAACTTCACGTTTTCAGCGGCCTAGCGGCCTAGAATTTTATACTCCCAATCGCCCAGAAATGCATCAAAATCACGTTCTATAAGCATTAGAAACTATTTTGGATGGAAAAAGTCGCAAAAAATCACTTTAACATAGGTATGAAATTTCGCCGAAAACTTAGTTTTTTCACCGACCCAAAATATTAAACACCCAATCACTCAGAAATGCATCAGAATCACGTTCTATAAGCATTAGAAACTATTTTGGATGGAAAAAGTCGCAAAAAATCACTTTAACGTAGGTACGAAATTTCGCCGAAAACTTAGTTTTTTCACCGACCCAAAATATTAAACACCCAATCACTCAGAAATGTATCAGAATCACATTCTACATGCATTAATAACTATTTTGGACGGAAAAAGTCGCAAAAATTCACTTTTTCATCGTTACGCCGCTAGGCCGCTAGGCCGCCAACTTCACGTTTTCAGCGGCCTAGCGGCCTAGAATTTTATACCCCCAATCGCTCAGAAATGCATCAGAATCACGTTCTATAAGCATTAGAAACTATTTTGGATGGAAAAAGTCGCAAAAAATCACTTTATCGTAGGTACGCAATTTCGCCGAAAACTTAGTTTTTTCACCGACCCGAAATATTAAACACCCAATCACTCAGAAATGTATCAGAATCATGTTCTACAAGCATAAGAAACTATTTTGGATGGAGAAGTCGCAAAAAACACTCTCACGGCATCATAATTACGCCGCTAGGCCACTAACTTCCCTTCTTTCGGCGCGTATACTCAAGCAATCATCGAGCGGTTTAATATATATTGTAGAAACTTGTTTTACCATTAATGGTAAAGAAGCAAGTTTATTTAAACTAAATCATTCTTATACAATATCGAAAGCAGAATCGGGACAGATGAGTGTGTGAACTAAAACATATAATTTATAATCCAAAAATCAACTTTAACCACGGCGATAGCGACACTTCTCTATTATTTTAGTTTCCGAAACGCAGTTTTTACGTGTTTTTTTGTCTAGACTACTGGTAAATAAACTAAGTTGATGCAGAAACTTTTTTGGAAGGGAAAAGTCGCAAAAAAAACACTTCACCATACTGGTACGCCATTACGCCGAAAACTTCACCTTTTTAGCTATCTGGAATATTATACACACAATCGTCAAAAAATGTATCAGATTCACGTTCTACAAGCAAGGGAAAAGTCGCAAAAAATACTCTCGCGGCAACAAAGTTACGCCGCAAGGCCACTAGCACCCTTCTTTCGGCGACCCGGATTATTAAACACCCAATCACTCCGAAGTGTATCAGAATCACGTTCTACAAGCTTTAGAAACTATTTTTGAAGTGAGAGTCGCAAAATGGTCACGTGTATGTGTACGTGAACGAAGATAAAAGATTTATCATTCAGTAAGTGTTCTGAATACGTGAATAGGTACACTAATTTCGTGCCAAAGAAGAAATCGTTATGTTAATACATGCTTATGCTTCAGACAAAATAGAACGTATAAGAAAATCAAAGTACTGAATGTAGTGTCGGAACTCGATTTTTTCATATGAGACTAGTCACTGGTGTTGCTCGCAACACAACAATGACTGTTAGGAGAAATCCTAGATTAGGAACTGTACAGTTGATGGATATTCATGCTTAGGAATTAACATACACAATCTCAATATTGCCATCTATTTATGTACATATTCTGATATTCATATGCTAAATTCCATCAACCTAGCATGATGGTTATCTAAGTTATCAGATGTTTTGAGTTATTATGTAGCCCATTACCCAGCCTATACTTTTCCGAATTCATCGGTACTAAAATGAGCATTGTTACCGTCGTATTTACTGATTTAATACATACCGGAAAGCTCTTCAATACGCCCCATTTTAATACTATATCTTGATTATGGCCACATATCACTTTAAATGCATACTTCAGTGTTAGAAACGAATTAAAATCGACCTAGTGATAATCTGGTTTTGAAGAGTTTTTTTTTATTTTCCATGTTTTTAGTTCCATACACGGAACAAAATTGCTATCGATAATAGAAATGAACTGACATAAACCACTATCGATTGATTAATCGTAGTTTAGGATTTTTTCAGAAAATCTATATAGTTGGTGTGAATTATATTCAAACTATATATCATGATGTTGGACTATATGACAGGTTTTGAAGTGAAAGTAAAAGTTTATTGTAAAAAATTATAGATATTCGGAAACTAGCCGGTATACGGCGATATTTGCCGATCGCGCTACGGAATATACCGACATCGCACGATTTCATTAGTTCCATTACGATCCTTCTGTTTTAACAATTGCAAACTTCACAATAACTAAGTAAACAGTAGATTTGATTGTTAGTACAATCTGATTATTTGATGAAGCTGACGATTAACTATCACGTATGTTTACAAAATGACGACTTTATGAATGAATAAGGAAGGGTTTCTCATTATTAGGGCATTACTGAAATTAAGTAATTGTTCTGTCTTAAATATTATATAGATGCATTTTGTTATATCCATGTAATAGAATATAATGAGATCTTATTGAATCATGCCATTTACATTTAAATAAAAAATGCGTTTCGTCTATGAAGTATGATTCCAAAAGCTGAGAGCTCTAACTTTGATAGGTTTTACAGTTTGTCCTAATTTCTCGTCCAATGAAATCTCCGCATTTCATTTGATATTTGAAAAATAGATCGAAAATACGTCACTTATCTTTCTGTATATACAGAAATTAAGACAAACTGTAAATCAATTATCGTTCATAATTTGAATTTTATGCGACATATCACTGCGCTCCGCTCCGCGTCGCTTGTAATATATCCCATACAATTCAAAACATGAACGATAACTAATACATATATGATTATATTATAAACAATACATTAAAAGAAATAAACAAATTGATTAAATATATAGGGTCGTGATATTCAAATCCAAAACATACACATAAAGGGAGTCTATTGACCGTAAAGCGTTAGTTAGATGTCGGAGAAGAGAATAAGCGGTGCATTTTGTAAATGCAAAACAAAATTAGCCTTTGACAGACGACCCTTATACGTTCGACCTGCACGATCCATGGTCATATATTTATTTTATCTGAAATGATATATGATGTTCATGACTGCGTTTAAATATAGATGTATGATCTTGTAAACATATTTTTTTCTCATAAACCTATTTCAATGGGCGTCATACTCATACAAGTACATGTATTTATAAAACAATTGCATTTAAATCTGAACAGTTAAATATGTCAAATTAACGGGTCGATTTGTATTAGATTTAAGAAAAGATAGCTGAAATAAGTTATGTTTGAAAAGTAAGACACATAATGCCTTGGAATAGACTAGAAGATGTTTAGCTTCTGAGTGTTGCAGCATACTACTACTGTCGATCACAAAGCTGAATCAAGCTTTGACATTTTTATGCATTATTTTTGTTACAGCGGATAGACTTAATTAATATCATCTACCAATCTATAGGTATCTTTTTAATTATTTTGAATTCTTGGATTCTCCGACACTTCTGTGTTTGAAAAGGACACATATCAATTCCTTCTAAGTCCAGGGTACAATGCGTAAAATTGGTAGATATTTCAAAATAATTTAAATATTTTTAACATATCATAACTTTTATTTGCACAATGGCACGAAGCTTGTAATCATTGCGGTATGTTGAAAATCTATTTTCATTCAGCATATAAATTTGACAAAATTAGATATCTTCTCCGAACTTTTTGATGTTTTTAAAGCTACACCTAAGATTGTTTGAGCCATTGTACAGCTACTATATAAGTGACCCCCAAAGAAAATCCGCATGAGGATCCTAATCAGATTAATCCTGTCTTTACACTTACCTTAGTGTCTGTAGACTTGATACCTAGTGATATAACAGGGCATGTAGTTTTATCGAATAAAACTACTTGAAGAGGGTCATAAATTTCATTGAATTTTACTGATAATAAGTTAATGGAAAACTCACTGTTGTTTTTATAATATTTTTATATTATTTATATTATATTTTATTTATTATACATTTAATATATATTAATGAATTTTAACCTTTTAATATCCATTACCAGATTATGTTAGAAGTCTTCATAATATACTAAAAATACAACTGAACGCTTCTTCTATTTCTAAAATCAAATCATTCTATGTATATATGAAATTATTTTTACAAGATTCTTTAAAATAACTTGCATATACCAGTCCTGCTTGAGAAAATATATTGATTAGAATATTAAATTTCACATGTTGTGTGAAAATGCGTTTGTATTATGTTTACAAAATGAACTGATTGTTATTTGTCAAACTCTGCATCCAGACGTAACTAATACATACTTCCCACATCTACAATATCTACCTCCCTTGGCGGCCATCTTGAAAGGCTAATTTGACAAGCATTGACAGGAGATATTTATATTTTTGTGATACTAAATATGGGTTATTCATAAGTGACAATCACATTTTCGTAATATGATATGCTTATGGGTTTCAAACTTAATATTCTGTACATTGAGTTGTTTAGTAACTACTTTTTTCTATTAAACACATAAGCAAGTTGACTTTCAAGATGACCGCCAATTCAAACCAAGGAAGGTAAATATTGTAGATGTGGGAAATATGTATTGGTGTGCGACGCAAATATTTGCAAATGCCATTGGTTTTTTTAGTTATTAATTTCTTTAATCATATTATATGACCTGTCTTATTCTTAACATTTTGCATTTAACATGCACATATACGTCTTGTTTAAAAAAATGTATCAAACAGGGAATCAATTTAAGTATCTATTCAGTAGCTATATATTAGCCATCTAATAACTGATTGTGTAATTAGAAGCCAGTCTATCAATGCCATTGTTATTGGCCTATCTACTGTGGAATATGCGAGGGGTGATCCAGAAATTCGTAGATAGTACATGTTAATCACAAATAAATATACGTAATAATGTTAAATTCCGATTCCGTCTGGCCATTAGCGGTTGAGAGATCTTACGTTGCACACGCGGTGAGTTACACGTGCTTACAACGTACTATCGTCTTGCGATTTTCACGTTATCGTATGAAGCCGTACTTGCATGTACTGTTTACGAACCGAATCCTTTCACACTCTGATGTTTTAAGTGCGTGCAAGTATGATGAACGTGAGTACTGGGGTAAATCCGCAGCCGGTACTCACAACATTCGGATCGCCACGTTTATGCAAGTAGACAACACGCACTTGAAAGTATGGCGAGTTGGGACCGGCGCTTACTGAGCGCAAATAATTGTTCCAATGAATGAGATCTGCCCTACTTGAATCAGAGGTAGTGATGAATGACCACATAAGCTATTTCATTACCAAATCAACACATAAAGATTTGAGCGGACTGGGATCGAACTCGTGATTACAGCATATAACATAATAAAAAAACGGAACATTTGTGCACGTTTATTCGCCGATTTCGAAATGTATGAGTTAAATACACATAATTCTCGGCTACGTACCTTGAAACGTTTCTGCATGAATTTATCAGTAGTCTAGCCAAAAAAAAACTAAAACCGGCGTTTCGGAAAACTAAAATAATAGAGAAGTGTCGCCGTGGTTAAAATTGATTTCTGGATGATAAATTATATGTCTAAGTTCACACACTCATCTGTCCCGATTTTACTTCCGATATTGTATAAGAAGTATTTAGTTTAAATAAACTTGCTTCTCTACCATAAATGGTAAAATAACTTCTTACAATATATACTAAGCGCCGAAAGACGGAAAGTTAGTGGCCTAGCGGCGTAACTATGATGCCGCGAGAGTGTTTTTTGCGACTTCTCCTTCAAAAACAGTTTCCTAAGCTTGTAGAACGTGATTCTGATACATTTCTGAGTGATTGGGTATCAAATATTCAGGGTGGCAAAAAAAATTTTTTTCGGCGAAATTGCGTACCTACGATAAAGTGATTTTTTTGCGACTTTTTCCATTCAAAATAGTTTCTAATGCTTATAGAACGTGATTCTGATGCATTTCTGGGCGATTGGGGGTATAAAATTCTAGGCCGCTAGGCCGCTGAAAACGTGAAGTTGGCGGCCTAGCGGCCTAGCGGCGTAACTATGAAAAAGTGATTTTTTGCGACTTTTTCCGTCCAAAATAGTTTCTAATGCATGTAGAATATGATTCTGATACATTTCTGAGTGATTGGGTGTTTAATATTTTGGGTCGGTGAAAAAACTAAGTTTTCGGCGAAATTTCATACCTATGTTAAAGTGATTTTTTTGCGACTTTTTCCATCCAAAATAGTTTCTAATGCTTATAGAACGTGATTCTGATGCATTTCTGGGCGATTGGGAGTATAAAATTCTAGGCCGCTAGGCCGCTGAAAACGTGAAGTTGGCGGCCTAGCGGCCTAGCGGCCTAGCGGCGTAACTATGAAAAAGTGATTTTTTGCGACTTTTTCCGTCCAAAATAGTTTCTAATGCATGTAGAATATGATTCTGATACATTTCTGAGTGATTGGGTGTTTAATATTTTGGGTCGGTGAAAAAACTAAGTTTTCGGCGAAATTTCATACCTATGTTAAAGTGATTTTTTGCGACTTTTTCCATCCAAAATAGTTTCTAATGCTTATAGAACGTGATTCTGATGCATTTCTGGGCGATTGGGAGTATAAAATTCTAGGCCGCTAGGCCGCTGAAAACGTGAAGTTGGCGGCCTAGCGGCCTAGCGGCCTAGCGGCGTAACTATGAAAAAGTGATTTTTTGCGACTTTTTCCGTCCAAAATAGTTTCTAATGCATGTAGAATATGATTCTGATACATTTCTGAGTGATTGGGTGTTTAATATTTTGGGTCGGTGAAAAAACTAAGTTTTCGGCGAAATTTCATACCTATGTTAAAGTGATTTTTTGCGACTTTTTCCATCCAAAATAGTTTCTAATGCTTATAGAACGTGATTTTGATGCATTTCTGGGCGATTGGGGGTATACAATTCTAGGCCGCTAGGCCGCTGAAAACGTGAAGTTGGCGGCCTAGCGCCCTAGCGGCGTAACTATGAAAAAGTGATTTTTTGCGACTTTTTCCGTCAGAAATCGTTTCTAATGCATGTAGAATGTGATTCTGATACATTTCTGAGTGATTGGGTGTTTAATATTTTGGGTCGGTGAAAAAACTAAGTTTTCGGCGAAATTTCATACCTATGTTAAAGTGATTTTTTGCGACTTTTTCCATCCAAAATAGTTTCTTATGCTTGTAGAACATGATTCTGATACATTTCTGAGTGATTGGGTGTTTAATATTTCGGGTCGGTGAAAAAACTAAGTTTTCGGCGAAATTGCGTACCTACGATAAAGTGATTTTTTGCGACTTTTTCCATCCAAAATAGTTTCTAATGCTTATAGAACGTGATTCTGATGCATTTCTGAGCGATTGGGGGTATAAAACTCTAGGCCGCTAGGCCGCTGAAAACGTGAAGTTGGCGGCCTAGCGGCCTAGCGGCGTAACGATGAAAAAGTGAATTTTTGCGACTTTTTCCGTCCAAAATAGTTATTAATGCATGTAGAATGTGATTCTGATACATTTCTGAGTGATTGGGTGTTTAATATTTTGGGTCGGTGAAAAAACTAAGTTTTCGGCGAAATTTCGTACCTACGTTAAAGTGATTTTTTGCGACTTTTTCCATCCAAAATAGTTTCTAATGCTTATAGAACGTGATTCTGATGCATTTCTGAGTGATTGGGTGTTTAATATTTTGGGTCGGTGAAAAAACTAAGTTTTCGGCGAAATTTCATACCTATGTTAAAGTGATTTTTTGCGACTTTTTCCATCCAAAATAGTTTCTAATGCTTATAGAACGTGATTCTGATGCATTTCTGGGCGATTGGGAGTATAAAATTCTAGGCCGCTAGGCCGCTGAAAACGTGAAGTTGGCGGCCTAGCGGCCTAGCGGCGTAACTATGAAAAAGTGAATTGTTGCGACTTTTTCCGTCCAAAATCGTTTCTAATGCATGTAGAATGTGATTCTGATTCATTTCTGAGTGATTGGGTGTTTAATATTTTGGGTCGGTGAAAAAACTAAGTTTTCGGCGAAATTTCATACCTATGTTAAAGTGATTTTTTGCGACTTTTTCCATCCAAAATAGTTTCTAATGCTTATAGAACGTGATTCTGATGCATTTCTGGGCGATTGGGAGTATAAAATTCTAGGCCGCTAGGCCGCTGAAAACGTGAAGTTGGCGGCCTAGCGGCCTAGCGGCGTAACTATGAAAAAGTGATTTTTTGCGACTTTTTCCGTCCAAAATAGTTTCTAATGCATGTAGAATATGATTCTGATACATTTCTGAGTGATTGGGTGTTTAATATTTTGGGTCGGTGAAAAAACTAAGTTTTCGGCGAAATTTCATACCTATGTTAAAGTGATTTTTTGCGACTTTTTCCATCCAAAATAGTTTCTAATGCTTATAGAACGTGATTTTGATGCATTTCTGGGCGATTGGGAGTATAAAATTCTAGGCCGCTAGGCCGCTGAAAACGTGAAGTTGGCGGCCTAGCGGCCTAGCGGCCTAGCGGCGTAACTATGAAAAAGTGAATTGTTGCGACTTTTTCCGTCCAAAATCGTTTCTAATGCATGTAGAATGTGATTCTGATACATTTCTGAGTGATTGGGTGTTTAATATTTTGGGTCGGTGAAAAAACTAAGTTTTCGGCGAAATTTCATACCTATGTTAAAGTGATTTTTTGCGACTTTTTCCATCCAAAATAGTTTCTAATGCTTATAGAACGTGATTCTGATGCATTTCTGGGCGATTGGGAGTATAAAATTCTAGGCCGCTAGGCCGCTGAAAACGTGAAGTTGGCGGCCTAGCGGCCTAGCGGCGTAACTATGAAAAAGTGATTTTTTGCGACTTTTTCCGTCCAAAATAGTTTCTAATGCATGTAGAATATGATTCTGATACATTTCTGAGTGATTGGGTGTTTAATATTTTGGGTCGGTGAAAAAACTAAGTTTTCGGCGAAATTTCATACCTATGTTAAAGTGATTTTTTGCGACTTTTTCCATCCAAAATAGTTTCTAATGCTTATAGAACGTGATTTTGATGCATTTCTGGGCGATTGGGAGTATAAAATTCTAGGCCGCTAGGCCGCTGAAAACGTGAAGTTGGCGGCCTAGCGGCCTAGCGGCGTAACTATGAAAAAGTGAATTGTTGCGACTTTTTCCGTCCAAAATCGTTTCTAATGCATGTAGAATGTGATTCTGATTCATTTCTGAGTGATTGGGTGTTTAATATTTTGGGTCGGTGAAAAAACTAAGTTTTCGGCGAAATTTCATACCTATGTTAAAGTGATTTTTTGCGACTTTTTCCATCCAAAATAGTTTCTAATGCTTATAGAACGTGATTCTGATGCATTTCTGGGCGATTGGGAGTATAAAATTCTAGGCCGCTAGGCCGCTGAAAACGTGAAGTTGGCGGCCTAGCGGCCTAGCGGCGTAACTATGAAAAAGTGATTTTTTGCGACTTTTTCCGTCCAAAATCGTTTCTAATGCATGTAGAATGTGATTCTGATACATTTCTGAGTGATTGGGTGTTTAATATTTTGGGTCGGTGAAAAAACTAAGTTTTCGGCGAAATTTCATACCTATGTTAAAGTGATTTTTTGCGACTTTTTCCATCCGAAATAGTTTCTAATGCTTATAGAACGTGATTCTGATGCATGTCTGGGCGATTGGGAGTATAAAATTCTAGGCCGCTAGGCCGCTAGGCCGCCAGGCCGCCAACTTCACGCCGCTAGGCCGCTAGGCCGCCAGGCCGCCAACTTCACGCCGCCAGGCCGCTAGGCCGCCAGGCCGCCAACTTCACGCCGCCAGGCCGCTAGGCCGCTAGGCCGCCAACTTCACGCCGCCAGGCCGCTAGGCCGCTAGGCCGCCAACTTCACACACATCTCCGCAGGTAGTAATTGGCGGGGGGGGGGGGGGCATTTGTGTCTACTGAATAACACTTTTTTGTAAGAACATGATGTATTAGTCATTCATCCTAAAATATCAGAGTTTCGTTCTAAGGAACTTGGTGTTAGCATCTTTAGGGTCAGTGCTATAGAATTGGGATGGTCGGGTAACCTGAAAACTTTTTTTTTCCGGCCTAGTACATTGGTGTATCTCAGACCTGTATTATAAAAATTTAAAGATCTAATGAAGATATGAACGTCAATAAGGCCATCCTTAAAGTAATTCATTTTTGCATTGAACCCAAAATACCTGTCAAAATGCTATTTATATAAAAAATGTTGGGCAGGGACGTTTTTGGTGGGTACGTAGAGTAACCCACAAACAATTTGTTTAGGAAGGCCTAAGCTATCATGTCAAGTACTTTATGACGCTGTGGAGATTATACGTACGAGCGGAGTTGACTAGACGTGTTTTCTATATAAAAGTCATAATTTTAAGGATTTCCATGAGTACGGGTTCACTTAAAGCTAAAAGTCGACTCCTAATCCCACAATTTACACAGTTTATGTTTAATATGATATTTAAACAAGCTTCTATTCCACTTGAAAGAAAAAAGAGCCCTAATGTAAAAAATATGTTTGCCCTGAATTATCCAAAAGCCAAGCAGAAATGACACAGAATACGGCAACACCCTATTCATTTGATATTTCTTTATTATAGAAAATTTGGTTGAGAAGTGATCGCGGACACTCCAGTCGGATAGCCTGACAAAGAAACACCATTCTGGAAACTGGTGCTCGTTTGAATCGTTCTTTGTATCTGAAAGACAAACGAAATCTGTCAGTGGCGACTTATCATAATCAAAGTACTGAAAGTACTCATGGAAACTGATACATAGACCTGCACTGCAACATAAATCGGAAACTAGTTTAACATTTGTGTGGCTGATGTAGAAAAAAATGTACTAAGCTCCGCATAAAAGTTATGCGCGCCGACCGAGTGACGGCTAAGATTTCTAGATGATGCTTGCGGAAACTAGACATTTACTTTTTCGTCTTAGAATATTATCCTACGCGTATAACACACAGAAATGTACCAATATTGTAGTCAAAAAGACGTGAAACATGGGCGAGTCTTGCAATTAGGATCAATAACAACGACTAATTTGTTATTATCTGTAATTCGATCATTCTTATTCACTTATTTGTTAAGTAACCAGTTAATTGTTTGTTCCTTGTGTAGTGCAGATAGGTTATTTACTTGTATGTAAAATGCTTGTTTCTGGTTACATGCTTATGACTAGTCGCACGGTAATACTTCATGTGAGCGTAATGTAGAATAGGGTACTAGTAGGTAGGTAATTATTATTGGAAACCTTAACGACAGATAGTACTACGTTTTTCTACATCCGCCATGCAATCGTTAAAACTAGTCCCCGTTCCATGTTGCAGTGAAAGTCTATGTAAGTTCAGTTTCCATGAATACTTTCAGTTCTTTGATTTAAATGTGATTTCTTGTAAGCGAATGGTATGGTTAGAAAGTGGTTGTTCATTGATTGGTAATAATTATAAATGAAAATGTTCGAGTGAGATCAATTATCTGTATACTAGTAATAGGTTGTTGACAGTGATTCTAAACTTGGGTCTATTTTCTTGCCTAACGTGACTTTCGCCTTATTCCAGCATTTATTACAAAGTTCAGGACACTACCTATCAGTTGTTTATGCCAATATATTGCGCAGATTTGATATCGAAACTTAAGTAAATGCCTTGGGTATACCATGTCAAGTATGGAAGGGTCTAAGTTCAGGTAATACGGACGATTGCTTTCTTACGGTTAATTACCGGAGTCCCGCATTGTGTCGTTTTGCTTTTAGACATCTGTGCCGTTCTGTAGCACATTGTGAAAAAAAGGTGTGTACGAGCATCGTCTACTTAACGCATTTATTCATTTTATGACACTTCAGAACAAAATAAGCTTAAAAATAATCGGCATTTTCTGTTGAAAAAACTTCCCTAGGTGGTCACCCAACCTTCTACGTTTCGCCAATTAAGATGGTCAAAAACGCCGCCTTGCGGAACGGCGAACAATGCCACAAAACATACATAATGACTACAGCTAGGTTAATTGGCGAACTTCGCTGTTTTAATCCGGACTAACAAGGACCAGATTGGGCAGTCATTAGTGACATAAGAATTCGTTCGTGTACGCTACGTACATGACCGCAAAACAACCTTTATCATTAACAAATGTTATATTTTTCATGCCGTTTCTTTACGTCCGTATCTACGTCGACACTGTGTCTAGCAATTTGTCAGACTTACAATAGCCGCTCAGTAGAAATGTACAGACAGCGCAATCTTCAGTGCGGCTTTCTCTTGCGCAACAACCTCCCTTCAACAACAGTTATATTTTCGACATAATTTTGTACCATTTAACTATTCAATATTTTGATTGGCTGTCCGTTAGCTTAATCTCAAAATCGACCAATAGGAAGGCTGCATTCTAAGAATTTAGCAATTCGTTAAAAAAGCCTTAAGCCTTGAAATAAAGGTAACTGCGTGTTTAATCAGGCATAAGTTTTTAAAAAATAAAACGTAAGCGTAGATATAGAAGTTCATGTTTTCCATTGTTCTGGCCGGTCCTTTTTCTTCCGACCTTATTTTTATTTTTCGGTCTTGTTTTTTTTCGGCGATATTTTGATTTTCATATCAACTATATCCCAGAACTTACTAAACATAATTATTTATGACGAAAGTTTTGTCGACCTAAAGACATTATATTTTTGGGGATGCTATGATGGAAACGTGGTGTCTATTTCCAACGATTAACAATAATCTATAGCCGTAATGATGCTATTTGTTTACTGTTGATCAAAAACAATTAATGAGCTGCCGTTTCATTAATATGTTCAAACGGTTAATTACGATTTTTGTCGAAGTGACACGAGTGTAACCGATTTATCATAAATAACCGTAACAGACAGAAATGTCAAAACAAATCCAAATACATTACCATGGTAACATGCTCGTGGCTATGTTAATCAAAACAAACCGAACAGAATCACATAAACAGGTCAGAAACCCGCCGTGTCATAATGTTCAACGAAGACAGCCGAGAATCTCCGGCTGGCGGACTTTACGGAAATAACCTCACGATGGGCCCGCATATTATGTCGACATCTGTCTCTGTATAGACTTCCTTAGTATGTTTGTTTACTAAACATGCCACTTTTTTCAACAACCGATTAACAGAAGTTTGCGATCACTCGACACTATACATTGAAAAAGTTTTATGAAGATAGCCCGAAAACAAACGACTTCTTTTTAAAGTTTATCAAAATCATCCGCACCGCAGGAGGTAAACGAAAGTGCGAGACGCTGATAAGAAATTTCTCAAAAAATAGTATCTATTTTTTGTAGCTTTCTATACCCGACTGTTGAAATATGAAATGATAAAAAATCTGGCGACTACTTTCTTTTTGTCGGCACCATTTTTCAACGAACAGTCGACTGAATGTTCAAAACTTTTTTTTTCAAGAATTTTGCGTTCTGTATAATAGCATCGCCTTTTGAACCAAAAATAAAAGGTATTACTTTTGACACTGGCTGATATAAAATATTTACTATATGAAGGAAATGCATGTACATGAGTTAGTGACCACCTACGAATAATGGCCACCCTTTGAATACAGTCCATCGTTTTAAAAACATCATTGATATTTTAAAACAAAATGACCTCCAAATAAGGACCACGTGTCAACAAAGGTGGTCATTGTTCACAGGATTTACTGCATATTGAAAACTGGTCCAAAATCTAATTATACAGATACCGTACACCCTCGACTCGGTAGTTGGGATGGGAACTTAGGCCATCAGTATAAGGGGCCACAATGGAAATAAGGGTTAGTCGATACCTTTTATGTCATTTCTGGTATTGGTGAGCAAGGCAAATGACATCTTATTTAAATGCATTTCGTTTTTATAATTGACTTTACATTAAAATGTGATGTATAGTCATGGTTGTATCAGTACTTAAAAAATATAATTATTATTGATATTTATTATGCTGTCATCGGTAAATACATGTACATACACTGTATATGGCTCGGACAGATGACACGCCCATGTCATATTTAAAATGTATGTAGTACATGTACGTATATGATGTCAAGCTATGTTGCTTTGTTTTAGCCATCAAATTTCAACTTTCTTGCCCTTAGGACTGGGTCGTCAGCAACAGTAATCGTCCATATAGATCATGGTAGGTTACATATGACACGTGTACTAATATTTATATAATTAAGAAAACAACATTGATTTATCATATAAATGATCGTTGATTAAATAAATATTGATAAACATATGAGTCGATTACATCAATCAATTTATCGAATAGAATCTTAATGTTTTATGACGTCAATATTGTTTCTGTCAAGTGAAATTTGAAGTTTTGTTTTAACATTCATCGTAATGCTATTTAGACACAGCGCATGTTTTTTTGAAATTTTGAAATTTATCTAAATTAAATACATGTAAATATGAATGTTTAGTTGACGTTAATATTGTTACCACTATGCAAATTATTAGCATAAGATTTTCTTAAATATCTAATGGAATTAGACAATGCTTTACTGTCAAACCTGTGTTAGCGGTCATCTCCGAAAAAATACCACTCTGTGAATAAAAAAATAAGTACAAAATGTATACATTCGATAGAAGAAAAAGCATAGGGTATCTGGTGCACGTGTTTTCTTGAATTCCAATCTAACTGTAATGGAAATGATTTAATCTTCGCTATGGGTGTTTTGGTATGGCACCAAAGGATCCTCTTGGTCAAATGCACGCTCAATTAGTCCGCGATTACTCTATGTAATTAAACAATTAGCGGCAATTAACAATAGCCAATACTTGACCCGTAATCGGTAATTGCATAGAAATAATACATTATTACATTATGTACGTAGTATGTATGTTATTAATTACGGACTGTTTTCCTGGAAATAATATGTCGGTGTACACAACGTCCATCAGGATTCCTTTGATGTTTCTCTCGTGTGTGAGAGAAGAATACATCGCCAGGGTATACGTGTGGAAATTGTAATATGATGACGTTCGCGTAACTTAAACGAGGCTTATCAGACCATTTAAAAGAACCCTCTGGTTGAGTTATATCATTATAAATAAATACACTTGAATGATAAAATAAAATAAATATGACATTAATAAAAATAATGTATATAGTAAAAATCATTTCATTACAAAAATGCACATCAGTCCCTTAACGGCCCGAAATAATGGTCGGCCAACGCGAACGTGCTAAAACAATCAAGGCATAGTGGTTCCGAGACATTTTTTAGATACAAGCGTCTGTCAAGTGACCAATTAGAAATATTATACATGTACAATATATTTAATATTAGGAACATCATATCTACATTATGTCTATTGTGAAGCTAATTATGTCTGTTTCTATTCGTAATATAGAATTCTAAAACTGTTATACGTGTCCTAGTATAATATCATCGAGAAGTCTATTATCAGAAAGAAACTTAAAACAATATGCATAGTTATGTACTAAATGTAGTTAGTTTAACACTAAAAACAGTTCTTCCAATAATTTCACATCAATTTAAGATTGACATATTTCCGGTATTGTTGACCGATACAGTCTGACGAACGAACGGACGGACGGACGAACAAGCGGACAAATGGAAGCTGAAATAAAAGCTCATACAACACCGTTGGATGGATTCCCAAAAAATGTTTTGATGTGCAGATAATACACACCACTCATCGTTTATAATCGGTCAAAATGAGACTATCCTGAACATTTTGTGAGCCTGACTATATCTTATTTTTATTTGGTACTTTATAACGTCCCTCGTAATGTCCCTTTATGCTGGCACAAGCCTCACTTATTCTTAAATGATATGACAATTTACATTATGTATGGTGTAGGTCTTTGATTGCCTTAAATACAAAATTAATGTAGTTAAATGTTGTCATGATATTTCGTTATAAATTATGTACAAAAATCTAAGTAATCGATTATAAAATTTAAGCTCTGTATTTATAATGTTTATAAAGCTTGCAAGTATGTCAATAATTATAGTTTCCTTGTAAATATAATTTATTTCGGATATTTTGTTTTTCGTCTATATAATAACACAATTTGTTTTGCGAGTACATCCGCGTGTGTTTTGTTTGTTATACGCCAGAAATTAATGCATACATTATGAAAGACGGGCTAATGCAAACTCACTCTTTGCCAAAGAAATATGTACACCTTAAACCGCACGTGATTTCGTGCCAGGCTGCATAACATTCAGAAACATTATACAACATCGCTGTATCGTGTGTTGTGTGATAATGAAAATATCCCCTTATTTTACGCACTGAAAACTATTTTCATTGTTTAGTTGATTTAATACTAGAGTTTAATTTCAAGTAGAGCTTGATTGTTTTTTTTTCGACTGTTTAGTCACGCAATGTTTTTCTTAACTTCGCCAAAAAATTGTGTTTTCGATTTTTTTTATTTCAATATACCTGTTTCACATATCAACCGTCTAGTTGTTAAACTATGTGAAACTTGTTTCAAATCATTGTTATTGCAAACATAAAAAAGGCGTTTGTTACATATATCCCGGAAGTATAACATGTACTATCATAAATTATTCATCATTGATGTCGAATCTTAATGTGTACCTTACGGTATAGTGCTATGTATAGATTGGTCGAATCTTGAAATTAAGCCTTTTAACTTTAAAATATTGTTATTATATACATGTACATTGTTATTCAAAATTCAGTATGTGTATAACGTTACTTATCTTACTTAGCCTTGTCTTATTTGGGGGTGCGTGGCCTTTAATATGTTCCAATTTATTGGTGTGATTCCCAACACTACACCAAACCCCTTTTTGTGTGTAGACATTTGAGTTCCGTTTAAAGGACATCCTACTTCAAATCATAGCTATTAATGGCGGATGTATTCCTACGATATGTGTTTATTCATGGCTTAATTCATAGAACACCCTCCATCAAGGATAGGTGGAATTTAGAGAAATGTATAATTGGCTTGTACAAGAACAAATCAATTAGCTTTGTTAAAAAATCTTTCTAGATAAATGTTCAAGAATATACGTGCATTCTTAAAATAGACTGACCGATATATACTTCATGAACGAAGAATGAAATGTAAACGAATGTTTGGCCATTAGCATCCGACAAAACTGTATACTCGTCAATCACCTTAAATTAAAGTTTATTTGAACCAATCTGAGAAAATGGTGGCCATTGAACTTTGAATCATATGGAAGATGCTGGTACATGTCTTATATTAGTTTGGTTCCATTCCTTTTTATGTCATACATAATTTAGGGACCGACAGTATCTCCATTCAAACTGTAAGCCTTACCATCACTTATGGCCATATAACGATTCGCCCCATAATGATTCGCCCCACTTATCGTATTCGCCACAAACTCTAAAGCGATTCACAAATTCAACTGAACGCTAAGATTGAATTCTATGGTCGTTTATAAACATTGGGTTTGGCCAGGGCGTTCAACCTGCCGTTGCCCTAGCAACTGCTCCTTGTGTTACACATCGGTACCAAACAAATCCCGAGCATGACCCTCCGGCAACATGGCAACTTCATTGAACATCCATCTTGTATGATTAATGTATGTAAAGTTTGTAAACACATGTATTGACTTCACAATTCAAAACCCTCTATTCCTCGTCAAAATAAAGGAGAACCACTAAAGAAATGGTAGGAACTCAAGATAGTTATGGGGCGTTTTCAAATCAGTATCGTTAATGGGTGTATTTAGATAAGACAATTTAGTAAAGAATAAATTAAATATTTGACTTAAATAAATATAATTACATGGTGTAAATAAAACTGAATCTATAGAATTAGTCAAGTGCTATAATATATCACACGGACGAGGGAATCGGGGACTTGGGGAGGCATGGCCTCACACGAATGATATCAACTGCAAGGGTGATCAAAAGGGTCTATTCCTCATCCCCGTTGTCAGCCAAAATCAGCCCCCTCTCCATGCTCTCTGCATCTTAAATTGCTTCCTAAGGGCATTCTTCGGTTTAGTTTTCGTAAAATTTATCTGCTAGACTCTGCAATGCAGTGGGAGAGTGTGTTTCAGAATTATGAATATTGCCAATCTTTAAATTTCAAATTTTAAACAATAGTCTCAGTACTGGTAAATGTTGAAACAAAGTGGATAAAATTTCTATATGTTACTTTCAGACTAGCTGCCAAGATCATTGTCTTAGAGTAAGAAAACTGTATGTTAAAGGCAACCTATTCAGGCATCATCTAAGCGATTCCGTCTCATGTGCCATTGCACACTGACATGCTATTTTTTCAGCACACATGTATGTACAAGTATACTGTGCAGCTTATCTTGATATCTATAGTTGTTGTACACCAGACATACAATGGAACTTCTGCCTCTCTTGTTTGATCTTCAGCAACATCAAAAGCAGACTTGTCTGTTAGTATGATGCCAAGAACACCATGTTTCTGATGTCGTCGATAAAGTGATCTGACATTTTCATGGCGTCTGTGTCTTGCTTTAGAATTTATTTCACAACAAATACTATCTCGTATAAAGACAAGCCTGTGAACAATAGCCACCCTTGGTAAAAGACAATATATTATGGCTTTTATTGACAGGTGACCTTTATTTAACGGTCAGTATTTTTTCTAAATAACCAATGACGGCCTTCGAAAGGATGGCCTTTGTTTACAGGGCAACCTTTTTTTCGGAATCGGCTGCAAACACATGTTTGACTGTATTTGAAACTATGTGAGTTCTTGCGTCTCAATGCAGGTGTATGCGTGTGTTTTTTTCGTTATTCATACGAATAACATGTGCTTTCTTTGTGCATGCATATACATGAATTAGATACAGTGAAATCTCTCTTAAAGACCGTCTCAATGATACGACCACCTCATTATACAACGACCACATATTCCGGACCGGTTTTCAATATTTCCAATCATATTATAACTTGATAATGGGATAACCACTATCTTAAGCCTGTTTATATATCGTCTAAAAGGTGGTTTTAATCGCCAGGTCATACTGTATTTTGTAATGTAACAAGCATATCGAGGGTTCAGCGCAACAGTGTTGTATCTCATATTGAAATAAGAACAAGTTACAACAGTGTTGCGCTGAGCCCTCGATATGTATACATTGTCACGTTTTGTTGTAGTATTGGACGTGTATTTTGTATACCAGTGTATAACGATGCTGCTTACTTTATTTAACAACTGTTACTCTGATCATCTCATAATAATTTGATATTTTTTCGGCGTTCTGTCTTGATGTTGCTTTTGGCCTACATTTGTAACCAATGAAATTGTTTGATACAAAATCTTCAGCGGAAGTAGGAGTATTCTAGTTGTAATTCATGTACAACGTGACTTATATTGTATATTTTATATTTATATTAGTATTACATGCAGATGATGTACTTATGTACAAATCCAAAAAATATTCTGTTCTGTTCAGTATATTTGATACACGACAATACAGTAGAACACGGTTTTAGCCAATTTCTGTGACCCGATCAGTTAGTTCATTATGTCTATACCTTGTTACTTCACTATATCCGATTTTTCATTGTATCCGAATTCACTATAACCGAGTTTTACTGTATTCGTGTTTTTTCTCTTCATCTTATATTTAGATATAGGTACCCGTGTCCGTTTTTGTGTGTGAAAAAAATGATGAAAAAATAATGAGAAAATATATTTTATGAACGAGACATTTTTTATTATTTATAAATACAATTCGTCATAAGTAAGTGCCATTTCTATACAATTATTTTCATCCAATTTCAGTTTGCACCTTTATATACATATTTAGCACCTTCACGAAAAACAATAATAATGTGATAAATTTGATAAAAATCAGTCGAAGCTGATCATTACTGTAACATTTACACATAGTCTGGCATACTATTCGTTGGAATTGAAACAAATATATGTACAAACACACACTCACTCTACAACATTTTGACAGGTAGTATAAATACAATTTAAAATAATATACATCAAAACATATTTGTAACAACATGATATCATCATAATTACACTAGTAATGAACCAATCAATGACAAGCAGCGAGTCACGTGATCACAGAAAACAAGTTTTGATTGGCTGGTCATAATAATTGTATCATATCACGTGATACTCAACATGGAATTCGATTGGTTGATTCTAAATGTCAAAGAACCATAACAATTGAAGTACATTACGACATTAATTTACAAAAGAGGTACCACACCTTTTTTAGAATGTATTAAAAATGAATATTGCACAAACATACACTAACAATGATAACCTCAGACAAAATAATCTCATAGTTTCACACTAGAGGTCGCTAGTTAACTATATCCGTCCGAACAAAGAGTTGTCGCCCCTGACTGAGCGAAAGTCGAAATGGCAGGAAAGATAACTCAGTGAGGGAAAATAAAGCTAAGATAATTATAGGATGGGTAAGGTAATGTGTTTAAATAGTAATGTAAATGAAAATACACCCGTCATTATATTAAAGAGCATTAATAAAGGGAGAGAATCTCTTACAATTAAATTAGTTTTTATTACATTAATAAAACTATAAGATAAGGAATGAAATAGCCATAAGATAAGGAATGAAATAGTCAGACAATATAGGCAGTTATCATATGATAAGCATTTTAAAGAGTTTTAATTCGAAGAATTGTTACTTCGCGAGCTTACAAACGGACATAGACCTTCTTAAGTAATATGTGGACTAACACATCACTTATTGTTCCTTAACTCGAATAAATGATACATTTTAAAGCATAATCATGAATGAATTTTCGTATGTCTATTTAATTGATTTGTAAATATTCACATGTTTACAGAAATTCTTCAAGCGTATTTAATTGTAATTTTAGCAGAATGAAATTTAATGAACTATGAACACAGAGTAAAAAAAGTTTTAAAAAGGTGAAATAATCGCAGTGAACCGTATAAATGCTAATATTTGAACATGGGTCGTATTGCAACATTTTAAATGTGTAAGTTTCTAATACAAGAGAGATAAAGAGGATTGTGACAAATGATACACAGAGAAATACACAGAGAAAATATTTTTCTTCATAATAAATATCCATCCATTTCGTAAATTAAATGGTCATTTCGGTAATTAAATACCCATTTCGTATATTTTACAGCACAAATAGAGTTAAACACCCGAAATCGTTTCAACAATGGCTAATTGGTGGCTTGTGAAGGCTTGAGACAGCTGAGTTCGTTGTAGGAGAATATTTTATTGGAGGTCTTGAGTAAGCGTAGTCTGAGTTTTTACAGCACAAACCACCATTGCACAATTTCTTCCACGTTTCCAATGTCTTTCCGGTCCAAATCCAGAAACCACTGGTAATTCCAACCACTAATAACATAAAGTATTTTAGCATAAACACTGCAAAGTCTGGCTTTGACGAGTTTTCTGTGCAAGGGCAAGTAACAGTCTTCTCCCATTCGTCTTTCAAATATTGTTCATAGAAATAACACGCTAATACAATTGTGGCTGGAATTGTGTACAGCAATGAAAACACCCCAATCCTGATCATAAGACGCTCTAGTTTCTCGATCTTTCCTCCATTTTGATGTTTGATTACGTTTCTTATTCTAAACAGTGACACGAAACCAGCAATAAGGAAAGTGGAACCAATAATAAGATAAACAAACAGTGGAATTAACACAAATCCTCTAAGATTGTTGATATTTTGGTTCCCGACATAGCAAATGCCAGCGACTGGATCCCCGTCCACACTTGACATAGCTAACACAGCAATGCTCTTCACACTGGGTACCAGCCATGCCGCGAAATGAAAGTATTGTGAATAACTAGCGATGGCCTCTGATCCCCATTTAAGTCCAGCACTGAGGAACCAGGTGAATGATAATATCACCCACCATATTGACGAAGCCATTCCGAAGAAATAGATCAACAAGAAGGTGGAGACACAAGAGGCTGGTCCTGTAGTCGAATATCTGATCATACTTCCGTCGCACGCGACATTCTCATGACCAACCACTATTCTGATGATGTAACCAATAGAAACCATGAGGTAACATCCGCTGAGGAATATGATTGGTCGTTCAGGATATTTGAATCTTGACATGTCAAGGACGAATGTCAGAAGTGTTATTGAGGTTGACATACAACACAAAATGGACCACAACCCAATCCAGAATGTTGCGAATGTCTTTTCATCATCGTTGAAATATGGACTGGTGCAATTCATACCACAGTTTTTCATGCCACCTGTTTTAATTTGATTATAATATGAGCTTGACTCGTGGATTGGTTGAAGTCTACACTGGCAAGTGCAAGCATCCTCGTAGATATCATTGTACTTATCAATTACATCATGATCTATGATATTAGGATTCTTTAAATATGTTTCCCAATCGGACATAGTATCATCGATATTTGGTTGACCTCCTTTGGATGGTTTATCCTGGGTAGGAACGGGTACACGTGGTTTTTGCGTTGACCGATCTCCGGATACCTTCGGAGGTCTGTCTGTTGATGAACTGTCAGTGATATTGCGGTCCATACAAAGTTTTCCTTTCTCTCCATAGTATGGAAGCTTGCTGCAATCCATTCGTTCAGGCCACACAAACCCATACTGCCTCATCAAAGGAGCACAGCCAGACCTGGCACGTTCACAGACCGATCTGAAATATCAATACAAATCATGGGTTAGACTTACATGTATGTTCTTTTTTATTTGTTCTAACAAAATAGTAGTAATACAACATTTACTCCGGCCACGATATGATATCGGTTTCTAATATGGGTCGGTATTCTTGACGTGTCTGCAATATGCTGCAATGAGAACGTAATGTGCTTCTCTTATGTTTTCACCACCAATATCAAATCAATGTTTCAATGTTGGAACTAGAACCAAATTGGAGGATAATCTGAGCTAAGAAGATTTCGAATGCACTGATGACAACAATCTGTCGAATTTAATCCTGGTATGCAAAGCGCTTGGTATAAACAAAATAAGCAAGCGCCTGGCGCGTGTTCTAGATCTATGTACTCTGGGAAAAACGTAAGTCTGGTTCCCGAAGAGTAAAACACAACATGCTTTCCATGTTTTCATAAGAAAGGTGGATAAGTTAGTGCGAAAATATATGTTCATTGTACAGAACACGTGTTTACAAATCGACATACAAGCGATGATTGCTGTTTCATTTTTAGTTGAAATTCGAATGTACGCCGTGACCCAATTAAAATTTACTACAGAACACAAAAAGCTTCGTGTTCAACAATCATAAACAAACATTGACAAGAAATTTGAAGCACAAATTCTTCACAAACCTGCAAGCTGGTAGGTGGGGTTGATAGTTTTCCATGCAGATAGGAGCGTACATCGAGCATAGGAAGAATTTAAGATCTGGCGAACATTGTATCTCCACCAGCGGCCAAAATTGATGAACTTCGAGTCCTGCCTCGTCTTGAGAATCATGATTGAACTGAAGATAAAAGATTATACAAATGTAAAAAAGTCGGTTGGTCGCCAGCCACTAAGCAACAGTACGCACAATTCATATTTATTGCTACAGGTTGTTCACTAAACATCAAAAGTTGGAGGTCAAAATTACCTTAGTTTAAAATGTTCTGAAGAGTCAAGGTAATTTCCCTTTGGGTCAAATTCTTAAGAGACAAAAACTTTTTTCAAAGAGTCATAATGCCATTTTAAAGGTCAAATGGCAGAGTGTATGTTACATGTTTTAATTGATTGCGGCTTTGTATATACACAATTGTCGGGCATTGGACAAGGAGTATCGTTTGCTTGCCGAACAAAGACAACAGATGTAAGCATGTTTTTATCCCAATACAACATTCCCGCAACAGAACTCAATGTCTTGATGCCAGAATTCCATTTCTGACATTAAATACTCGCGCTGACAACAAACAACATCATCATTGACATTTACATGCCACAATGACCGAATCGACATGTTAGCGGTAGGCACCAGAAAGTCTAAGGATCTTTGACTTTGAGGTTGAGAAACATTGGTTCTTATCCCTTTGTGTCGTTTGCGTAATTAGTAGGGTGTGTTGCACGTTAAACTAAATACAAACATGTAAAAAGAGATGCAACGAAATCTTACAAAAAATAAAAACGCATTTGCTCGGACATGACGATGCAGTGACGACAACGATTTCGTAACTTTTCATTCGTCAACAACTTTGCACCAGTGAAGCAATTTTAAGCAAGCGTAATAAATAATTCCACGAAGGAACATGCGTTTTACTGGGTAACTTACTTAAATAGTCATTGTTAGAAGTAATTCAAATTGTTAGTTTAGAGAAACTGAATAATTAACAATGTAAAAGATAGTGGTACATCTCTTCCGAGTTGAAAAAAAAATTGAAGGCGAGTTTCATTTTGGGCGACTCGAAGTAAACAAGCTGCAAATGTTGGTGTAATTAAAGCCTTAATAGCTTACGGTTGTTTTTTGTTCAGCAAATTAGTTCATTTTCGGTACTCAAATACAAATTCATTAAGGTTTATTTGCGACGCTCTGTGCACTTAAATTTCTAAGCAGGAACACATTGAATTATTTCTCAAGAACTAGTGGGATGCAGCCTAAAATAATCAGAAAACATGAATTTATTTGAACCGGACTTGGTTGATTTTAATGCTACCATTGTGCTTAGTAATTTACACCCTGTTTAATCGCGTGCAAGGCTATTACTAGGGAAACTGTATTACTATTTTAATTAAGCATTTTGAATTGAATTTTCCCTTATTCTATAAATAGAAGAACGTTTTAAAACTAATTTTTAAATGTTAATGACGAAAGTACAAAACAATTGGATATTTTGTGTAAGGCTACTAGACTTCGAGACGCGTGTCATATGACGTTAGAGATCGCAAACGGCTGAAATCATCGTACAAAATATCTTTTTGTCCGTTTATCCAAGAAATTTAGGACAAGAAAGTATGTTTTGTACAGTTTTGAATTTCAATAAATTTGTAATTTTTTAACCATTTTCGTATAAGTAGACTGGGTACATAGTCAGACTGGCAACATCGCTAACTATACATAATTTATGGTAGATCATCTTACACAAAAGATGCATCAAATACACCAAAGATGCAAAAAGTACTGAAAAGTAACACCTTACATCAAAGTTTGTCTATTTAATGCGTTCTTAAATTGCGAAACTTAACACAAACATTTTTTCAGCGCAGTCATCAACTGTATAAAACATATTTCTATATGAACACTTTTATTTATAGTATTTTATGTTTTTTATTTATCATCGACTATACCCAAAATCGCACAGAACAGCCACCCCCTGAAAGCCCTCAATGAGGGCTCGTTTATTGAGGTCACTGTTTAAGACAGCATGAGAAATTCAAGTTAAGAACTCCGTGAAATAAGATAAAAATTAGTTATAAAATATCCATAGCTAACTTGATTAGCGCTATCTCTGACGAAAGCACGTGATTTGGAAGAAACTTGAAAACCATTAAATAATGACAAACATCATTATACATGATAAATAAAGTTTCTTACAAAATGAGAATGATAAGAAAAATCCTCAGTGGTACATGTTTGTATGTTAATGAATAGATTGAGCAATTTATGCTAGATTTTATTAGAAAGTATGATAATAATATTGTTGAAGGCATAATAATAATTGTTTTATATATTAATAATATTATATATTAATGTTCAACTGGTTCTTATCTTGATGAAAAGCTATGTTTGTTTTGGATTCGTACAAGGCTCTCACTTGACCCTTAAAAATGGCATTTTGATTCTCGAAATTAGTATCATAAAGCATCAGATTCTCAGAGAAGTTTTACCAGAACAGAACAGAACATATTTCTATTGAAGACTTGTACAAAGTATTATCGTCTATATAAATGCATATTTACAAAATTGAAAATTACGTAAAACGAAGGGTCAAATTACTATGACTTTAGTAGGAAATCTTGGTAATTTTACAAATTATTATCAGCTAGGGATTGTCTTGATCCTCAACTTTTGGGGTCTAGTGAACACCCATCTCGGTATTGAGACCACGTTTAGGGGCCTCAATATTTAGCTAATCATATAATCAAGTTGTTATATAACTAAAATACATGTATAAGAAAATGAACGAAAGATAGTTATCTACGAAATAAGATGGTCGTAAAATTGACGGGGTCTGTAAGATTATTTTAGGCCTACTGTATTCTATTTTATTCGGTTAGCGCACGGGAGCCCATTATCTTATATTTATAGTGCCTTCTAATGAATTTATCTTGCATATTTTTGCACCGTCGATTAAATTCCCGTTCTTTTATTGAAAAACATGTCCAAACTTTCCGTTCGTCTCAAGTGTCGCTTTTAAAAACGCAACCAAGACGTCACATGCAGGGAACACTAAAACCTTTTGCAGAAAACATATGTGAAACACTTGAAGTTTTGAAATAAAACATAACATGCATGATTAATTGGTATGAAATATCTGTATTTCTATGTTTTAACAAAAACTGAAATGATTATAAGAGTCTAGTTTACCGTTTTCTAACGCAGTTGTTGATATTGTATTAATTTAAATCTATACCGGGATATGATAAACTCTTAATATGAATGAATTATAGATTTAAAGTTATGAAATGCGGTGTATTGGGTTCACTTTGAATATAACGTTATATTAGGCGTGTAGGATCGACAAGGGGACCTGGGCTTGCAGTTATACATGGTTGTTTCATTTGTACACAATTATTATACTTAAATTGCTGAATGATTTTATTTGAGGGCCTCATTATTGTATCCCCTTTTTCTAGATGTTGGTGTCAATAAATACTCGCATTATCAGGGTAATAAATACTTATTATTATACATAATTTTTAGATTTACTATAACATTCGTCCTCATTACAAATCGTACTCAGTTGAAATTTGTACTTAGAAAAATGCTTCTTTTTAATTGGAAATTAATCGTACACTCATTGAAAAATATGTAAACTATTTTCGCAAATAAATACGAATGTCATCGTTGTTGCAGATATGAATTATTTTCTAAATATATTCAGCCTGTCTATCACTTGCATTCAAAATGTGTTTGATCGAAATATTTACACATAATGATCCAATATTTGTTCATAACAGACTATTTGCACAATTTCAAAACCGGTGCATCCCAGAGATATCGATGTTATATAAGGTTTAGAAATTAGTCTAACAGGAAATGTCGATTTATAATGTGTTTCGTCCACAAATTAATTCGTAACGGTTACTCTACATCTATGTCATAGAATATTAATATATGACTCACGTATTGCTTAATTAATCGCGTATTTATTAGCTATATATAGATATCAATATTTAAGCTTTAAGTAGATTGGTGTTAGCTGCTATTTATATTGAGTGTATTCTTTCAACCCAGGGAGAATTCAGACAGGAAAAATATAACAAAAATGCCTTTTTCGGGATAAAAATATTTGTGCTCGTCTCTCGCGCGTTTTTGCACGAATTCTTTGCTGATAAATCATTTTTAACATAACAAGATTCGTGTAATATCATCAAACACGATGTCTATGTATTATAAATATTCAATACACCCAGGTGTGACTTTCAGATAGGTACTGTGTTAAAAGGCACTTCTATTTTGTAATAAAAATTACATTCAAATCATAACAATGTGAAAAAGCAGGACATTGTAATCCACGAACATTCGTGCATTCGATCAGATATGGAATATTTTTCTTAATTTGACACCTCGATTCAGTAAACAAATTGTGGAATTATTTATATACCAATATTATCACTGAATGGTACGACTATATCGTAAATATGAATCTTTGTGTGTTTTGTGGTGATTCTTTGAGGTAATTATTTACAGTTTATAAACAAAATATAAAAACCCAAACATATTACATTTCAGTGACATTTAGTTCATTGGTGTCACGTGATTAATGTTAATTAGTACACGTGAAACTAATTGATACTCACTTCATTGGGCATGTACGTATAGTTGTATCCGATTCCCTTGCACATTGGTATGGTAATCTCCTGACATTGTTTCTTGTCCCCTTCTGTCAATCCAACAAAAAGAAGGATCACCGCTAACACTACTCTGTATTCTTCCATCTTTGATTTCTTCAATCTGTCTATCATTAGCTTCTCCAATTTCTCCGACGATTTTAGTTTTTCTCGTGTACAGCGATATCTCTTTCTACATCACCACTTTGTATATCCAATTCTCTGAACCTGCCAACGTACAAATACGTGAGTAATTAAGTTATTTCGACTCAATTTACAGCGAATTAAGACAATTAACTTTGCATTCCTATCAAGTAAATAAACCTATCCGTCGGTCAAAATTTTCATCAGGGACTTCGTGTTATCAGCGTGTTTATCTCTTGACCACCGAAATCCAGAAATAATCTAACAACAACTGATAGGGACTATCTTCTGTCGAGATGTTATGGCTAAATTCTTATACTTAATACTCTTGCCAATGTTTGTCAGTGAAAATGATCTCTTATAAACAAGGTGCTTACGTTAGCTGTCAATTCGCCGTCTGGATCATAGATCCGAAGTTATTTAAATGATGCAAATACTGTAAACAAGCATGACCTAATATGAATTCTAAATATCTACATCTAAAAGTCGTCAATTATGATAAATATCTAAACCCGGATCGTGAACTGAAAGTTTCAAAGCAACTACGGCTATAGTAGACGAATCAAGAATCCGAGACACAAGTTTGGTTGAAAGTTTTAACTACAATTAAGCCCCTAAGGATTTAGAGAATAAGAAATAGGTTTAATACCTTTAATCCTGCGAGCAGAGTTTCCGACGGAGCCGCCTTGCCTCTGAATGTAATCCAGTTATGCTGGCACTAATCACAGAGAAAGTCCAGTCAAATTGTCCACACAATGTTTACAACTCAATCCACATCAACATATGAGAAATTATATATACCTCCAAAACACTTGGACGGCGTCACACGAAGCTATGTAAACTTATTACGGCTTATAACTTGTTTGTTTTTCAAGCACCGATTGAACGTTTATGTCTAAATACAATCCTTGTATATAATCCGAAAAGCTAAGCCAGTATTAGGTTTCTCTTTCCTCCACAACCCAAGTACTTGTCCTAAATTCAAACAAATTTGTTATGAAGCTCTCTATGTAAACCGTCTGTTTATATTCATGTTCCGAATTCGATTTCTCAATTTATGACACGTTTGACACTCGATTAACTAATGTGAGAAATGATACTCAACTTTATCTCCGTATGTGCGAAAAACTGTGAATTTTTCAAACTTGAAATTTTTCAAACACGACACAAACTGTGAAAACTTTATTTTGATTATTCAAAAGTAACACTTAGAAATCTATCAATTCGTTCAGACGCGTCTAGCAGTATAACTTGTTTTCCACAGTTTGGAAAAAATCTTTCCCAAATCCTTGCTACAGAACTCGACACTATACCATTGTAACTCTACTCTGGTAATACTACGTTCTTCTTCGTTGTCAAAATTAATTATTATACCGAGTGCGCTGTCTAATTCATTTAATTCATTCGTGAAAAAAGTATTCGCCTGTAAAACCACTCCGGAGTTACGTCAGAGCAGCCGAATAAATCTTCAGCGAATAGGAAGCGATATCCGAGAGCACGTGGTATGTAAGCTCCGCCCACCGCTGTCTCTTCTGTATTATCTAGACGATTGGCATGTCTCAGGTAGGATCTTGATCAGTACGCTATGATTTCCTGAAAAGATAAATATGAAATGATTTTGAATTATCACCGTCTGTCAATAATGTCACTTATTAAGCCTAATTTGTTTGACGAATGATTCAATGTATTCATTTGGTGAAAGAAATGAGAATATATGAGTTGTAACACAGTGGTAATATTTCAACCTTTGCCACTTTTTAGATTAAAAGATATTTTAACTACGATTTCTCCCTCTCTGTTGAAAAGGAAATGATATATGACTTCTTACACAAATATTGAGTAAAATTGTAAGTCTTTTTCAAAGCGAGCAAATAATAGTTTCACACCGTGGCCAACAATTAATACCGTATTTCAACGAAGAAAATTCCGATTATGTTATACAAATGTATATTTTTTCCATCGGTATTAAATAGTCGATTGAATGATAATGTTGAATCATACAATGGCGAGCACAGTGTTTAACAAATACTGAGTGTGTTTTAAGTTACCTTCAGAAAACTGACACTAGAATTGAAATCGTGAGAACTGTAACATTTGATACAATTTCGACTTTTCATTACAACAAAAACACATTTATTTAAATTCTGCATCGTATGACACAGTATAGGAAACACATATACTTTAATGCAAGATTTCAATTTCATTGTCTTTGCTTTTTTTTTAGATTTTTATACAAATTTACACACACAAAAAAACGCGTTGGCTACAATTTTCAGCCGTATACTCGTAACTTGGTGATAATTTATATTATGTTAATGTACTCGTGTATACTGAATATTTGGTGTATACATGATAAAGAAAAATGCATGATTATTTGGTAGATGAAAAGTAAAATAGATATGGGACTGTCTCTATCGGATATGGAAACAAAGGGTGTTTGACAAATCAAAAGAAAGACGTGGTTTCCAATGATGTATCCCCTTGGTCAACAGTAACTGGCAACTCATTGAAACAGTCCCAAACGTCAATATATTTATTGGGATTAAGATTTATGTATGCTGCTCAGTGTAATTAGACAGAAAAAGCGGTGTTGTGTGTCTAACATTTGTGTATGGATGAGAAAGTTGATGCTAAAAACCCTCACGGCAAGCCAGTGCCATTCAACGTTTATTTGTGTAAGTCAGCTAGTATTAGGCTTTCAGCCCGTATCTTCGCTTGTATCTTGCGAAAACACGGCTTGTTTCAATTATATAATACAACTCGGTAAAAATTGGAATTCGGCAGCATGGCAACTATTTTCTGCGTTTTTTATGCGCCGTGACGTAGAGTTATACTTTATGTCACACTCTGGCTTTGTATCTAGTGTCACAGCGGAATCAAAATGGATCACGTGGGATGAAAGTCATGTCTAAAAATCCGTGAGAATGCCGTTCCAGAATTTGTGGGTAACAAGAGTGTCCGAAAACTGACAGACATTACAATATGAACGAAAAGTTGAAAAAAATTATCTAAGACAAAAAAGATACGAATTAAACATTTTACAGGACAATAAGATGAAAATCCATTGACATTTTGGCAATTCAGGAAACTGGGTTTCTACTACATTTGAGATATTTTACCTAGAGTCATTGAATTGGAGATATTTATATCATTTAAAAAATACAGCCATTCTCAGATTAATCTGCCAAGACACAATTGCTTTGATTAGATAGGTAAATTCCTAACTGGATACATACATTGTTTCCTTGTTTAATTCTTGATAAAAACACTTTTGTTTTGTGTTATTTCTATCTCGGATTAATGTATAGGAATCGCTTAACCGATAAAAACAACAGAACACGTCCTATACAAACAGAAACACCATTATGATAACACCAAATAAACTGGCTTGAAAATATTGTCAAATTATGGTGTTTTTAAATGATTGAATTGAATTTTCAATATGAGATTATTAGGCGTTCAAAGATTAGAAAGGTGCAATGTTTTTATTTCTCTAAATTAGTGTGATGTGTATGTTTTAATAATTGTTCCAACATCCAAGATTATGAAAATCGAAAGCATAATTCACTGATTCATATTATATACATAATCTATACAATAAAGTTAGAAAAAAAGAATCTATATGAAAGGGGAAATAATTTTAACCTTCTTCATTTGAGGGTTAGTGTAGAAAATTGGTGTTGATATATATATATATTTTTTTTGGTTAAAAACACCTTGTACTGATAACTTTCCAAATCACATAACGTGTTTTGTATTTTGTAAATATGCATTTATATGGACGATGTAATATGTATAAGTTTTCAATAAAAAATCTGATATGTTCTGTCAAGGACTTATATGCATACATGTATGTATATAAGTCCTTAGTTCTGTTCATATTTTAAAAATTCTGATGACTAATTTTTTATTATTGTTATGAAATTCCTGAGCGATTTCATGACGTGCTAATCAAAGGAAATAGTCAAGAAAACGTATTAAATCGTTAAATTGGTAAATTGTTTTGGCATTGATATTAATTGATTAGCCTGTTAAAAATGCTGATTATTATAATAATGAAATTTTATATTTCTAAAGAAATTTCAAAAGGTTTGACATCTAATTTATCAAAGGTGTGAAAGGTCTTTTTAGAAACATGATTAAGGTTAATTAACGACAAGTAATAATCATTGTTCAATATATATATGACATCACGTGACATCATTGTTAACACTTTTTGACACAAAATCATGAGCGGAAATCTATCAAATTATGAAGTCATTTAGTTAGATGGTAATAATGCATTTTGACTAATGAACCATGAAATGATATCAGTAGTTGATCTGACAGCTCATGATTATTCATAATGGAACTAACAAGAAAATCTATTTTTAGATCTTTGTGTCAAAAAAATCGATAAAATCATAACAATAGTAAAGATAAGAGATTTGTGAAAAAAACTTCAACCCTTGACATGATAAAGAAATTTTTAGTTTTGTAAACTTGTCAAAAATGTTTAGAAAATATAATCAGGCAAAAAAATCTAAGCGCAAAGTTTATAATCATTAATTTTGTTTACATGAAGTGGCGAGGCTCGCATTAGAGCTACATGAGATTGTACGAGTAGATTATTTTTGACATAGAATTTATTATGTTTTACTGATTCGAAGATAATGTCCAACTGTTATCACTATGCGTCAATATATAATCGGATATACTTCGGATTTTTCTGCACGTATACATGTTCAGGTGAGCAAACAAAATGACCGGCATGGCATCCTTTTGTTTAGCAAACATAAAATATCAGATTATATCTTCATATAACAACAAACACGATCTATATCATGCTGGTGTGTGTCTACACCAAATGTCGGAGAAATGAAAACAACCTTACGGATTGGAAAATAAAACAAAATATCATATTTTTCCTTTTATTTTAAAATTCAAATTTTCGTCAAACCATTTTTCGAAAATATGGCATACACCATTAAAAGCAATGTCTAAGAATCTATTTTTCTCTCCAAATTCATCCAAACTATAGATTCGCTAATTATTGAATAATGTAAACTATGATGTATAATAATTTCAATTCACCATTCTTGACTTATACGTTATGTCAAATACCAAAGACATGATCATTGAGAAGCCGATTTTGCCAAAAAGCTGTATTGTTAAATTTGAATAATGTGGTCTCGTTGCTTAGGTAACCCGTAAGTGAGGGTTAACAGTATCTTGTATGCTCTTCTGTGATGGAGGAAAGAAATGGTGTACTCATTAATGACAAGCATTCATTTACACGAGTTTAGCGTCAACGTGACAAGGAAACAAAAAGCTAAATTGTAACCACAACTGTACAAGTTAACTCAAAACGTATACAGCGCCACTCTCCAAAGCAACACAATTCGGGATAAGCCAAATTATGTTGTTATTGAGAGGTTGTTGCTATAGAGAGGTCAAAGCAATAGTTAAATTAAACTGCGGGAAAATCATGATGTTGTTCAAGGGAGGTTGTTGCTCAAGAGAGGACCGCTCTGGAGAGCTTGCACTGTAGTCTGAATCGCGCGAACCGGAATAAATTCATGACTTTTTCAAATACCAAAAGCAATCCAAGCGATGAAACAGAAGTTACTTTCTTTTGCAGATTTGTCAATAATGTTGTTTGTTAAAAAAATATTAATCGCATACGTATACAATTATGTATTTGTATAGACGCAAGGTCTTGATACAAAATAAATTATCTTTTAATCAAACTATCTAAAAACTATCCCAAATATCTGCACCGATTACAAACATGCTCTTTGAATGCATAAGCCCAACTTACACTGTATTAGACCAAGTTTTAATTTTCGTCTTTCGACAAGATATTTTTTTCATTGAAAACTAACTATAATAGGTCTCAGGAATATCAGCGGGGACCAACTACTTTGAGATAATCTTTTATACTCTTTTGTTCAAAGTTTCAATGACATTCATCTTATTTCAACGTTCCATGAAAGCGACATCTGTGTTAGGAGCTAAGTAGAGCAACTCGCACGCCGCCACAACCTAAGATAGCGCCGTATAGCGACGCGTCACGATCAATTTGTCAGTTTTTGAAAACCGAACAGTGAAATTTCGTTGTATTCAAGCGGGTATTTGGAGATATTTGTTGGCACAAATAATAGAACTGTTTTACCGTTCCCGTCGATATTTGAAACTCGAATGACACTGCTGATTCCCCCGCTGTTTAACATTGATTAAAAGTCGCCTCTAATCAATTAACAGTCCTATTACAACCTCAACGTGACAATGAGCGACAAATTGCCACATCATATGAAGAAAATAGTGAGGTTCGCGAAAGGAGAACTCACCCAAAGTACTCGTTAATTGATGTCCTGTTTTGTTAATCTGTGAATCTGTTTACGGCCTATAGTTACTATAACTAGTCTAGTTGGAAAGTTTAACGTGACAATCCCAAAACTTCACAATTTTAATATTTGGCACTATCGCCATAACAACTATATAACACAATTATAATACAGTCATAACTTTTTAGCGGCCATCCCCGAATAAAGACCACCCTGTGAATAAAGGCCATATTATGTTCTTTCTTAAGGATGACATTAGTTATTAATACTTACATTAGTTATGTTCTATAAAAGATCAACATGGTCATCTTATAGTCATTATTACACCGGCCAGTGATTTTTAGTCAGATGTGAGCAACGGCCGCCAGAAAGAAAACAGAAATGCATGTATAAGTCTTTGCATGTACTAAAGAGCGACCATTTTTGGCAGGTGAACATTATTTTCGGATGACCGTTATTTTCGAGTGACCGTTATTTCAAGGATCGTTATTTCCAGGTTGTCATAGATTACAGGTGAACGTTATTTGAGAGCGGCCGTTATTTCCAGCAGGTGGTCGTCATGTACAAGCGATCTTTACTTGCAGATGAACAGTTACAGGTGGCCGTTGTCTCAGTTTAGACTGTAAAGCGCAATCTCTCAAAAGCAACACCTTTTGGGAGAAGCAAAATTGTGTTGCTGTTGAGAGGTTGTTGCTTTGAAGAGGTTAAACTAATAGTTAAATCATGCAGTGAAAAAAACATGTTGCTTTAAAGAGAGGTTGTACTGTACTTTGATCAGGCTACCGTATAGAGATCGATCCAGACAACAGCTTTGTGAGTGTTTGTACAGATCCTATACCCTTAATGTTCCTTATTGATTATGACGCCAGGTCTGAAGAGCCTATACATTATTTGTCTAAGTAAATATTACGTATTGTTGAAAAATTCAATTCTATTCAATATGTTTGCAAAGTTCTCGAATCTTTGGGGTAGATGCGGTACTTTGGCTAAATGACGTCTCTTTGGGCTTTTAAAAAACTATTTAAATAGAGGATCCGCCCCTAACATATTAGATACCGACCTTTGTTTATTTTATCGTGTCAGAAAGTTTGTTTTCCTTGCAAAAAATTGTTGCAGCGAATGTAAATGTATTTTGACTAAAACTAAGTGTATGTATCACCTAAGCAAACACGCAAAACAACTGTCCAAATAGGCATTTTAATCTGCAGATATATATCGTTTTATTGACACGTCGTGAAAAATACAATATCATATTTTTTAAATAGATTTATGATATAATATTGAACAAACACAAAGAATGGCTAATGTTTCGCGAAGAACTAACAGAAGGTAAATACAACCTACAATTTCAGTACAAGACATTTAATAGAGATACGCTTTAAATTGATTTCAATTGTAATTGCATGAAACACACATGTATAGGTCCGAGATGGAACATAATTTATACTTATAATAAACCGTACCATTCCGGAAAAGTCCGAATTGATATGATTGTCGAAAAAATTCTTTAGTCCAATCGGAACTCCTCGGCGTTTGTCTAAAGAAAAATGCGTATTTCTTAGTGACGGAAATTCCCGAGTAGTTACGATTGGCTTTGTTCGTCTTACTCCGGAAATGTACAAACTTGTCCGTTTGTCCAGGGACTTATATTATATAAATCCTTGGTTGGTCGAAGAAATGCTTTGTTGAGTTTGTTCCTCTCATTCCGGAAAAGTCAAAATAGATCTTATGTTTTGTTCGACTCAACTCTGAAAAGACTGAGTTGATCGAATCAAACAGAACAAAATTAATTTTCTCCGGAAAAGTTCGAATTGTTCCGAATCATGCGGAAAGCTTTGTTCGTCTCATATCGGAAATGTCCGAGTTGATCCGATTCTTACATAATGCCACAATCGGTACTCCTCGGCGTTTGTTTAAAGAAAAGTGCGTATTTCTCAGTTACGGAAATGCCCGAGTAGTTACGATTGAGAATTCCAATGATAAATTACAACGGAAAAGTTCGAGATGGTCCGATTGTCATAGAAATTCAAGAATACAAGAACCGTATCATGCTATCTTCGTATATATAACAATGACCGATAAAGTATGACCTATCAGCTTGTACACCTGTGGTTCTAATAGATGCCGCTAATATTTAACAGGTGGTCAGAAAATTAACAAAAACTACAATCAAATTACATTAAATCTACGGAAACACAGCATATTGAGGTTAAAATATTTTCTATGCACGAAGATAATCTTGTGCATAGATAATTGATTAGTAAGTGAAGTATGTAATTTAAGTCTGTTGAAAGAAACGCAATTTTACAGAACGTGTCAGACAAGATTGTACTTATTGCAAATTATGTTGTAGTAAAAAATAAGAATCGCAGAAACAATTTTATGTTGAGTAGTTCAAATAGCCAAAGGATCGAACTGCGCTTGTTGTATCCCATTAAAGCGCCTAATTCGTGTTATTACGACAGACAAAGAGATCATGTTGTATTCTTATATAACAGACTTTAAAAATGTATAATTAATATTCACTTACTTTGTTCGCCCTGTCAACGGGTTTTTACTGAAGCGTGCCACCATTATACAACGTAATAATGATATGTAACTTGAAAATCTCTGAGTGCAACAGAAATGTCCGAGGACAACCAAATGTTTCAATATGACCTTAAATGGTATCTATTGTAATGTGATTATTTAATCTATTATATTTATTAATACTCGTTTTCGACTTAGGTAGTCGGCTTCTGATGACGAAAACGAAATTCATTACTAATCAGGCCAGTCGGCGCTTGTCCCCGATGTTCTGTCAGCCGCACCTGCGTACAGATTAATCCGCGAAGTTGTTAGCACTATTTTCAACAAGGTGCCAAAATCGTTTTATAAGTAATCATAGAATTTGATCACCGCATAATGATGTCCGTAAATAACCATCAACGCGATACAATGGTGTTTAATATTCGCAATCAGTAAGTGACAGAATGCGAGGCTCCGCGTGGTACACATTGTACCCAGAATTCAATGCAAGTCGCCATTGGTGTTCACACATTTCCTAAACGGTTTGTCTGTGTATCTGATGGCACATGACTAACCTTTGTATTAAGATATCGAGAGAAATATACGTTAATAACAAGTGGACACATGTTTTGTTGCAATATCCATACGTTGAAAATGAATAAAGAATACTATTTATCCCACATTCGCACCTTTAACAAAGTGGTTTTATGCTCTCCGACGCTGAAGGAAATCAAAATCCTTGGTTTCAAATTTGTATACGTACACTATGAAGAAATGCGATGCTCATCAACTGAATACTTGTTCATGTACTATCTGCAAGTATTCGTTCATCTAATGTCATCTATAGTGGAAATTCATTAGGAAATACACCATTAAGTAAAAAGCTGCAGTAGACCGTTAATACATTATGAGAGCTGATCTTATAGCTATACGTTTTTATTCGCGTAAAAAGTAGAGTAAAGTGACTTTATCAAAATTGTATGGTATTTGATGGAAAAAAAGATTCGACTGTCAACGAAGTCAAAACGTATATGAAACGTTCCCGCCTCGCACAAAGCGCATTTGTTCCACACTCTTAGGCCAAATACTTTTTTGGAACACGTTTCATCGCAGCCTTGGTTGGGTTTGACATTGTTCACATGACTGAACTCAATTCGCGTATCAAGAACGATGTTTCGAAATGCACCGCTTTACTTCGAAAACGGTGAACGAAATGCTGGTTTCTTATCATTTATCTGTGGGAGAAACTATATAAACACAGAGCATTTATTTTGACAAGCTTAGCCTTAAACAAAACCTGCACTGAAAATACTTGAAATTACCAACTAATCGGGACTAATTTTCGCAGCGGGAACTACCTCGATTTGTTGTTGATGGTTGAAAGCTGCCGAACATTTTTGGCAGCTATGCACTACTTTTTTCATCGTAATTAATCCGCACCAGCGGAGACAGATATACTACGGACGCTTGACTGCTGCGTTGATAATCACTGACTGTGGGACGAACCAATCGTGTGTGTGAGTCGGATTAAATATGTCATTCAGAGGCTTAAACCGGATGTGCGTATGAATTTGAAGTACACTAAGAGGCTAAACTGATTCCCGTTCAATATTGCAGCGCACCAAGGTCTCTGTACAAACAGAATTCAAATGGAACCAGTTTACTAAGACGCTGGATCCGCGCGCATTAATATACCAAGGTTGTCAAAATAATCCGATGGGTATTAGCTGTGATAATTAATCGAAAGTAACCATTTCGATGCAGTCATGTTAGTGTGAATTTCTTCTTACGATAACAATGTGATATTTACTATAAACTAAGGTTTGAAATAATCTTGGCATTTATTAAATTCGAGCGATGAAAAATTCGAAACACACGGAAAACATGTGTTCCGTCTGGGACCAATATACGGTTCGTACATGTACATCTCCAGAGGGGAGGTATCTTGAGCAACAACCTCCCTTCAACAACTGCACTTCCCCCCACTGTACGATTTAACTTTTATTTTAACCTCTCTAGAGCAATAACCTCTAATCAGCAACATATTTTTGCCTTTCCCAAAGGGTGTTGCTTTGGAGAGGTTGCACTGTACATATGATATTGGTCCGAATTATTCGGCCAACGGTCAAATTGAATTAAATTTAAAAACCAGAAACTATGCGTACTGAGGCAATGTTCAGTCGTTGTAAATACAAAACCTGTCTATTGTGAATGTTACATACATTAAATAGAGGAGAATTTCTCTAGTTTAGTAATTTGATGTTTTAGGTAAAAAAAAAGAAAAAAGGGAAGCTCATCTGGTCAACTGAACGCGTACGAAAGAAATATCAAAATGCACCCGACTGTTCTCTTCATTACGGTAGAGGGGATTAACTGAATACTATTATTATACAGTCACACCTGTGTTAGCGGTCACCTCCGAATAAAGGTCACCCTGTGAATACATGTCATTCTTTTAAAAATTGCCGTTGGTTATTAGAATAAAATGACGTCCGAATAAGGACCAATTAAAATTGTCAATAAGGGACATATTTTGTCTTTCCCAAGGGTGGCCGTTGTTAACAGGTTTGGCTGTACTTTTATTCGGACAATTCCGAATTGAACATTTTTTTCATTTGAAACTGTGTAATTACACAACGTCATGGATGTCAATAGAAGTGTCATATACGTTAACGAATGAAAAACAAAGATAAACAATTCGCCATAAACAGACATGCTAAGACCAATTTAGGCTTGTCCGAAACGACTTAAAGCCCTTATCACCCTAGAATTGAATTGTCCAAGGCCGATGATTTAACTGGTTCCCGTTCCATGTTGCAATGCACCGAAGGCTGTGTACAGACATAGTCAACGGGGACCAGTTTAGACCCACGATGAGGCAGATGGACAAACAATAGATAGATATTTAGAGATATGATACTCAAACAGGATTATATTTATCAATAACAACAGGATATAATTACGTATAAAAGTCTCATTATCAGGACACTGGTAAAGCGATGACTGGACCTGTCTGATATCCATATACCCCTATCATTTAGATTGGTTCCCGGCTTTCAATACACGAATAAACTTCGTTACGGTGCTTAGGATTCGGAAACCGGGTACCAACTTCATTCGGAACAAAATTAAGTAGAACTGAACTGAATAGAACAGAATGATGCCCGATTTAAACAAAATGTAACAATGTTGTAATTTGGCTTCAACCGTTTGAAAAACAGTTTTCTGTCTTCATTTGTTTTTTTTCTACATGCATGTATAATCACTCCATCTTATTGTACTCGTATACGAATTTAATTTTACATGTATACACAATCATGATTATGTGCAACATATCTGTTTATTTCAAGTTTATTAATTCACAGTAGTTCTCGTGAGAAGCAATTATTGTGATCATAAAAAATGTCAATAGGATACAATTGACTTATTAATTTCAATTAGTACGGAATACAAAGTCCAAAGAAGTGCTTCAACCTCATACATGTACGTCTATCTTTATAAGATACAGTAACACACGGTTATAGTGAATAAAGCTGAATGCATTTATAATGATTACAGTAGAATACGGTTATAGTGAACATTAATTTTGCCTATTTTATATTTTTTCGTTTCAGTTTCAGAAAAGTTGGAATTTATAATCAGTGAACGTATGAAGTTACAAAATGTCTCAATTAAGAATATTATTAAATTTTATCCGTCTATTTGGTGTTTTCAAAATGAAGAGTCTCAAGAAAATATTATCAATTTAGAGTAGTTATGAGTATAAGCATGTAATTGATATAAAAACTTTGCACTACATGTCTGAAGTATGTAATCATGGCGGACACTAGGCTTAGGTTACATATTCGGTGTTGATGAGGTTCGGGTGTTTATAAATAATATCGGTGTCTGTTGTGACCATCTTCCATTGGTTAATGAAGTATTTCCGTAAACTAAATCATAATTTATAAACTAGCCCATCTACTTAAAATGATATTACATCATGTCACGCAATGTTTGTGATATTTTCTTCTTATGGTATCTGTTGTACAAACGAATACACATGCTTGAAGACATCGCTTAGGTCACGTGTTTGTCTATCTGGCCCGCTTACAGCATTGAATAAATATTAGACCGGACTCTTAAGCCTTTACAGATGGAGCCGTCGCGGATACTATATAGACATAATTACCGAGCGGTCATCGATGATATTTGATTTATGTTTGACACAAGCGACTTAATGTCGTAATAAGTAATCAGAGTTTCGGATAAGCGGATTATCCGAATATTATACATCTGGCGGATTAAGAGCTATTAGTTTATATATTTTGTCAATAGAAAAACACGGTAAATAGCTACCAATGTAAGCCATTTAGTAATCCGAAAATATGATAAAATCTAAGATAGTTAACATATCAACTTTTATCGGGGACCACTGAAAGATGGTGTACACTTGTTAGAAGCGGAATCAACGGTATGCGAGTTTTGCGTGATCTTAGACAAGGGAGCTAAGGAAATTGAAGTCCTTTAGCAAACACTTAAAACTATAAAAGAACGATTAAACTTATCATTAAAACAACAATAATGTGTAACAACAATTAGTAAAAACACTGTTGTTAGTACAAATATATGTTTTAATGGTGTTTTGTCGAAATTATATACAATGTATATGGGTTTATACATTATAATTATTATGGTTTTATGCCTAAGTTATACATAGTGTGTACTATCTAATACTTAACAATAACATTTTTGTACTTATGATTCTTGGCACAGAAAAAGTAACACTGTTAAAGCTAAAGGCTTAAATTATGGCGAACAATTTGTAAAATTTGAAGTGATAAAAATGAAGTGAAAGTTCATCCTGCAGAAATTAATAAAACACGTCATTGATGTATACGAATCTTTCTAGCTACATGTAGTAATTTCTGAATGTCATTTTCTTAACAAAAAACACACACACACAAAAACAGCAACAGAAAATGGTACAGTTTTGATTTACACTAATGCTGAACTGAAAAGTATTTGGATAAGTCTACTTCGAAATAAGACTTGTGTATACAAATTCAACACCTAATTTGTAAAATTAATAATAATATTAATTGTTTTATCATACTTTTATGGATTTGTCATCAGCTGTTTAAGATTAATGTCATAAAATGTTCGTCTTTAGCATGATTTTTAAAATAGAAAACTGCTATTCCAGCTATGCCTAAAACTGACCCCTGGAAAGTATTTTTTGTTTAACATAATGTTGACTACATCGTGAATAAATTTACAACAGAAGTAATAAACAACTTACGTTAGACATTCGAAGAAAAGTGTAAGTAATCCTTTTCCACGGTTGAAAAAAATGTGCTGGATCGATTAATCGAAGTATAAAACAGAAACAAAACGTTGCTACACGGCTATAATCAAACGAACAAACTCTAAAAGCAAAGGTCAAGTACTAAAATACTTATATATCATTTTTTACAATATATGTTAGCGTACTAATGCTTTTTAGCGCATATATTCGTGTGTTCCGTAATTAAACCATTGGAGCCAAAATGGCTGAATCTTGGCACTAATTGATCGTGCCAAATGCGATTAAAACTCGCCTGACATGCGCCACCTATTGTTTCGAAAACCCGATTATTGATAAGATATGTAGAAAAAATAAACATATTTAAATATGCTCTAAAAAGTGTCAAATATTCGCTTTTATTTTGTTAACCAATGTGTGATGATGTATTTAGAAAAGTTAATGAAGTATTGTGAAATTATCATTATTACTATTTTTTGCAATGAAAAGAATGTGTAAGATCTTGACACTGATTATAAGCCGTACAATAAGCTATTGTAATAAATGTACTAATTATTATCTTTTAAAATAATTGAGATAAAAAAATGCGAAGAAAAAATAGAGTCGAATAGAAAGGAAAACGTAAAACTTTTTTTCATTCCAGATCATTTTTTTTAATTACTGAACATTTTGCGAGTGTTTGCCAAAATCCGAAGAGTAAAAATGCCTACCGGCGATGTATGATTGTATAAGTTTTAATACGCTGCACATTTTCTCGATCGGAATGAAAACTCCGACGTTAGTCCCGCATTTTTTAACATGTCATATATTTTCGCGACCCTTTATTTTACAATGAAAAAATGAATGCGCTTCAAATTCATTTTATTCTAAAACGTGCGAAATGAAAATGAATAATTGATATAAATTATGTATTTATTCATATGAGTTTCAATATTATTTCCCGAAAGTCCGCCATTTTGCATTTCCGCAGTATTTAACGCTGAGTGCGTCGGTGATGTTAGAAGCCGCATGGACATCCGCTCCTTTGATCAGAAACGTTAATTTTCTTGATAATCATAAGAAATCATCATTTGAATATAATACATAGAAGCATTATTTAATTTACTGTATTGACTTATTATTCAGAAAAACAGATACGCCATTCCTTTAAGTCTGATCTTAGAATCATAATGCACTAATAATCAAAATCTATCAAACGATGAAAGGACAAAATAATGGGAAATACGGTTACTATGGCAACATATTAACAAAGAATTATTATTAAAGAAAATTAATGGTCAGTCTTATATGCTTTCGTCAAAGGCAATACATTATTTGTGATATGAAATAGTATATTTGAAGAAAATTATTAATGATAGACGAAATATAGCTTTGATTAATTTTCAGAATTGATTTTCTACCTTGCATTAAAACCTTTATGTGTGGTAAATTGATTAGAATATTTGACGACATTTCTTGAGTGTAGTTTCAAGGCAATTGGAACTCCTCGGTGTTTGTTTAGAGAAAATTGTATTTCTCAATACATAGTTCCCACATCTACAATATTTAACTCCCTTGGCGGCCATCTTAGTTGGCAAATTCAACAAGCATTGATAGAAGATATTTATATTTTTGTTTTGATAATTCTTAATATAGAACATTTATATGTGACAGCTACATTTTCTTAAACCTGATGTGCATAGGGTCTTAACAACTTCATTACAAAATATTTTTTATAAATAAAGTTGTTTAATAACTAACTTTCTGATTTTTTCTATTAAGCGCATAAGAAATTTGCCAACTAAGATGGTCGCCAAGGGAGGTAAATATTGTAGATATGGGAACTATGTATTACGGAAATACCCAAGTAGTACGAACCCCGGGCGAGGTCCACCCTGTCCATGACAAATTTGACTGAAGATTACATCCTATGTTAAATTGTATCCCACGTCTGAATTATGTGGGATAGTTTGCGGATCATGAGAATGTAGTTAGTAATAGCCTAAATGAATTCCAGGGAAGCTGGTTAGGATAACTACCCGCCAAGATCTTACTGAGATAATGTTGAAAATGGCGTTAAATCTAAATCTGATGAAATTAATAAATAAAGAACAACATACTGATTACACCGACATAAACTTAGCAATACGTGCTGTTTAAGAATGGGTTATCAAATATGTATAGATGTTGCATATTTAGTTGAAAAAGGCATAGTCTTTAAAAAAAGAATATGAAAAGGCCAAGTCCGAGAAAAAATGGCCTTTGTGTGTGAAATGTGCCTTAAATCTATTTTGCGCTCTCTAAGCGTTTAATGTTTTGATTTATTTGTCAAGCACTTCAGATCTAGAGAAAATAAAAGTATATCATAGCATAAATAAAGTAATCTTTAATGACTGTGCGAAACTAAACACCAAACTACAAGTTCAGGTTATTTGGTGTTTAACACTTTAAGGACTATTATATAAATAGAAGAGAACAATCCTAGAGAGGTATATACATAATATTGACCGTTCAAGTGTGGTTCTATATTTTAATGAGGCGAATTTAAGGCACTTAGATAGGCAGTAATACGCTATAAGAGGATTTTGTAAATTCAAAATCTGCTCCTATTTCATAACAGTAATGCGATATTTAACTATAATTGCGTACCATGTGACTTGATTTGTGGTCACGTGATGTAGAATTTCAATGAATGTATATAATCATTTTAAAGTGGATTTTTTTTAAAGTTCATTCATAGGTTTACACTGCGAAACATCAAAGAAAAAAAATAGTTTTTTGCCGAAATTGTTGAAATATTTTACTATTTTAATAGGTATAACTTGAAAATACAGAGGTACTGTGCGTCTGAAATATCTCTTTGTATGGCTACTGATATACAAATATACAGTCAAACCCGTGAACAAAGGCTACCCTTGGGAAAGACAAAATATGTCCTTTATTGACAGTTGGCCCTTATTCGTGCGTCATTTTGTTCTAAATAATCATTGACAGTTTTTAATAGAATGTCCTTTATACACAGGATGGACTTTACTCGGAGGTGGTCGCTAACACAGCATGACTGTATTGGATATACAGTTCCTTCAAACTTATAGAGACTCTGTATTCATTTAGAAAGATTGACTAAGTGTTGTCTTAAGACGCAGATTTCCGGTACAAAGGCAATTTAGCACAGTACAATAACTCGCTTCGCTGATATCTATTTTTAGAAACAACGCCGCCGGAAGTGGCCATCATAGTCTGTGACAATAACAGACAATTTCATTTGAAAAGCAATATTTTAACTATCATATTTTGGAACAATTCTTAAGATGCCCTCTTTGTGGTTGACAAAGGAAGCACGATAAGGCGATATTAATTTTGTCAACGTTTTAAATCTTTTAATAACTTCTTTGACAACAGTAGTGCTTAGAGCAAACATGGCGACCGCACTATTGCAAAAGAATTTCACACTCTATTATTTTAAGCGATATAAAATCGTCAAGAGGAAGAAAATTGGTTGTCTAAGCAATTCATCGTTCGATTTTGGGTAATTTAACATGTTCGGCTGTTTCTGGCAAATTCCGTAACATAACAATGAACTCTTCAAAGAGAGGTAGCTTTGTTTAAAGTCAACCGGAAGTAGTTTGTCGCAGCGATATAACTGTGAGAATCGTCAAGAAACACCTGCTTAGATATTTATAACAAAATGTTTTGCATGATAAATCAGCATCGGAACATCTGGCCTACCAAATATTAGTGTTATACTTGGCTAGGTCTTAATCAAATGCCAGGCAAATATTATTCATAAATATTTTAGAGACCATCGGACAAAAAATGCCGTGACATGTATATATAATATGCTACGATGAAAAATTGAAAATAAACGGTACTAAATGGCAGACATCCAGCAACGAAATGTCATGTCTAGAAAGATTTGCCCAGAAATTCATACATGACGCCTTAACGACTACGATGATGCTCGTGGCACTGACGGGAATATGCATTTTCCGAACGCTTACGGAAAAAACCGAGATGCCACGAAGCGATTAGTTAGGCTTTTTGTACATTGTATTGTCTTTCCGAAAGCCAACTAGTTGCAGCACGTAAAATGAAAAATAAACATACTAGAAAAAAGATCACCTAACAAGATTATGGAGTAAAGTACAGTAATACATGGTAATAGCGAACTCAGATACAGTCATACTTGTGTTAGTGGACACCTCCGAATAAAGTCCATCCTATCAATAAAGCCCTATCTTTTATTTAAAAATAGTCATTGATTTTTTAGGAATGAAATAACCCCAGAATAAATCCCACCTGTCAATAAAAGGCCACATTTTTTGTCTTTCCCAAAGGTGGCCTTTGCTACATGTTTGACTGTATAGTGAAGAATCGGATACAGTGAAGTGTTCTTTTTTCCATTGTTATGGATGCAGTGGAACTTTGAGTATTCGGCGCCTCAAGACATAGCAAAATATGTGAAAGATCAGTGCTGGTATTGAAAAAGCACAAGCATTACTTACTTCATATAGTAAAATGTCGACTCAAGCTTTTCAGTACTGTCTGGACATAGTAAGAATCGTCTTCTGAAATTAAAATGGATAACTACAGTATTTTTATATCAATTATTTAAATAAGCTAAACATATTTTATTGAATAACGTGCTCCTGTACCAATCGGAAGGTCGTGGGTACGAATATTGACTCCGGCGTCCGATATTTCAGGGACGAATTTTCTGTGTTCCCATCCCCTCTGTCGTCCCCAACACAGTGTTTAGAAAATTCACAGGAAAAAAACAGATGAGGCGTGTATCGGCACTTTACACCAGTACAATAAAGAAACAGGAAAAACATTTCAGAATAGGAGTAGAGATATAAATGCCCGTTTCTCCTGTATCTTATGTCCCCTTTCTCTGGGAGCGGCTCTGAAATCACCATTGCTGTCGAATGGACCAATAAAAGCATATAATCAAACAATTAAACAACAGGCCCAAGTTTCACAAACAAAATTGAGTAGAAACTCAATAATGGACTCAAGTATTTTTTCTGTCTAGAAATCTTGTGTCACTGACTAGAAATGTTACCATTTGTTTTCTGATATACGTAGAACATGTTTAACATGCCAACATAAATTATTTTTGGTTCGGAGGAAAAATTAAGGCTCATTTTTCATTTGAGTCGAATGTCCAATATCCAATAACAGACTCAAATAATTCTTATTCAATTATTCCATATCAAAAGACTATTGTTAGATTTAAATTGTGGGAAACTGTTATTAGACCATATTTGTACCTTCTTTTATTGCCACTTTTAGAATAAAATACATTAATATAGAGAAATAATTGATACAATAAATAAGTTGAGTTTGAGCAAAAACTTAAGTTTTTTTTGTGAAACTGGGGTCTGGTCTTCACAGACAGGTGGTCTCTGCTCACAGATGGACTTAAGTGTTCACGAATGCATACTCCAGTGATGCTATCTACCGGCAGAAAGTATAGAACGAAGCTTTGTACGGAGCACCCTTCTTTGTACGAATGGCAAAAAAGAGCCGACATGCATGTTATCTTTCTAGTTACGTAGAAGACAAAGGAAAAAGTAAGGATTTGGCAACACATGCACGAGAGTTGATAAAGCTACGATTGGTTAGGAGAAATATCTCTATATATTGATAACAAAATGATTTTTTGTAGTAAACTTTGTACATCCACCGTGGAAAGTTCGTTCTTATTGGATATGTTTTTCGGAATGTTTTTCATAATAATCCATAGAAAAAATAATGCAGGGAAAGGTTGCACGTTTGTGATACCAGACAGCAGTATCTTGGATAGATTTTGATTAAAACATGCAAAAGCTTGATTAATATTTATTTTGGTATCGATGTACAAAACATTGTATGATTTTATAAAAATACACGATAATGATATGTATTTTTATTTTAATTTCAATTATTTATTTAAAACAATACTCGGAGTACGTCAGAAAATAATACATGCATATAAAATGAACGGACGGACGAACGAATAATTGCAGAACTAAACCGAACTGAACTGAACTGAACAGAAATGAACAGGAATAACAAGTCAAAATTAAACAAATTAATATTGTTGTATACCTATTATAATATAGGTTAATGTTTGGTATAAATCTCTGTGCGCATGTATCAGCCAATATTTATACAGGTATATAAGAAACGTTTCGATCGAAGCTCAATTTCGTTCCAAAATGAATTTATAAAAAGTTACATTCAGTGGTGTTCCCAGCCTCACAAAATCATAACTTAATTTAAACCATTTTTCTAGACAGTGCATTTTTTCATTTTCTTTGATATTAGAATACAGTGAAATCTGTGTTAGAGGTCACCTCCGAATAAAGGTCATCCTGTGAGCAAAGGTCATTCTTTAAAAACCGTCATTGGTTATTTTGAACGAATTGGCCTAAGAATGAAGGCCATCTGTCAATAATTGCCACTTTTTGAATATATTATGTTTGTTTTAATGTTGTTTAGTAGGACTTGCTTTGAATGGCATTGTTTTAGAAGCAGATTTTGTTCATGTACGCTGTGAAGTCTTCTTGGAGATAAAGAAGCATTGTCCAACGAGGGTTTTGAAGGAAACGCCATACGTGACCCCGTACCAGGCACGAAAATGCAAATTCTTCCATTTTAGATCTGATTAAGATCAAATTTTATCAGACAATAACTTGCAATTAGTGCGTTTCTCAGCATGCAAATGTTGAATTGTAAATTATGCCCGTCAAACAACGAGATCTACTGAAATGCACGTCGTGTGGAAATAACGAGGACACCGGAAGACTGATTAAAACTGACAGCTATGTCAGAAATAAGACTCAATGAGACATAATTATGTTTGAAATGTCCATTTAATAAAGCGAACACCACGCTGTGTACCTCCTGAATCATACATGCGCTGACTCATGTTTCAAGTGACCATCGCCATAGCAACGGTGACCAATATGTTTGGTTTCTAAACGTATTCAATCGCCTAAGGAACTAATGGCTAATTTTGCCAATGAGAATTCTACACTTGGATCTGCAAAATTCAGATTGAATAAACTTATCATTAACAGAGCTATACGAATACGATTTGGTTATGTTTCGATTCAATTTTATTATAAAACCTCGCGAGGATACGATGTTGGTGAGTTTTAGTAACAGATATAATTTCATTTGCTTATTCAAAGTCCCTGGAATATACATGGGTTTTGTTAAATATCAAAGGTATTTTGAAATCATTATTACATTTATCATACGTAACACGTGTCCATGAAAACACTGTCAGTCAAACAAAGCCTCGCTTACATGATTATATACGTGAAATTCACATACATCCACAACAACAGTAGAAACACCAGTGCTTACTTTATAAGAAAAAAATATCAATTCAATATCAACAATAGAAAAAAGCAACAACCACAACCTCATATGGAATAAATACAGCAGCACCAGCAGCAGCAGCAGCGGTAATGATAACAACAACTACGGATAACAACGACATAAGCAACAACAAAAACAACAGCAAGTACAACAACAACAGAAGCAACTACAACACCGATGCCAACAACAGCAATAGAAGCAACTACAACATCGATGCCAACAACAGCAATAGAAGCAACTACAACATCGATGCCAACAACAGCAATAGAAGCAACTACAACACCGATGCCAACAACAGTAATAGAAGCAACTACAACACCGATGCCAACAACAGTAATAGAAGCAACTACAACACCGATGCCAACAACAGCAATAGAAGCAACTACAACACCGATGTCAACAACAGTAATAGAAGCAACTACAACACCGATGCCAACAACATTAATAGAAGCAACTACAACACCGATGCCAACAACAGCAATAGAAGCAACTACAACACCGATGCCAACAACACAATAGAAGCAACTACAACACCGATGCCAACAACAGCAATAGAAGCAACTACAACACCGATGCCAACAACAGCAATAGAAGCAACTACAACACCGATGCCAACAACAGCAATAGAAGCAACTACAACACCGATGCCAACAACAGAAGCATCAGCAAAAAAACACCACCAGCAGTAATAGCAAAATACCCTTTGTCAACATTGACAAAAACAAAAATAGCCGAGAATGATCAAGCAACCACCAAAGTCACCAAAAAACAACCAATTCCTAGTGTATGGTGCAACATGGCTGTTTTCTAGAAACAACAATTCGTTATGTACAGTGATTAAGTAGTCTAAAACTATATCCATCGTCCAGATGTACAGAATTTAAGCAATCTGGTTTTGTACTGTTTATTTAGACAAGTGTGAAAAATGTACTGAAATATTCCGCGAACACAAAATTCTACGTAACGCAGTACAACAAAACCAGTACATCGTCTGTGTAGATTTTGTTCCAAAGTGGATTAAGATTTGGCTTTAAAATTCTAGACATTATAATATTGATCGACATCCGTGTTATAGCGTTATGTAACGGTGTGTTCACATTAAATATAATGGCGGAATAGAATTTCATTATTTTATTTAAAAAACGTTCTTAAATCATTTCACCTGCATTCTCGAGATTGTTGTCATTTTTGTTCACTCACATACAAAACAAAAATAAACAAATTGAGAGACAACTGGATTTGTTCCAATAAATGTTTTGAACCTCAGCTGTTCAACACATTTTGGAGACTAATCGCTCTATGTTTGCACACGAATGAAATTTCAACGCAGAAGCATATCTGTGAGAAGAAAAAACAGGGGTAAAAGACACCACACTGCTACAATCCCCCGGGGGTAGCAAAGAAAATAAACATCACGGATTTGAATTTCAATCCAACGACAAGACTAATCACTTGCTTGCAAGAAAAATATCCGAACTAACGTAGGCAGCACTAGTACATGCTATGATGTACCTCAAAACAGATGTTTGCATAGCCTTGAAAATATCCTGTCAGAAATTTCGACAGATACAGAAAAGATTTCTTCGTAAAATATTCTAATCGTTTGGTTTTAAACATGGCGCTGAAATTGGCATTCTTAGGCCTACATGGTTGCTTTTCTGTATTTGACCATTTAACATATATGTAAAGCAATATAAGTATCTGCTCAGTATGGTGTGTTTTTTGTAGAAGTAGAAATGATAGATAATTGTGTTGTTAAATTCATCAGACTCGTCGTACATGTTATGAATCACCTCACAATATACTTGTACCAGCCCGGATTATTCACTAAAACATGATCTATTACCATCCGAAACGCCATACTGTCCATGACGTCACAACCAAGATGGCGTCCGCGCGTGGAACGCCATCTCAGCAATGAGCCTCCAAGTCTACAATACGTACATTATTTCTAAGTAAACATCAAATTAACGATAACAAGTTGATACAAGAGTGTTTTTAGATTGTCATTAACGCCGAATTGTTGTTTTACAAGACTGCTTGTTTGATGTATTTCCGACATGTTTTGACACCCGTACACATACCACATTCTCGGATGCTCTCTAAATATTCGGACCAATTATTTATCGGGTATAAGAACACTGTATAAATATTTATACACAACCTCGGCTCACCCACGTGCTAGACAGCCGATGTGTGTCAGAGAATAACGTTATCTTTCGTTTATTTGCTTGGAATCTTAAATAATATGGACATGTTTCTGTACTGTTAAACTAACCACAATTCAACCAGCCTTAAATTTTGAAGTACAAACAAATCGGTACAAATTAGTCACAAAGAAAAACAATAACAATTTCCTAGTTGTTTCCTGTCGTTTTTCATATTTTTGTTGATATATGTAATGGAGATACGCACGACCATCCCTAAAATATTCTAGGTTTGCAAATGACCTAAAATAAGCAAAAATTCAAATTCAAGGGCAGATAACTCAAAATCGAGATAAGTTACCCCCCATTTTTTTATTCACATAAAATGTTTTTACTTAAATGCTATGATCAAAGTTTAAAAATATCTATTGAACAGTTTTCATTCTGCCTATATGTCTACGTGAAAACTGTAGCGAACTCATTATTTTTACAGCGATTTTGACCAAAAAAGTTGTTCTTAATTCAGTTTATTGCAAGTTTTTGTTTTGTCTGTTTTGTCATTAAGCTTAATTACAATATTAACAAATAAATAAATGCCTACATTCAACTAACGGCAGTTTTTAAAGGATTGCTCAATTAAACACATTTTATAGCATCATTACATTGCGCAACGTGGTCATAAACTCACTATAATGTCTTTAATGTGACATAAGGTTTCTTTGTAGGAAGCTAAATAGTATCTCGGGAGATCAGGGAAAACGCAGGAGTTGTTGAATGACTCGGCAGATATGAAAAGATACGAGAGTGATAAATTTAATGAAGTGTTGAATATGGAACTTTGTGGCACCCGTAATGATCTGCCAATTAGAAAACAGGAAAAAGGTGGTCATACTTAAAAGATTGCTGTTTTGCAGTTACGCTATTAACTCATTTTAATTAATCTACTGGAAGTACTCTTGGAAGCAGGAATTAGTTTAACAATCACATGGCGGATGTAGAAAAACGTAGTACTTCGGTCCGAATAAAGATTCATGCGCGCCCAACGAGTGACGTCTATGAAAAGCTGAACTATTGTACAAAGTTTACAAACCAACATTTTATCAAAGATGGCTTAATTAACCAATATGATTCAGAAAAATCGATATTGACAATCTTAGATTCGATGTCAATATAATGGACCTCTATTGGTTTTAACCTCAAAATTCGAAGTTTATGTAACTATTGTGTTTGATACTTTTATTTTCCTCTTTTCAGAAGAGCTAAGTACGATTTCAACATCAGTCCTTGTAAATTAAACCGCCCCTCTACACAGAAAAAATGGCGAATATAATAGAGCACGGTAATTATGAATTCATGGTGATCCGAATAATTACTTTGTCGTATTCATTGTCCATATTTCACTATGTCCATACAGTACGGTAGGTCGTGGTTATATATATATACTTCTCTGTATCCGATTATTTGCTATATCCGAGTATATGTACAGTATAACCTTGTTTTACCGTAGATTTGACAATGTCAAGTTCCGGAACAAGTTTGCTCTAATAGATTAAGTTTGAATGGAATCATAGGCTGAAGTTTTTGATAAATCTGATAATCTTTACTTACTGCACATCGTGTGTGGCTCTCTACATCCCGTGTAACTCATTAGCTGTCATTAATGTCAGCCTGCTAATACTGAGATAATTGTATAACAATAGAAATTAATACGTTAACTATTTGCTAGGTTCCAAGTATTTGTGGATATGTCACGTATATAAACATATGTACAGAGGGAACGGTGATAAGATGGGAATGAATTGTAACATTAGCTTATACAGAGAAAGTATTCTTTTTATCTGGGAACGACACTTTCAGTTACCAGCATAATCTGCTGTTTTTGCATACATCTTATTAAGAGAAAAAACTAATGCGAAAAAAATGTTTGTTTCTGGTTTTCCGACCTAACACTACTCCCCCCCCATCGCGACTCTCGTCTTTTTATAAAGCCAGAGGAACGGTGCATCCACTTTCTCACTTTTTTTACTTTTCCACATGCTTTCAAGGGTAAAAAAGATCTCACCATATTTTAAAGAGCATCTTCAATGTAAATGAAAAAAGAAAGTTTTAAAGCCGAAGTAATGATTGGCAGAGATCACTTATCAAAGTACAGAAGGTACTCATGGAAAATAAATTGACACAGACTTGCACTGTAACTTGAGCGAGTGACGACTATCGTTCACTTTACAAAATTCTGCTACTATGTATTCAGACAACTGATTAAAGCACATGTTTCAAAATAAGGAAACCTGTATAAACATGTATAAAAACACTCGGCACAAACAAAGAAAAAACAACATTTATTCAGACCTACGAAAAAAATGGATTTTATTTTTTATAGAAAAAATTACAGCATGTGGCTCATAGACCGAAAAGTTCAAACAGCAACGTTTGTCCTACCACGGTATGAATTTCAGACAATTAATATCTCTTAAGCGTGTTTTTGGTAAACAAGAATCTTATCCAAGAATTTTGCATCAATTAATCTTAATCTACCATAGCGTTGATGCTAAACAATGCACGGTAATGAAAAATATATGTTCACCCATCCCGGTTGCGATAAGTTTAGCGTAAGCAGAAACTACACAGACCCTCTGCGATTCCGGTTATCAATAATTTATCTATTCGAATAAAAGATATGTTAAGTTTTATCACCGCTTTTTAAGAATCATTCCGACTGACGCTCAAATTATGTTGTTCATGGCACTTGCTCGTAAATTTGAGTGTCGTGTTTTTTTTCGGCGTAAGATTACAATCGTAGCAAGATCGCACTGAGGCGTGAAACAGCGCGTAATAATATCTATGAGCAAGAAGATAGTTCCGGACGCAGGCAATTACTACCTGCCAATCAAATTTCAGGGAAATATTTAACATTATAAAGATAGATAAGATATTGTAGAGGCTATAAACTGTTACTTTTATTACTATAGAACGACTACATTGAAGTTAAAGCCCTTAATAGCGTATTTCCTTTTGCCCCGTTTAGTTGTAACAAATCAGTTTTAACCAATTCATATCAATTTCCCTTCATTATTATCAGCATATTTTTACATTGATCATAACTGACAGAATCTCTCTAATTAAAATGTGTGCTACATGACCATTATGCAGCATAAAACACCATTATAATAACTAAATAAATACAGAAGTGAAACGAGTCATTAGTAGTAAATCATTCGCCAATTAGTCAGTAAGATTTCTCATCAACGTAATAAGGTTGTAACTCATTGTACACAAAAAAACTAGATAAAGATGTGTGGTGTTGAATCATAGATATGTCGGTATATAATTACAAAACTCCAACATCCCTTTATTTAGCATAAAAACAACGAACAAACAGTATTCACAAACACCATTCGATAACAGTAGAGCAACAAAAGATTAAAAAACAATAATATTATCTTCAAATTTGTTTCAGTAATAAAATCATATCTTGAAGTGTTAACGTGTTAAAGTTTATGATTTGCATCTTCTTGTATCAAAGATTGACATGAATTGCCTTCTCGTGTTTCGAAAATTCTCAAAATCTTTATCGTTTCCACGTTATTATTTGACACCATACACAGTCAGTATCAGTTCACCGACCCCCGACATGGCAATAGGAATTATATAGATGTATTTTATTGTGCGTCTGACAGATACAGCCTAATTACTGTCAGCGGGCGAAACTTAACACCCTGTCTAAATTTATGACCAATTAGTTATCGTTCGTGATTTTCCGTAGACATTCGTGCGTTTCCGTAAACCATCACACATTTCGGATAACACAAAAATCCAGATAACAGAATAATTCCATGAAATGTATGGGATCCCAATCTAAATTGAGATAGATAAATGATAATTGCGTTGTTGGATTGTTGTTTTTAAGATAAGTCAGCTTTTGAAAATAAACAAAGTTTTTTCATTGTGTCTAAGTGCAGAACTATGATCTCATACACTCTGTTTTTAAATATAAATAATTAATGTTCATTCCGTGACCTGCCAATCATGTGGTATCAGAAAAAAATATTTGACCGAGACAAACAAGGATTCCCAGACGTGAAGTTTGGCAGGTCCGAGATAACGACGTATACAGTTTATTCGGAAATGTTCGGTGCTTGCCCACCGGTCCTTGTTATGAGTTGTTTTTAATTATCTGAGATAAGTTCAACTAGAACAAATTCTACGGGGCAAATTTGAGCTATCAGTTCTCGGGTTTAATTAATCAATCACTGAAGCGAAATGATAGGTAGATATTTAAACTGATAATTTCACATAATTCTCAGATTTAAAACCAAACCGAACCATAACTTCTCGCTGTGATGTTTTGAAACTTTGTAAACAACAAACTTTTTTAGAAGGATATTTAAACATGCAAAAAGTATCAAACCTCGCTAAGAAAAGTTTTTGTAAAGCATCCCTTCGAATGAATTCAAGAAAACATGAATTTTTCTTGAACTATCCAGGAATAGTTCATGAACTATGCATATTTATTTGACAGGGGCAGTACGTAATATTTGCTGAAGCACATAATCTTTTACCTTTAAATTAATTAAGAAAAATACAAATAACGAACGTATAGCTTAAAAACATGTTAAATATCTCACTATATGTTGCATTAGAGAAATCTGCTTTTCAAATTGAGATAAAATGTAATATCGAAAATTAAATTAGTATTATTTAAAAAAGAAATTCCCTATAAATATAAACAGAAGAGTTGATAAATAAGTTTACCGTTTACATATCCTTGCGAGTGTAATAGATCCAATCATAACAAGTGAGTAAGTGAACGCAGAAATACGGAATAAAGGGAGGCGACTTTAGTTTTCACGTGGTTCGCATGCTTGAAGGATTTGTCTTTCGTGTCAACATGTCATAATTGTATTTTTTGCCATAATTTGACGTTTTCTATTAAATAAAAAGTAATAAAATGAAGGTGACATTTTACATATCTTGCATTGAATAGTTTTCGGATGAAGTCGTCCAGGTGATTCATCGATTTTAGAGGCCCTCCCAAGTGACTTAGTGTGGGGCGTTCACCAAGTTCACGCGTAAGTGTGTAAATATTATTTAATAGTTTTCGTTAAGGCGGGTTGGTAGATTTTGGTTTGAGGCGATATTTTATAATATGAGCATTATAAGAATCGTATTTTGTTGTTGTTGTTGTTGGATAAGGCAGACTATTGGTTACTTCGAGTATTCGGTAATATGCGCGGACATTTGGGATAATTATAAATGGCGTTTCCTGGAATTATTCCCCCCTTGATTTCTTGCTTATGTCCTAGCTTGGCTCATATTAAGATTCAAATTTGATAAATTGTTTATGGCTGGAAACTGATTTTAATAGAAAGATATTTTAATCGACAACAGTTAGTCTTTGGTATTTTAGAAGCAGAACTAAATCCGACTAACGGAAATGTTCGGGTTAGAAATGTTTTCATATTACAGATTATGTTTGATAAAATCGAGACCAGCTGATGTGTTCGGTTTAGAGAGGATTCTGGATAAGAGAATGTTCGGATAAGGGAGGTTTCGACTGTATATTGGAATCTGGATAAATTACTCTTACACGTGGTCATGCGCACGCGCTTGCCTGCTCGCCGGGAGTTTGACAGTAGAAATGAATTTGTTTAATTGTGCGGACTAATGTGTGTACTGGTCTCCTTTTTACGGCAAGTTCGATATGCGCAAAATCGTTTTTCTGCAATAAACAGTTGAATGTCATCGCATGTGAAATAACGGTTTACCTCGCATTCCTAAACGGTTATTCGACTTAATGTAGCACGGAACATTTTTTGTACATCTTAATTACAAATAATTGCTTGTATAATACATTTAAATGTTCTTTTTTTATAAAAGCTTTAAATATGTAAAGCATTATGGGGACGCCAACCGTATTTAAATTCTTTGCCCCGTTTTGACAGGCAAATGACAGCAGAGGTCTAGATAGCTGTCGATCGGCAAGATTATTTTGACACGGCATTCAACGTAGTCTTGCTATTGTAATTTGCTCACAAATTGAGACCGTTTGAATAATGAATTCTCTGTAACGCTTTGATATGTTCAAAAGTTGACACACTCTATACGACCGTGACAACTTAACTCCGCGCAGTACTGATATTGTCTGCAATAGGGACGCATATTACATCCATTGTCGTGTTATAAACACGACTGTATCATCTTACCATCGATGTACAAAAGACTGGTATAAACTCATTTATACCAATTGTAAATTATTGAGTAAATTTGTTTACAAAAAAGTATACATGCAGTTAAATTCATAATGAATTATGAACTTAAAGCTGCGTACTTTAAATAGTTCGTCACAAGTCGTGCTACGGTTGTAAAAATTATACGCCTAGCCGAATTTCCAACTTGCACCTTGCATTTTGTAGCTCTATAAGAAAATCATTGAACTTACTTATTTGTTTATCAGATGGACTTTTAATACACAAATGTATATTCAACCTTACGTTTACTTTTAATATTCGATTATTTTGTGTAAAGCGATTGTATTTATCGTAAATTATAAGAATTAATGCACTTATTTGGGCTCTTCGAAGAATATTGTTTTTAAGGTTGAACGTTTATTTATTTATTTGGGTTTAACGCCATTTTTCAACGTTTTTCTATTTATACTTACAGACTGGTTCACTTAACAAGTTATCCTGGACTGTATTCTTACCAGTACTAACTTACCCTTCCACAGGGAGCCGAAAACTTCACCACATCGACATTGTTGTCAATATGTGACTTGCTGCGACCGAGAATCAAACCCGTGTCGCCGGGTTACAAATCCTGTGCACTAACCACTGTACCATGGTCGCGGCCATGAATTCCACTTTATGAGTACCGCATATTTATCATTTATAAACTCATATTACTCTCTACTGAGAAAGGCACTAAGTGCCCGAAAAGAATTCCGTTGTGACGCAACAAGAAAACTATTATCAATATTAGCAATAGTTCGATAGTCGCGAAGGCAAACTTACAAATCTTAGGATAATTTAACCGTCAGTAAATCATTTCAAAACTGAGATCGCTTCTGAGATAAGAATGTTCTCGCCGAAAGTATTAAATGGTTCCGCAGAAGGCTTTGAAGATTTAAACGCGACTGTCAAAGCAAGCAACAAGTTGTATGACAAACGAGCACCGTTGGTCATAATTCAAAAGTAGCAAAGTGAACCGGTATTAATATTTAATGCGTGCATTCGAGTTTCAAAGCACTTTTCCATCACTGCATTGCATTTTCAATATTTTGTGAGGTAAACTATCGCATTACTTTTATTTATAAAGTACTGTTTCGTTAAAACCTCCATTTAGTTAAATTATTAGTTATTAGAAGTTCACGAAATATCATAAATGTATTCTTCTGAAAAGAAAGGGGCCAATAATGCCTCATTCTCCATGTTTTGAATATTTCAGAAGAAACATGCAACAAAAATCAAGCTTTTTCTATGCGCTGATTTTCAAAATCAGGATCTTGAAACGATACACGTGCTTTTAAAATATTCGGGAGGTACTGTGCGTACAAACGACGAAGGTGTCTCATAAGCCATAACTTCGCTGGCCCTTTCAAAAGGGGTAACACTATAATAAAAACAACTTTTACCTTTTCCCCACAAAAAAAATTCAATTGTAAATGCAAGGGTTTACATTTTAGGTATTTATTACAATTTTCTGCCCAAAATATCGATGATAATCGATAGGAGGGAAAAGTCGTTGATATAACGATATCGTTCCAATCGATTGCAGACCTATTTCAGACCGATAATGCCGCGGAGAGAAGCTAAAACATAAACTGGTTCACATGATTTTTCTCCTTTATTCTTAATCGGATACTGTCGAGAAATTATGTTTTCTCTCTGACAGATTTCAAATCTAAACCCCTCTTGAACTCTTAACTGTCATGTCCTGTATTGATAGTACTTGACAGTCGGTCAGAAAAAAATGACATTTTGTTGTTGTTCAAATGTGCACGTCCTTGTTTGGACATGCTGCGGTTCATGTGCAAAACACGCAAACAACAAGCTAGTCTGTTTGAAGAATACAAATAGTAGGGTTGTTTTCTCCGTTGCAATGGGGTGTAGGATTTCATTTCTAGTTTTACAAAATATATTCTGCAGTTTTTTTTATTGTAGATTATAATGTACAACATTGTAAAAATTAATATATCATTTTTGAACAACGACCATTATACATGATCTCGAGAATGTACTAATAATTTGCTTTTGATTTTCACTTTGGGAAAATTTATCTCTAATAGTAAAGATATTATGGATTAAAGAATTGTTATGGTCGCTTGCTAGTAATCACTATCCCCTAAATGCAGTTAGTTCGATTCTCTCTCTGTCAGAGGGTGACAAACACATTTCATATAATGATGAAGCTGTCCAGCTGTAGTTTACGGAGGCCATTGGTTCTTACGGTTATGCACATCCGGGTTCTTCCTGCATCGTTAAAATAAATAAAGCGCCAAACGACCCTTGCTTTATGTACGACATTTAAACCCAAACAGAAAAATAGCCAGAGTAATTGATAATATTCCCATTCGAATATAATTCATGAAGATATGAATGTCTCTTGAACTATTCATGAGTAGGTCATGAAGTATGCATAACTTATGTGTATTCAATCCATTTGGTGTACGTGGAATGTCCTATAATTTTTATTTTCAACAGCCTCAAAACTTTCTCAGCAAAGTACAATAGTCTACTTGCTCGAAGACAGCGAGGCTAGCCAACGCTGTCATGGCGAAAAAAAATGAACATTTTATCAGACATATTAATTGATATCAAAAGGTCACACAAAAATGTTTTTTTTTGGGAGGTAAGCACTTCAAATTTTACACCCTCGATTTTTTTTCAAACCGAACAACATATAAAACATAACAATTATGAATTACATGTACATACATGCATGATATTGTATTCTGTTCAGACTCGAACGCATGTGTTATTAAGAAAAAGCATGAACTATAATCAACTTGGTTGGTGACGCCAAGTAAATGTCGAAAAAATGCAGGGCTACTTTCACCCACCACAAGCTTCCGCCTAATGATTTCGTCCAAAACCACCACATGGGAATTAATAATACTTATATTTTAATACCATAATTTTCTGCAAAACATTCTTTACACTAGGAAGAGACAGAAAGCGCCGGATTTGCCGTCAAAAAGGTCATCAAATTCATATCATTCTTGAACAGGAAAAAATCTATTGACCTAAAGCTTAGACTTTCATCTTCTTGGTTATTATTTGGTCATCATTCCAACTATTCATCAAGATCTATAAGACAGTGTATATTAAGAAGTGTCACATCAGATAACAACGGCCATCAAATACAGTACAACCTCTCCAGAGCGGCCCTCTCTTGAGCAACAATCTCCCTTCACCAACATCAGGATATTTTTCCCACTTGCACGATTTAACTACCAATTTAACCTCTCTAGAGCAACAACCTCTCAACAACAACATAATTTTGCTACTCGCACAGGGTGTTGTTTTGGAGAGGTTGCACTGTATATGCCTTCATATGAAGTCCACTAATACAGTACAACTCAGTTATCACGAACATCGATATTCCTCGGAATTAACTGTTATTACTTCCGTGGATATTCCAGGCACAAGTCTTATCGCAAGGAGTTTGAAATCCTTGTAATGTTTATTTTAAGTGTAAATTGTGAATGAAATTCATGAAAACATATTTTTTCTTGAACTTTTCATGCACACTTCATGGATAGTACATGGACTATGAATTGCTATTTTTACAGGAGTTGCTTTAAGTGTCTGTTACGAGCATCTTGAATCGATATCTTTATGTACAAACAAAACTTGTGAACAAAGGCCATCCGTAAGACAGATTATTGATGGCCTTCATTGACAGGTGGCCTTTATTCAGATGTTATCTTGTTCTAAATACTTAGTATTCAAGGATTGTATTTAAAAGAATGACCTTTATTCACAGGATGGCCTTTATTCACAGGTTAGACTGTACATTGAAAAAAGGGACAAAATTAATATTCATATGAAAATAATTCTATTTGAATGGCATACTTGTTTCGTCTTTGGATGAACGGTGTTGACAGGTAATATAGTAAACAGGTTAATAGGAGAATCATTGAATATTGCCTTATTAGTAGTTAAGTATTTCTAATTTGACAGGTTTTGTGTTCGTATTTTTAATACAATAGCTGTATGGCATGACATAACTTTAAGGAACTTCAGGTGACACCGAGGATGGTAACTATCAAGTTACATTCCCCATCCTAAACAATAACAGTCATTATTCATGCTATAAGCCCCTCCTTATTCGAGCACCTTATAAAAACCGGATTAATTACTCAATTAGCTCCAAATAGATTTACCGTCAGAAGGGGGTTATTTTACAACACATTCATTGTTGAAAGTTAGTCCATGAAATTCAAAAGGTCTACGTATAGGGTCGTAGTTCAATGTCAGCGAATTTGACACCAAGCGAAAAAGTCAAAACATCACCGAAACGGTTACCCAATCCGCCTTTTTAAGTCTGCTTCCCAGATTTTTACCAGTATTCGGTTGAAAATACTGTCTAGAGTTACCAAACATGTATCATGTTATAGACCAGCGTGTACAGCGCTGGCTAAGCGATACGCGTCAGATTTGGTTAATAGAGTGATTTGCAAATTTCTGCAAAAAAGTAAATCCATTGTTGAAATAAATAGTTCAGCTTAACCAAAAGTATTCAATGAAACGAAATGTTATAGGCCCTTACTACCGTGTCAACTTTGAAAAGGAACCTACGAAAGTGTTCATGCTTTTTTCATTGCCTGAAATGTGAAAAAAAATCACCTGACATAACCATCGGAAACCGAGCTAGAAAATCACAGGAAGCGGACGAGTCGTGCATCAGTGCTTTACACTGTCAATGATAATGGACCAGGAAAGCTATTCAAAATAAGAGTTTGGATGAAAATACATGATTCTCCCGTATACCCCTTCTCTCTCCCCCCCCCTCTCTCTCTCTCTCTCTCTCTTTCTCTTTCTCTCTCTCTCTCTCTCTCTCTCTCTCTCGGGAGGTTATATAATGACCATAGCTGTCGAATGGACCGTCAGACAGCTTACAGTTAAACCTGTAGGAAAGATATAAGGTGGCCTTTATTGACAGGTGGTCTTTATTCGGATGTCATTTTGTTCATAATATACAATAATTGTTTTCAAAAGAATGACCTTTATTCACAGGGTGGTATTTATTCGGAAGTGCCACTTACACAGGTTTGACTGTATTTATGTAGACAAAGATCAAATAGCTTATGTGCGTAACTCTCTCGTCGTGTGTATGAAAGCCCACAAACAAATGATTTCGAATGAACGTAAATCAGTGCTAACTGCTATTGTCACGGTTGCTGCCATTCCTTTACTACATTCTTGATGTATTTTTTCACTGGTATATAGTGACATTATGAATCTTTCCGGATAAAACGTATTCAGCCAACTAACTAATTATGCGGAATGATAAACTGTGTATAATTTTGACACCGTATAATTAAATAGATGTCATAAATGAAAAATGCTGCTGAAATCTGACACAATCCATGACTTCCGGTGACACACACACGGTATGAATAAAACACTACCGACTCGCAGTCTGAATCGTTGTCGTCTGTAATGCAATATACGCGTAATAACCCGGTGTCCTATCGACACGTGCCAACCAATGAAGTCATTAATTATTATTACACATAAAATGCATTGTTATTTGAAAGAACACAAAAAACACCCAACAAGTTAAAATGCAATTACATTTATGAGATTTTCATTTGAATGAAAAAATACCAATGCATATAATTCTAAAGAAAACAAGATTAATGAATATTTAAAGAGAAAAAAGGTTAGAAATATGTTTGACATGATCAAATCAATAGGGAAAATGAGATAAACGCATGACAAAGGGGCCCTTTTCATAGGCATAATTTTAGCTAAGACAGCAATTTTCTTTTATTTTAATACACTTGCTACCAACTATTTGTAAATAAAGTGTTTTATGATATTCAATAATTTGAGGAAATATCGTCAGCTGTGAAAGATAGCTTTGTTAGTTTAGTTTAAAATCTTGCTTTTTCACCTAAGACAAGGTCTATAAAAAGGACCACGCGTGCATAAAGACACACGTTTACCGCATCCGTGGATTTTTACTATAACTATACAAATCGTGACTACTCGTGCATTTCCGAAACGGAGAAATATACACTTTTCTTTAGACAAACGCCGAGGATTTCCGATTGTAACTATATATCGGACAAATATGGTCATTGGAGCGTACTGAAGCAGATTTTTTTAGAACGAGGATTCTGTTAGAAGCAGCCGTATGTTTGACGTGACTTTTCTGTAATATTATAATCTTTGAAAAAATATTTTATTAAGCGTTTTGAAATAACCGATTATATGAATTGCGATAAATTATTATGTATTGCGATTACCATGACAACAGTGACGGATATAATTTATGTAAGAAACACTTAATAAAAAAGATATAAAAAACAATGGACACATAACGAAGATAAAATGGATACATTAACTGGTGAACACAACATAATTGGATGAGCCCTTTAATCGGGAAAACATTTCAAATGTCAACAAAAAAACTGATTCCCAAAACCTGCCATCGAAAATCGTGTTTCACTTTTTGTACACGCATTTGCCTTTTCTTCGTCCTAGTCGGCTAAGCGTACTAATGGGCAAAAACTGCTTCGACTTCACGTGTGACAACCGTTGTAGTCATACGATATAGATAATGTTTACGTGAGGACCACACATGATAGCGCATTAGTGGTTGAGACAAGAATGGACATTTCAGCCCTTCCTGTGGTCACATGTTGGCAACCATTCATCAAATCAAGCTACTTGTATCGTTGTATTAATGCGAGTTCATTTCGTTTAAGTACGTTTAAGACCATTTTTGTAACGATATTTCAGTTATACTTGTATACGACCGCCGATTCACCAAACCAGTTTCCCGGGACTGTATTCCAACCCCTCTTAGCCGAAATGCCCTCTTATCTGAAAACCTCTCTATTTTCGAAACCTCTAATCCAGAAGCCTCTCTAATACGGAAATCTCTTCTAATCGAAAACACCTCTTTTCAGGAAACTTCAATGTTATCCGGAAACCTCTTTTGTCAGGTGACCACTCTAATACGACAACCTCTCTTACTGAAAAGTCTGCCTCACCCGGAAATCTCTCTTAAATAAATACCTCTCTAATACAAACCCATCTATGTTTTACCTAATAGAAAACCGACGATATTTAACTGTATTTCATTTGCTGGATTATGTATCGAAAACGATTAATTATAAAAATCACAAAATCTATTAAATTACTAGTCAATAAGTTACTTTCTTGTACAACACAACATAATAAATCCCGAGTTATAACTGATATTATGACTTCAAACAATTTGCATCAATTAACTATATCGGCAAGAAAGTGAATTATATATATTTCTACATGGTGAAATGGTACTTTATGAAATGGAAATATCGATTCTGAATGATTATGTAAGCATGTACATGTATGTCTTTAAATTGAATGATATAATGGTATTGGTGGTGATTTCATTCGAAGTCGTGATTTGAGTTTCGGCGTAACGTTTTTCATGGTTTTAATATTGAACTGGTTCCTGTTCCAGTGCAAGTCTATGTAAGGTCAGCTTCTATGAGCACTTTTAGTACTTTGATTACGGTACATAAACAATTTTATCAAGATGAGCATTCAGCCTATTGTAAAAACTGTGGCTAATTGTACCCACATAATTATTTCAGCAGTCAACCTTTTCTACTAAACAAGGAGGAAACTTCTATAAGGCGCTATAACAAAGGATGCAACACGCAACAATGGCGACCGAACTTGGATAATTATAATGTGCATCAAGTATGCGCCTTTGAGTATCAGACGAAACAAACGCCGTATTACGTCACAAATATTGTTCGAATCTTTACGTTTTTGTTGACCTATAAGCTCGCCTAATGAACACTTAGAAACACAATGCATTATGGTAAATTTTGATAACAATCTCATACGTTGTAGATGGTCATATTTCAACATGTTTCAGCGACGGTTTTTGAACAATGTAATTCCCATTGTTCAACCTGGTCCAGACGCATTTTTCTTTCAGCTAGAATGAAAACAAGTTTTAACCAAACTTAGCTAAGTTTAAAAGGTATCCCCATTTCATAAACATGAATATGAAGTGGAGAATTGATAGCAATATAGGGGCCAATCGACATAAAAACTCTTTTTTAAAGTTTGTTTATTATTTAAGTAGACTCTTGGCAGAGTTGCTATTTTGGACATGATCGGTCACCATAGACTTGTAGCATTGAAGTCAAGAGCCATATGACATGATCTCCTGTGTTTCTTGCATCAATTCTGGGAAACCACGTAATTGATTCATGGCTACCGCGTATTTTATCAATTAAGAAACATTAAGATCTCATTAAAGAAACTGTCAGATTAGTCCACAATTCTCATTTGTCGTCTTGCGCATCAAATATTGTCCTTGCTAAATCTTGTACAAATGACGGAACGTAGCAACGATCTAACGGCTAAAGTTCACCTTGTCACGTATTTATTGAAAGTATGGTATAAAATACCTTACGGCATGATCCTTGTACTAATCGATGCAATCAGACGGAAACATCAGTTCTTGAAAAGCAATAAAATGTTTTTAAGTTCTAAGCATCAAAACCATTACATTTTTAAACTAAAGGATGAATTATTTTACTCGTTAAAACACCAGACAAATAGCACGTGTTAACAAACAATTGCGCGTAAAATTTAAGAATGTTCCGATTAATTGACAACAACATTGTGTATCAACCACCACAGTGTCTGGTTTTGTATTATTCTTAATGCAAGAACAAAGCTTGTACAGTTAGGCTCCATTGTGTCAATAATTGTCTATCCGTACAACAAGTTCCCTGCTACATAACGGCCGTCGTTAAAAAATATTATGTTTGCGGTAACGCTTCCTACTCACCAAAAAGGCACATACCAATTTTTTTGGCCTCTCAGCAAAACTGTTTTTTCATTAAAATATACATGTAACATTTTGACAATGTATTTTGGGTTCATTCTAAAAATTGTATTGTAAAAAATATATTTTCTAACTACATACCCACTAAAAATTCTCTGGGAAGGGTTATCACAAACAAACATTTTTTAAGGTTGGCCTAAACAGCTGTCAGTAAAGCTCATTGGAGACGTTGTTATCATTTTGTATCATGGATTGTAACGATTATTATCCTAGTGGTTGGGTGCACTTTAACTCTCTAGAAAAAACAAGAACATCATCAACAATCATCTTTAGTAATAATCCGTGTAAGGTTAAGCACGACAAGCAATTCTTAATGATCGCCTGTTTCAATGTGCTCATTGATTCCCGAGCAATCCGAATTTATAAATGAAAGAACCGTGGTGGTTGTTACACTGTTGTTGTCAATGAAATTCTCCTTCGTTCCCTCGGTGATTCGACTATGGAACCATCTATCACAACAGTCAGCCTTAAGGCATCTAAGGGAGGACTTGTCACGGGTTCTGAAATTATTATTTCTAACATAACTGCTTCTTACCATGGTGATATTCGTACGTGTCCTCGTGAATTTCTTGCAATATGATATCGGAGCTTGGGTCAATACGTGATGATTCTGTTGTATTGCAAACACGACGGTTATTTTTGGAGTAATTTGACCGTTTATCATTTTAATTCGGTGTGCGTATTGTTCATTTTACAATCAACAACATTAATACCTCAATCTTGAACAACACAATGATCATTGATATCATTATAATCATCATCATCATTATCATCACCATCAACATCATCATCATGAACACCTTCTTCGTCACAATCACCACTTTCATCATTACCATAATCATAACCATTATCATCACTACCATCATCATCATCACAATCATCAATATCATCATCATCGTCACCACAGCCATGACCAACTTCATGAACATCATTAGTATCATCAATAGTAACAGCTGTAGTGTTTATCTTTATTTGTATCTTATTAACGCATTACTTTTATAAGGAGCATACTATTTTATCAACAAGGCGATGATCAACATTTACACCCACCGCAACAGCGATAAAAACACCAGTATCATAAACAACAACGTCATTTGCGATAATCAAATAATCGCATTAACCCTCATAAATAAACAGCGACTATAACACAGTCAATTTGGTACCAGTTTATACTCATATTATCAAGAATTTCGTCCCTACAATCAGACACGATTGTTATATTTACTCTACGTTCTTAAATGACAGCCAAACAGTGGCGCCTGCATCGCTTGGTAAATCAGAGTGTTGTGTCTTGCTTGTCGTTTCTCGCCATACCTTAGATAAATGACTGATTAATCAGATAAACTGGAGGTGGGTATGTTACGGGGCTATAAATATACCAGACGCATACATAGTGCGGACAAATACAACAAGAAAAAGACCCTAACCAGACGTAATAATTCAGGCCACCTTTAACAATAATGTTGGTTACAGTTACCTGACCTTCTCAAACGTTCAAAATTGGGCAGATGAGTAGAAAGTCATTTTTGCTAACATCTACCCGCACTGAAAACGAAGCTGGAATTAAAGACTGGAAAAATGACTTTAAAGCAATTTTCGAGTTGAGTATTTTTTAATGTCAGCAAAACCGAAAAAAACACTTTTTAAGGGATGGCCTTATTTCATGAATCCTGTTTTATGAACATGAAATTTTTGTTAACATTTTCTATCCGCACTGAAAACGAAGCTGGAATTAAAGACTGGAAAAATGACTTTAAAGCAATGCTCGAGTTGAGTATTTTTTAATGTCAGCAAAACCGAAAGAAAAACACTTTTTAAGGGATGGCCTTATTTCATGAATCCTGTTTTATGAACATGAACTATTGCAAGTACCACTGCCTCACTCTAGCTAAATTTGAGAGGTCTTGTTTCCAAGTTTAATTGATCGTTTTCAAACATTACTAGAGTATACTTTCGTTTATCCCGCCGCAGCGGCCACACCAAGATTAGGTATGTTGAAACCCGTGCAATACCTTTAGAAACAGCACTGGACACGAGCATAATCTTTCTGAAAAGGATGTCATACATCGATAGAAATAAACACAATTAGTCATGCGTTCTCCACTCTTTCCGAATGCCTTTTCTGATAGGGTGTACCGATATTAAGATACAAAAGGTGTGTTTGCACGTAGTACAAAATAATTTTGTATGGCGCTTTAATGATCCGTATAATAAGCTCCTAGAATTTTGTTGCCACAACTTAATCAGACGTAGAAAAGAGCTTGGAGTTGAATGATAGTGCAAGTGGATTTTGTACATTATTCTGAACACAAGTTAACACTGGAAGGGGTTTCTGGCGACATTTGATAAAGAACGAAAATAAAGGGTTCAATAACTGGTGAATACTCACATAAGATAAATATCTATAGTAATCAAACTCGATGTAATCAATTAATAGAAATAAAATTAGTTTCCGGAAAAGATTTCAAGGCTGAATTGCCTATTAAATTGGGCTAAGATCATATTTTAGAACTTGTACATAAGTAAGATGGTTGCAATAAAACGCCGATTTTATACCAGTCTACACTGGCGTGAAGAGTTATGTTTTATATCTAGCGATACGAGAACCAGTCCAGGATCTCGCGCCATAGAATCTGATATATCCACTAACGTGTGGCAGTCATAATTGGATGTGAAGATAAAACCTCTAATTAAACTTGGCAGACAAGTACCATACATTGCTAATCAGAAGCCTAAGAGTTGCTTTTTCTCCTTGTAATTCCTACAACTTGATCAGAGACAAAGAGTGAAACAAAATACGTGATTATCAACTTAGAATGATTTAATGCAACTTATGTAAACACATTGTAATTGATGCCGAATAACATTTCTCGTTGATACGAGCTACAAATGTATAAATAATCGCATAAAACACATTCTAACTCACTTGAAGATGCACTAAAATCGAGTGATGAGTTTAATCAAATTATTGCCTTACCAAGATGTGCTCAGTAGGACCGAATGTTGCATCATTTGCGAGGGGTGTTCTAGAAGTTAGTGGACTTTTTCCATAACTCGTTTATTTGTCGCCGAATTTGTCGGTGGATTTGACTTTTTATACAACATAAAGTTTAAACATTTTGAGACAGAAATCTATCAAAATCTATCGTATGTACGGCCATCCTGTGTTATTAAATATGGAATTAAGAACTCCAATACATATATTGCTAGAACCAGACTATTTTGAAGGCTGATTATCACGTCATAACCATACACTCTCAGGCCTATGTAAAATAATAAAAATATAGATCTTTTTTTATGCACAACAATTTCTGAGATGTGTCTCAAACCCAGTGTCCCAGTTTTAAATTCAACCTATGTCTTAAACCAATGTTGTACTGGGCTTTGAAATGAATAATATTTGAAAAATCATATCTAAAAGGATCAACAGAGCGCCACCAATTGAAGCGATCAATACAAGAAGGTACGCATCTCCAGCTTTGTTTAAATGGAGACCCCTTCCTGAATCCACCTCACCAATCGCTTAAACGTCGCCTGTTTGCTTTCACACCACGACAAGACATGAACACGTATGTGTATGTTATTTACAAGATTTTGCTTTAGATGATATTAGACGAATTCTACTGATTATCCGAAATCGAGGCTAGTCCTGTATTTTGTTGGAGCTGTCATGTTTTATCGCATGAGTATGCATATTTCTGGTAAGACTATCGTATTTAATGTCTAAATAAAGTACAGGGCGGATGACACTATCTTTTTGTATTGTGTTCTTAGATAATAAATACATTAGTTAGGGCATCACAGGCCCAAGATATTTGATACATGTACAAGAATAACTGATATGCCTTGTCTTTATATTTCTTTTAAAAGAATGTACAAGCTCATTTTACTATGTATGAACAAACCTTACTATTTGTAAATGTAAATTGTAACACATACTCAAGAGCGGGTTTGTATTGTGGGGGGACGTGACCATTTAATCTGATTTGGGTTAGGTACAAGTACATTTAGTTTTCTAAGATAGATGCTAGAAGCCTAAATGTCTGTCGCCTGCTTCCAATGGTGCCTTATGAGGTTTTAAGATTAAACTTTCAGAAGACTTACATGTAGATATAAAGTGTGTTTGCACGCTCAACAAGTTTGAGTCTCAACTAAGGTAGGCATAAACACTGCAAGGTGCGATATCTTGCACATCTTCTGGAACGTGTTAGATTTTAGGTGACAAGCTTTGACTTATTATTTATTGTCTAATGTATTTTGAAATGCGTGGTTAAACTATGACCATCGCTATACGGTTTTAAAACGCCTGTGTATTTTACAGCATGTTTATTTGTAGCCTTGACAAAAAGGCTGTTACCACAAATCGTCAGGGAATTAATTAGAACGAGTCAGTTCCAATACAGACTCGGTGTTGATACAGAAATTTAGATTTGGCCTGTGGATTGCGATAGAGACCCGGATAAAACAATTAGTAGGCATAGATAAATGACTGGAAATGAAGCGAAACATCCATATGCCAACCCGAACACGATCCATTTGTTAGTTCTGTGGAAACTTTACTCAGTTCTGTAGACTTGCTGATGTTTCCATCTGTATGTACAGAATTACACCGTTACTTCGCACAGACCATTGTAAGGCCGTACCCTTTGGATGATTTTGTCCTTTCCTATGTATTGGGCGGGTTTTTTTTTGGGGGGGGGGGGAGAAGGTGTTTTGAGAAAGGTGGCATGTTTTAGATCCCCTTTTTTAGAATTTCTTTTCTTCCCTACATTTGATCAAATAATATGCTTAATTCACTAAGGCTAGACAAAAAAATTATTAGTAATCGTACAAGTACAGTCAGACCTGTGTTAGCGGCCACCTTCAAATAATGGCCCCTCTGTGAATAAAGGTCATTCTTTAAAAACCGTCACATTATGTCCTTCCCAAGGATGACCTTTGTTCACAGGTTTGATTCTACACTGTATTTAACATTTCAATTACATCGACATTCCGATTCTCATTAAAAGCATAGATTTCATTGTCTGATCGACAATACAAACACTTGGAAAAATAGCATACAGACAAATAGATAACATGTTTTAGTAAATTGTTATGAATTGTCTGACACATGTCCGACAATAAAACACATTATTTGTGTATGAATTCTTGAAACGAATGGCGTCTGTTTATAAACACGACTCAGAAAAAGCTGACACCTGCCGGTGGTAAGTATGAATATATTGAGCCGCCTGTTGATCACATTGAACACGCATATAAAAGTTGATAATGCAAAACAAAGGAGGTAAAAATGGCGATAAGAATACTCGGTGTGTTTTAATGACGTCACATTGATGACATCATTATTCTTGACGATATATTGGTGACGTCACCATACTTTAAGTCAGATTAATGAGATCGTTATACATTACGATAGATTGATGACATCATCATAAGTTACGACAGATAGAAGACATCATCATACATGATAAAGCATTGGTGACGTCATCATATGTTACGTCATATAGATGACGTCATCATACGTGACGGTGTCTCATGATCTCCAACCACACTTACACTCAGTGATGATCTTTGCTTCCACTGATTCAAACAAAATGCATTACTTGCAATATGGACAAGCAGGTTATGCCATGATATAATTAAGCACATTATTCAATGATCATTCGTATCTGACATTAAAGAATGGGCGTTAGTTTTTCTAATGTGACCAAATCGCTTTGATAAACGACTATTAGTTGAACATATTGATGACCGCGGCCAAAACGTTTAAAATTGAGAATTTTGAACAACTATTTGCTTAGTTGGTACCTTCATCTCGCTTGTGTATATACAATGTACATGCATGTGAATGTCGGTACCGATAGATCACGGAATATCGTAAACTGTTTTGATTTTTCTGACATTTTCTGTACATTAAATCAGATTTGAAGGCCTAATTTCAATAAACTTACAGACTTGTGTTTGTAAACATTGCTTGAAATACGACACCTGGATGGCTTGGTTTTTATAACATATGGAAAACCTCGCTAGAAAATATATGTACTCTGGTAAAAAAGACGTTTCCTCGAACAAAACTGGCAGACAAAAAATTGAACAATAAATATAGCGCGTGCGAGGAAATGTCTTTGACAGTAATTAGATCCATATTTATTCATCTACACAACGTTTTGTTTAAGTCGTTATAAATCTAAAACCCAAGTAAACAGAAGCATACGGGCTGCTCATTAAAATAAAAAACAAAACAAGCAATTTTGCATCATATAAGCATAATTCAAAACATGACTGTGCTGCACTAAGGAATTTATATCAGATCTGCATGTGGGAGCCTCCCTAGTCGAGTGGTTATAGTCTCTGATTTCTCTGACTAGTAATCACCAGCCCCATGACCGCTGTGGGTTCGAATCCTATAACCGGCAAATAATCACGGTTTTTTATGCGACATTTGACCTCAAGAGAATAAAAAAGGTGCATTCTGGTATATAGAATAGTTGAATATGGTTGTTGTTTGTGGCAGTGTTGTTGGTATTGATGTTGTTTTGTTACTAGATACATGTATGTATACATAACATAATAAAAATATGTTCTGTTCTGTTACTGCTGTTTGTTTGTGCGATTAAATGTGTAATTAGACGATATTCCACTAAGTCGTATAAATATAGGTGTTAGTAATAAAATTCCACCACGAGTTGTGATTATTTTGGTGTTGTTTATAAACATTCCTTTGGGTGATTTCGTTACTGTGACATGATAAATTTATAGTTCGATGTTGTAAATGGGTGATATTACGAAATCTCATTCGGCCTTGTCGTAAAAAGGTGTTATGAACAAATATCGTTCAGCATTGTCGTAAAAAGGATGTGAATAAAAAATATCAACCCCTTGACGAAACTTTTTGATTTCTTCAAATAGTTTATAACTAGCTAATAATCAAAGTACAGTGCAATCTTTCAAAAGCAACACCCTTGTGGAGTAGCAAAATTGTGTTGCTGAGAGGTTGTTGCTCTAGTGAAGTTAAATTAATAGTAAATAATAGCCTTGGGGAATCATGCTGTTATTGAAGGGGGTGGGGTTGTCGCTGAAGAGAGAGAGTCACTCTGGAGAGGTTGTACTGTAGTTCCTTCCACAAATCAAAGAGTAGCATATTCATCTAAACAATATATAATGACTGTAATTTATAATTTGAAGACACGAAGCTAGGTAAACTAATGCTTAAGAATTGTGGTGTTAAAAACCCTACCACCTGAAGTTAGGTTTGATAAATCTGCTATGCGTTCCTTGTAGACATAACTGTAAATGTCGGAAGTAAGCATGTGTCACGTGTCAGTCATCTAGATAAATACCACGATGGAATTATATGCAGAAACATACAACATACTCTGATTTTAACGGTTTCGTTGTCTATCGTGAAATACAAAAAAGTCTAATAATTTTAACGGAAATTGTGTATTTCATTCAAGCTAATTTTATTTATAAAAACGACTGAAAAAGTATAGAACTGAAATAAAGTGTAACAGTAAAGAAACGAGCCTAAGTATTATTAGTTTCCGATAATATTTTGCAAAAGACCCTATACTGACATCTCGACGCAAAACGAGACTTGGTTCCACTTAGCGTAAAATCAAGCTATGGTTTCAATTTTAGATTTGAATATTCTATTCCACAACGTATGAGTAAAATAACGCATTCATAAACGGAGAAAGATCGATCGGTCGCTTAAAGCGCCATTCCGGGAAACGGCGTCGTATTAATAATGAAATAACAAATAATTAAACTGTCATGATTTTACGATAATTTCCCTAAAAATTTACGATTTGTTAATAAATACATAACAGTCAAAATAAGGATTACAGTTCACACCTGCAAATCTTTACCGAAGGGAATACTTTTAATCTAGAAATGGCTTTAACACTTGGTGACCCTCCTGATTTCTGCCAAGATTGACGAAGCAGCATTCAGAACTCCTCGGCGTTTGTCTATTTCACAGTTAGGGAAATCCCCGAGTAGTTACGATTGACGAAGCAGGCCACGATTTACATAATGGGTCTTACAAGTTGTTTTTTAATATTTCGATGTATCATACTTTAAATGCATGAGTACCTAGTCAATAAAGAAAACTATGGCTATAAAAAGAACTATAAATTCATTAATAGTGCGACTGCAGACTGTTTTGTTTCGCAGAACAAAAGAATAAAGTTTTAGCTCCACAGATATTATTCGGGTCATACTGGATCGCTTTATTTTGTGGACTTTTATACGAATAAATCATTCATTAGAAAGGTGTTAGTTTAAACGATTGTGTTTTGTAAAAATCAAATGAACTAACGAGCAAAAAAATATGAAAAGCCGTTAAAAAATGCAAATAAATTTACGTTGAGTTTACCATTCGAAAAAAGATAACGCAGTTAAAGCCCTGAAAACTGGAATTCTCAAGAGTTTTATTCAAGTTCTTTTACTTTAGAACTTAAGAAAAATTCTCCGAAAAAAAACGGAATTCTTAAGTATCACATTCGAGGAAGCTGTCCTGCTAGTTTACGCGGAGGGTCGTTAATTCTAACCAAGCGTACTCCTGGTACCGAGGTTATAAAACTTGACATCGGTCTCCCAGCTTAAATCTCATATCGTGCATGTTAGTACAAAATTAATGTATTTCTAGTTTAATTATGATCCGACATTAATGTTATCATTAATACATTAGTCTGCCAGCATTATTCATCTGAATAAGTATTTATTTAAATATTAATCAACACTATGTTTTTAACCATTATACTTTGAGAATGGAATTGAGATTTCAGCTCGGAGACTTGTTCTCAAGTTTTATAACCTCGGGCCCTGAGGTATTCTTCCACCTTTAATGCTGAAAATGACGTCAAATGACTCTTGATAAATGTTGGTAGGAAGTTAAACCGAAGTAAAAAAATAGATCGGCATGTAATGTGCAACCTCTCCAAAGCAACACCCTTTGGGG